>JADLZK010004761.1:0-99784 GCA_015847255.1 Hyparrhenia diplandra
AAACTTGTTTGGATTAAATGTTAGTTTAATATCATTGTTTAATCTTCATAGTATTGCTATTTTATCATGCGATTCATATTTTGTATACAAAATTTAGTTACCCCGTAGCAACGCACGGGCATTTAACTAGTAAAACAAAATAACTAGAATAGTAATTGAAATATTCACCATTGCAAAACTATCTCCAATTCTAAAATAGAGAGTCCCATTGTAAAGAGCTCGTTGTGGTAATCAAAGTAGATATATTATTTATCTAATTTATAGCTCATTTGAAAAAGTTATATAATTTTGAAATTAAAAAGGTAATGCTGACATCAGCTGACGCTAGCACTACCAAATGCAGCACCAGTGCACCACTACCATGCAATATTATTCAATTCAATTCAAACTCCAAACTTCTGTCCCAAAAAAAAAATATCAAACTCCAAACAGAGTAGCAGTGTACGTACGGAGTAGCACTGTACTCCTACCAGCGGCGGGCCAATCAATGACAGGTGCATGCCGTCCTGGCGTCCTGCACTCCACCAGCGTCGAGCTCCAAAAAACGTGCAGCTGCCAGGTGGGCCCGTCAATGGCAGGTGCATGCACTCCACCAGCTAGCTAGCACCACGCTGCACAGCAGGACTGCAGCTGCAGGTGTGCACGCGCTATTATACAGACCGGGGCGGTTCGAACAAAACCGGACGGTTCACCGGTTCCTCAAAAAACCGGCCGGTTCAGCCGGTTTTCCAAGTCCGATTGCATGGCCGATCTTTTAAGTGAACCGGACCGGTGTAGGCTCGTTCGGTCTTTTAGCTGGTCGAACCGCCAGCCCGTCCGGTTCGAAAAACTAGGATCGGATGGCGAGCGAAGCCCGCCGCTTTTAAAACCAAGCGACAAAAGCGGGATACACCTACACTCGCTGCTAACGCCGTTGCCAAAACCAAAGTACTCCCTCCATTTAAATGTAAGGCGATGCATCGCACTTTTGATTTTTTGATTTTTGTTAGGCGCCTCGCTCCAATCGAGGTGGGGGAGGCGAGAGTTGTGCGGCTTTTAATAGTATGCATGAACCCAAAGCATTTGCATGCAAGTTGTTACTCTATACAAGTTTGCATGCGGCAAGTTTGCATGCAACCATACAAAATGAGGCGCATTAACCCACACCTCAGCGGCTTAACAAGCATTATTGCTCTTTATTCTTGTTATCCGTATTTCCTTGGTATTCGAGATATTGGCTAGACGCCTTTACAAAAAAAGATAGAGGGAGTAGTATTGACTAGTTTGTTCGAAGTTGCTCTGATTCCTGCTAAGTGCTAACCGTGAAACATAGGAAGGAAAATGATTATTAAGGATGGCAATAACACCAAAGATTCTCGGCTTTATGGAAAACCTCTGCGTAATATATTTTTCGACTTGTTTAAAATTTGTGAACAGAAAAACAAAAAAAAAAAACTCAACGCTCGGGTGGCTAGGCAAGTAGGCAGCCCCGAACTTTTGCGCTTTTAAAAAGATACTCTACCCACACACAGGGGCATAAACCTGTGAGTGGGTTGGTCCGTAGTTTGTGCTTTGGGAATGCAGAGCCAGCGGGAGAATTTTTTTTCCCTTAGCCCAACATAAGTCGCCACCGAAGGGGGTTGATCCCCGGCAGCAGGGTGCAAGGAAAAAATGATATGCATGAGGTAACTTTTACACGGAGGCTAATTGATAGTCTACCGTTGGATTGGCAAAAAGTCTTAAATGGTTTGGGACATTAATTTCACACTGGTAAAGATAAGTCTCCTGGAAGATTTGGAACAGAAGGGTTCTAGCCAAAACTAAATTTTTTCTTTGGCTAGTTCTGAACAATGCAATCTTAACAGAAGATAATATGGTAAGGAGGAAGTGGAGTAGAGATCCCACTTGTTATTTCTATAATCACAGTGAAACTTTATCTCATCTTCTGTTTTGGTGCAGCACAGCTAAGGCGGTGTGGACAAACCGTTGTGAATCTATTGGTGCGTACCAATAACGTGCCTAGATCATCTAAACAATGTTCGCTTTGATGTAATATTTAGTTACCTTTAGGAAAAAAAAAAGTTCCACACTGTTGGGATAGTAGCAATGTGCTAGGCTATTTGTAAAGCTAGGAACAGAGACTGCTTCGAAGCAAACCTAAACTCTAAACCCTAAACTCTAATCCAAATCATATGACATTCTCATTTAATGCCACCCTAATATTAATCATAAAATTAATATTATATATACACAAACCGGGGATAAGAGAAAGATTTAGAGGTACTTTGGCGTAAAAAATAAGAATGATGGGGATTAATATTTAAAGGGACCAAGATGTGTCGCCCCACACATCTGCACCCCCACTCGCCCATATGTGAATGCAATAGCGAAGGAACGTTGTGGCCTGTTAGGGTTCCTTTAGATCATTCATTTCCCTTGAGATTGGAGGGGTCGAGGGGTAATTTAATTCAGTTCTCCCTCAATACCCCCAATTCGAAGGGAAATATTGAATCCAAACTAGCCCTTAGGGTTCTCTATGAAAAGCATTATTTATCAAAAAAAAATTATTATTTTTTGAAAGAAATGATCAAATCAGCTTAAACTTGTAATAAAATTCATAACAATAATTAATTAATTATCTTGAAGTGGGGGCGCACAACCCCGTTTTGTTCCATTGAGAAAAAAAAATACGAAAGTGATTTTCATACAAATATTGGTTCATATTTTAATTACTACAGCGAGACATGAGCAAAGTTCAACTGAAGGGTTAATTTGTTCACATGAGCAAACAAAATTTCTCAAAGCATTCACGTGTGACGTACAGTATGTGCATCAATCATCAAGAAAATAGTACAAACCTTCAGTCAAACATAGACGACGCTAAGACAAAACACGAAGAAAATAAGCTAGTAAGTAATGTGACCGGTGGTTGTACAAGATTGTGACGGAATGATCGATACATATAATGGAATATGTACATGGTTGGATGTGTGTACGTGTAGTACCTGGATGAGCTCCATGAGGAAATGGACGTCCTTGGAGTAGAGCTCTTCAGAGAGGTAGCTGACTGCCTGGTGGATGTCCTCCGCCAGCGGGTTCCTCTCCTCCCGCCCGATGTAGAACCGTTCCCGCCGTATTCGTTCCACGTGCGCCCTCGCCGCCTCTGCCGGGGACGACGACGAGGCCATTGTTTTGCCGAAGCTCTCAACACTTCAGGCGTTGATGCGGCTCTTAGTCTGGTCCAGATGAACGGCCGAGTCAGTCGGGAACTTGTGAGGCATCTTGTGATTAATACTAGTATAGCACGAATGGCGAGCTGATAGTTATGTGGCCGTCCGCCTGCCCGTCGATTCCTCTTCGTCTTCCAAGTTCCAACGCAAACTTATAAAGCTGGAGCGTCGCGAGAAAGCAGTGGATTTTGCACGTACTCTACAATTGTACATACTGTACAATCCAAACCAACTCAGGTCTGTTCGTTTTATCCCTAAAAACATCTACGTCAAATCATCTCCAATTCCTACTTGATAGATGTTATGGAGGATCTTCAGTAGACTCGGATTGGGAACAATAGAATAATAATAATGACGAGTAGTTATCTTAGATGACATCAACTAATCTACTTAATCAACTACTAATAGTAAAGGTGAAAGAATGTGACCGTCGGTGAAGGAGTTCATTCCGGCGTCTCAGTCTTTCCGATTGGCGGCGGTCGTGGAACTTCCCACCGGCCGGCCGCGCCTCCGATCGGTGGAGTCCTCGCCAAATGACGGTGAGGGGAAATGGCGGTTGTCTAACTTGCGTTACTACTGTGGAACCGTGTGCCGCCGGTCCCCACCTCTATTTATTAGCGCTTGATGCGACGGGAGGCCACTAACCAATTAGGGTTAGATGCCCCGATCGGCCGACCACCAGGGATTGGGCCAGCCGTTGGTACGGGGGCCCCTTTGAGATCAACCTAACATTCTCCCCCTTGATCTCATCTATCGTCTTAAAACCGTCAACCCACCCCTTTACAAAGCGATGCATTGAGCATGCTTCGCCGTCATAGTTACAACCGTTAGACTTCATGACTACAAGCACCTTTACGTTTTAGAGATGAATTCTTGCCTTGGGCCCCTTGCTATCCGGGAATCACAGTCTTTCCCTTAAACCCATACCGGTTACATGTTCTCTGAACATGTTGGGCGGTAAGCCTTTTGTAATCGGATCCGCTAGCATCTTTCTGTGCTTATGTTCTTCAAAACTTATGTCGTGATCCTGGATTTTATCTTTCACAACAAAACTTTATGTCAATACTCTTGGTGGCCTTGCTTGACTTAATGTTGTGAAGATATATATTACTGCTAGCTCGTTGTCATAATACAACTTTAGTGGTTCATTGATGCTATCAACCACCTTTGGACTGGGTATAAATTTCTTAAGCCAATTCACCTGTCCCAACTCACTTAACTTATGGCTCTTTGCATGAATAGATGGGTACCCTGACTTGAACTTTCTTTCATTTCTCGCGTACTCTGAATCCGAATACCTTACCATCTGTAGGCATCCAGATCTTCATGAGCCTTTCATACCTTGCATGATATTTCAGGACTTTCTTTACTAAACTTCAGTGTTCCATACTAGGATTACATTGATATCTGCTAAGCAGCTCGGTTACAAAACTAGGCCTGGCCGTGTGCACACTTAGTTATACTTGTAAACTTTCGATAACTAAAGCGTATGGGCGCTTTCATGCGATCGCATTCAAACTCATTCTTTGGGACATTGATGCCCCATATTTGTCACCTTTGACAATAGGAACATGTGAAGAATTGTACTTATGCATATTGAATTTCTTCAAAACTCTCTATATATGGCTTTTGGGACAAAAACCCAATACCCCTTTACTTCTATCTCGGTGAATTCCTATGCCCAAAACATAAGAAGCTTCGCTTATATCTTTCATATCTGAACTTGAGGACAATACCATTTTGGTTTCCTGCAGCAGAGCAACATCACTACTTGCTAGTAGAATGTTATCCACATACAATGTTAGGAAAATGGATTTCCCATTCTTAAGCTTTGCATACATGCAATTGTCCTCAATTTCTCTTTAAAACCCAAAAACTTTTGATCGTATGATCAAGCTTCAATTCTATTATCTAGATGCTTGCTTTTAGTCCATAGACATATTTCTTTAGGCAACATCCCATTCTTTCTTTATCTCACACAACAAAACCTTTCGGTCATGCCATGTATTCTTTTCTTCCAAGTTTTCATTTAGGTATGTTGTCTTCACATCCATTTGATGCAATTCTTGATCAAACTGTGCTCTTAGGACCATTGTGATCCTGAAAGAATCCTTGCTCGATCTCTTCTCTTTAGGTAAACCCCTTTGCCACAAGTCGCGCCTTTAAACCTTTCTACATTCCCTTTGGAGTCACATTTCACCATGTAGACCCATTTGTAATCTCATCGCTTTTGGCTCCATTAGGAATTTCTTTCGATTCTCAAACTTTACTAGTGCTCATGAATCTCAATTCACCTTCCATGGCTTTATGCCACTTAGATGCTTTGGCGCTGCTCATGGCTTCTTCAAATGAACTGGGATCACCCTCTATCTGAACCTCTTCGCATTCATAGACAATACAGTCATCTGAAATTGAAGATTTTCTAGCTCTTTGCGGTCTGCCAGAAGGCTTTTGTAACTAGCAATTTGTCCACTTGGAGCTATTCATTTTGAGGCTACTGCTACTCTTGCGCGACAACGGCTTCACTCGGCTCCTGAAGGAAAGGTTCTGAATTACTAGTCGCAATTGCCAATAGGCGAACAGTCAGCAGGTGCCGCAACCACAGTGTCTTGTGATGTGGATTCAGCAACAACAGGTAGCATAAAATAAGGCTCTTGCACCATCGGAGTAGGCACGAATGCCACTTCTCCTCAAGTTTGCTTTCTTGCGCTACCGTGCTCCCCGATCATCTGTGCTTTTTAGAAAACTAGCATGTCTTGATTATACAAACTTGGTGCTCTTGTGCGGATAACAAGAATGATATCCCTTTGATTTATCCGGATAGCCAATGAAATGACAACTTACTATCTTTGGATCTAGCTTTTCTTTATTTGGGTTAAATACTTTCACTTCGCAGGGGGATCCCCAAAACTCTCATATAATGGAGTAAGGGTTCTTTGCACGTTTCTCAACTCATGTGGTGTTTTGAGCACCGACTTGCTTGTCGCACGTTAAGTATGTGAATAGTGGGGTTTAACGCCTCGATCCACAAGTTAACCGACAACGTAGAGTAGCTAATCTTGCTTTATGCCTATTCTTCTATTCATTCTACTGCGCCGTGGAGACCTGTGCAACTATGCCAGGTTCCGTAAGTTACCTTGCAAAAAGGTCTAGAAAACTATCCATAAGGGGTATGCCGACAATACTCCCCACATCGATCTTACTTCCTTGATCTTTTCGATCAACTTAGCTTTGAATATCTTAAGTTTATCTAACGCTTCGAACGTTCTTTGATTAGATAGGTATATCCATAAGAGAGTAGACATCGTGAATGTGATGAAGGAAATAAAAACCATCAACAAATGTTACTAGAAAAGGTCCACATATGTTCTTTGTGAATCAATTCTAGTACTCCAAGGCCGCTTAGCTCCTTTCTTGCTAAAACGGAAAATTCTAGTGGTGGGAGGATTGATTCTTTTGTGTAAGCGTTCTTTTCTCCCCCTCGAAATATGGCCCGAACAACAATGCCATAATTTCGACGAGGAATCGTTTCTCTTTCTTTTTCTTGCTTGCATTAAGCGCATTCTCACTTAGTTGTCTTTCTTTTCTTGCTTGCACTAATAGATAATGTGTTCTCATTCTTATTACATGAACAATAAATAAGGTATGTCTTGCTAATCTTGCTTTCTAATTATTCACACGTTGGTGCAAAATAACTAGAATTTAAACTGTAGCTTACAATAAACTTGCGAAAATGATATGGTATTCTAAACCATAATCGACAATCTTTAACTAAAAGTAAAATTCTAGCCGAGGAAACATAAGCGATATCGTATAAGCGAAAATGTGAAACCACTAGCTAAGACTAGAGATAAATTTGCTATAGCTTAAACTTGAGTGGTCACCTTAATTTGTCTTTCTTATTTTTGAGGATTGTCATTCCATCTTTGGAATCCCCCTTTTCTTACAGTGTTCCATGAACTTATGACATTTAGGCTTCCAATGCCCATGCTCATGGCACCACGCCGCACTAACGAGCTTGCTTAAATTCTTTGTAGCTTGGAAACTTGCTTTCGAGGTACTTTTGTGCTCTGAAGAGTTGCCTTCATCTCGAGGCAATGCTCAACGACTCAAACTGTTGCTCCATTAAAGGAAAACAATAGAAAAAAGAGTTTTACGGATCTTTGTTGTGATATCTAAAATAATTATCGTAACATCGGTATTCTTACTAGAAATAATTGCATATCTTAATTTAGCGTTGGTCAAAATCAAGATATACAAATAACTTGCTTCATTCTTGAAACTTGCAAATTGCAATATTGCTATTATTGCGTTGGTCAAAAAATAACAACATTACAAAGTTACTTGTGCTTGAAAAACTTAGCTTCTCAATCAAATTGCAATATTGATATCGTTGACGTTGGTCAAAAATAACAACATTACAAAAATTACTTGTGCTTATAAACTTCTCAAATTAAATATCCCGTTTGTTCAATTTAATAAGAGAATCTTTGGAGTATCTAGCGCGTGAGGAAAAAAAGAAAAACAACTTGCTATGACTTGCTAACATCACAAATTTTCTTGTGCAAAAAAAAATTTCTTGTGCTTAAAATCTTGGCTTCTCAAATTAAATATCTCGTTGGTTCAATTTAATAAGAGAATGAACTAGAATTACTTTGCGCGGAGAAAAATGGCTTGCTAATTTCAGAAAACATTACTTGCTGATCTTGCTCTCTAAATAATCAACACGTTGGTGCAAATTATCTAGAGATTAAAACAGAGCTTAAACTTGACTTAATGTTATGTGCTAAGCCTTTGAAAAGATAAAGAAAATAACACTTGTTTTTTTTTTTTTGAGAATTAAAAATAACACTTGTTGTACTGTGGTTATATGCACGAAGGCAAAAGAATTAGCCCAGTGCGTGAAAAGGCCTGCAGCCCAACTTGCTTGCGCAGTCCAGCAGTTTTTTTATTTCTCTTGCTAAAATGGAGAAACCATTTTCTTGCTTGTACGGGCCGGGGCGAACGATTCGGCCCACAGCCGAATGCAGCCCACAGCCGCGCTACGTCTTCAACCCGCATGGGCCAAAATCTCACAGGCCCGCTAAGCGACGCAGCACTCAATCTGAGCCATCCATCTGAATCCGACGGCGAGGAGCAAAAATCGGAGGAATAAAACCCCTGGCCGCCGGTGCTCATGGCCTAACCCTAATTTCTTTTCTTCCTACTCCCTCCCAACCGCCGCACGCAGCAGCTGACTAGAAACCCGCCGGCGGCCACCAGCGCCGGCGAGGACGTCGGTCTGCCTTGGTAGCTTCTCCTCCCGGCCTCTCTTATGCTTTCTCTAGCTCTGCTGACCTCACTTCTCCCTTTTCCTTTTTTTGTATGACGGTGGCAGCGGCCACCATAGTTCTCCGGAGAACAAGGGGAAACGGCCAAAGATATGGCGTCGCCGCGGGTTTTATCGCCGGCGCGCGCGTGCGGCCATAGCCGTGCGCGGTGTCGTCGATAGTTCCCTCGGTGATGCCCTTGTTTTGGCGTGCGCGTCCTCAACCCGATCGACAACGGCGATGAGGCAGCGGCTCGGCTCGTGCGCGGCCGCGCTGCGGCAAAGGTAGCGGCAAAGCGGCACCTGTCTGATGCGCTTCCACGCCCCGGCGGCGGGTTGGCCCTTGCTTGCGCTTGACTGCGCCCCGGTGTCCCCGACACGGCGACGCCCCATTTCTTTTGCATTTTAGGGTTAGAAAATCCGATTCGAAAAGAATCGAGTTCTTCCCCTTCTCTGTGCTTGAATTCTAGATTAGGATTTTCGTTCTGTGCTTCGCCGATTTGGAATCGGCAGTCTAGCCCGCACAACAGCGGTTGGTTCGTAGGGTTGGATTCATCCATTTCTTTCCCGATCCTAAAAGATCAATCGTGCTGTCTCTGTTCTTGCGCTGGGGTTAGGGGGATCCAAATTTGATCGTCCTCTTGCTCTATGATTTTCTTACGATTTCAATTCCCAAAACCCGATCTACATACTAGATCGGCTGATACCATTGATAGAAATAGAGGATCTTCTAGCAGTAGACTCGGATTGGGAACAATAGAATAATAATAATGACGAGTAGTTATCCTAGATGACATCAACTAATCTACTTAATCAACTACTAATAGTAAAAGGTGAAAGAATGTGACTGTCGCGGTCGTGGAACTTCCGCCGCTGGCTGCGGTCTTCCCTTCGGTGGCGGCGGTCGCAAATGACGGTGAGGGAAATGGCGGCTGTCTAACTTGCGTTACTACTCATGAACTGTGCCGCCGGTCCACCTCTATTTATTAGCGTAGCGTGGAACTTCCTCGCTAAAATGACGGAGGCCCACTAACCATTTAGGGTTAGATCTTGCGTCGGGCTGTTTAGGTGAGAGATTTGGCCATTGGGCCAGCCATTGGGCTGGGCCCCTTTGAGATCAACCTAACACTACTATGGTACGTTTAGGATAAAACGAACAAGGCATGTTGAGATTTAGGGATGACGAGAACAAGTTCTCAATGTGCATGAACATTTTGGCACATAAACGGTCACATACTATTTTTTTGAAAGTAAAAACGGTCACATACTAGAAAGTAGGAATTGCTAGTGTTGTTGCACAGAGCCAGGGGAATCGAGCCCAGTTTTGCTTCCACCTTTACGCATAATTGTTGTTCCACAATGCTCTGAACAAGTTTCTAGACGTTCTAGACGACCTTATCGAGTCTAGGACATCCCCTGCTATGCTCCTCCTCGGGCAAGTCTTCTGAGCAAACTTTCAGACGTGTGCACTATGCATGCCGGTCTAGCCGACTTGAGAATCAGCCTAACCAATTTTGGCAGTCTTGCTCACTACGTTAATCTTGGCTCTGATGTTCTATACATATGAGTAAAAAGGAAATGATATTTAACTAAGGGGTTGTTTGGTTCAAAGTCTCGAACTTTTTAGTCCCATGAACTAAAAAACAAATCCCACCAATAGAGTGTTTTAGGGGACTAATAGAGAAAAAAATCTCTTCCTATTTGATTTTTAGGGCCTTTTTTAGACCCAGTGACTGAGCCCTAAGAAAACCAGCAGTAGGTAGTAGCTAGAAGTCTGAAGCAACTGGAATTAGCCCCTCCCTCCTGTTTAATGCCATGCTCGGCTGCTGGTTATGGGGTTGGAAAAGGTTACGATTAATTTGGATGGTGAAAAATGTAAAGGCAGATTGGTTTTCTTATCGATTGGTTACTTGCGATTGTGATCGTTTCATGTATATAAAGGTGTGGTCTTATCCCATATTGAAATCCACGAGTTTCCTAGTTTTTGGACTCGGGATCTAATTTTTTAAAAAAATGACTTGGCCTAGAGTCAGATTAGCCGACTTTCTCTAGCAAAGTCGGTTATCTGCAACCTCTAAGAGTCATCTACGCCAATTTTCTTTGCAAAGTCGGCTATCCCATATTCTAATGTTGGCTATCCCAACCTTTTGATGGGGCAGTTTTTACGTAATTCTCTCATCCAGATTCAAAAAAGCCAATTTTGGCCCTCGGTGGTAATATATTTGGTGCAAACCACATGCTAGGTGGAAACATGTAAAGCAAACCAAAAAGTCATATCTTGGCTATTTCACAAATTCTAAAATTTGGCACACCCATAGTGCATACAAATATGTACTTTCGTATGAAAAGGTTGAGATTCAAACTCACTTTTAAAAAATTTATACAAAAATGGTAAATTTCATGTGCATGTGCACTAAAAGACAAAATTTCACATGCACCTAAAATTTATCATTTTTGTATGAACTTTTCTAGTTTGAGTTTATATCACAACTTTTGCATGTGAGTACATATTTGTATGCACTATGGGTGTGCCAAATTTCAGAATTTTTGAAACAACCAAGATATGACTTTTTGAATTGGTTTATATATTTCCGTCTAGCATGTGGTTTCCACCGGATATTTTCCCCATGGTAATATATTGTCAATGATATTCATGGTTACCTCCGTCGGCTCGTGTTACCGACTGGCAATGGTAATCATTTCTTAGGAAATGTAAATCACTATAAAAAAAAGAGTGAAAAATAATCTTAGGAAAAAGCCCCCACCAGCACACAATCAAACGTCATAAGCCATGCACAGCGAAGCCACTCCACCCTAAAGTCACTTTATGTCTAAATAGATGATATTTTCCTTTTGTATTGACTTTTCTAGATATAATAATGAATATTTTGAATCCTAAGTGAATTTAAATAATATAATTTTCAACTAGAAAATTTTAAATCTCAGCGAGATCTAAACTTTGCCTGTGGTCATTTTTCGAGGCAAAGTCATTTGAAATTATGAATTCCAAAATGTAAGAATTTTAGATAGAATTTTGGGACCAAAAATGATTCTCAACAAAAAAAAAAAGTCATCAATTTAATAAATGTGAGAACTTAAAATAGAACTTTAGGCATGTAAATGGTTTCAAACAACAAGGTCATCAACCACAAAATTGTAGACCTCATCAAGATCTTTAACTTTGATTTTGGTCATTTTGCATCTGAGTTGGTTTGAGCATTTCAAAAAAATGAATTTCAAAATATGATAACATTACATAGAACTTTAGAACTATGATTTGAAATAAAAAAAAAAAGTCAAAAAGAATATAAAGTTGTAGACCTCGTCGAGATACTACTTTGATATAAACTATGTGAATTCTCATATGTGTTGTTACAGAAATTGCGGACTAGTGTTTTACTTGGTAGGATGACGTGGACATTCTGAGTTGCATGTGTTAGTGGATTTTAATTGTATATGGTACCGCATGGCCTAGTTGGACAATTTGCATGTTGAAATAAATAGATAATAGAGTTTTTGCTTAGTGAATGTTAATTTAATTATGTGTGTCAGTTTTTTTTTGTTGGATAGTTTACCTGTTGAGAGAAATAGCTATAGGGATTTGCTTTATAAGAGTATAAGATGTTATTAGTTTTACTGCGCTGCACCATGGTTACCAACTTTCACTCCAAAGTGCCCAAGGAGATGGGGCTAAACGCGGCCGCTACATAAGAAGCGAGGCACCGCTGATTTTGCGCCGGCAGTGACCTACCTCGCTATCCGGTGTGACTTTTCCGAACAGGAGCGTGAGGCTGAGGAACACAGCTAGTTAAACCGCCCGGCGAGGCTGCCGGTGCCGGGCGACACGGCCATAAATCCCGTCGGGCTAGGTGGACGCCGTTACGGCATAGTACTGCGGGGGTCCCGTATCTCGTGGCAGGAACCGGCAGTGCCGAGACAAAGAGATCCAATCCACATCACCCCGCGGGATCGTACTCGTACGTTGCTGCATGCACTTGTACGAGTAGGATCCTGTACGGCTGCATCCGCATCTGGGAGGGACGGACGGAAAGGGAGCAAGCATTCAACACCGGTCGGGCCGGGGTCACTCGATCGGTCACGCACGCCCCGTGCACGGTGGCGGGGCCTCCCTTCCTGTCACGGAACAGGAGTTGGTTGCGGCCTCCCTTCCCCTGTCACGGAACAGGAGTTGGGTGCTCCGCCTCAATCCCTGTGGCTGTGGCACGTTTTCGATGCCAGCTGCATGCACTATACTGTAGTAGTAGTAGCAGCAGCAGCTACTTTCTTCACCCAGGATTCAGATTGAAGCACAACATTCAGTTCCAGGCAGAATTCAGACTGAACCACGTTTCTCGGCACTTCG
This sequence comes from Hyparrhenia diplandra, assembly GCA_015847255.1. Lineage (NCBI taxonomy): Eukaryota > Viridiplantae > Streptophyta > Magnoliopsida > Poales > Poaceae > Hyparrhenia > Hyparrhenia diplandra. The sequence continues at coordinate 12,881 of JADLZK010004761.1, forward strand.
AGGCTCCAGCACAAAAACTTGATAGCTCGACTGTCCCATGATCTGCAGAAACACAGAGCAGCCCACTCCAGCCAGCCAGCTGCACGTCAGTTTAGCAAATCAAACTCACTACCATGGCAGCAGATCCGCTACCAACAACCCTACAAACACGTTCATGACTACCACGAGCATGACTTCACACGCGCATGACCAACCACAGAGTCAGGCGCAGGCTCGCCTCTTCAAGTACCATGTCAAATACCGGCTGTCGATAATACATTACTACGATTCAGAGCCAAGGCTATTTACAAGGCTTGGGAAGGAAAAAGAGGGCCAAGCAGGCACACCAGCGGTTTCTTGCCTGCTCTCTCTCCAGCTCTGCTACAATAACTTACTACCCCTACCACAGGGCACACCCAAAAACTTAGCTTACAACGGGAAACTGGCACCAGGACAAGCACCATCTACAAACTCGGTTACCCGGAGGCATACACACAAAAGTACCTACTACACCACTACAAGACTCGCCCCTTTTCTCATTCTTCCGAAACTCTGACACGGGGCCTTTTGTCTGCTTCACCACTTCAAAAGGCCTACAAAAGTAAAAGCACACAAGAGATTAGCTTAGAATGAACAAACAGTTCTTCCGTATAATTAGGAGGGCTAGATATTGCTGCTGAAGCTACCTCACTGACTGGACAGATTAGCAGTTCTCGGAATTAGGAGTGGAAGTAGACTGGGGCTCTTTGGAAGCCAACCCTCTTCCCGGCGAGTCAGACAGACTATCCTCGGACCTTGAGCTTAGGGCACCTGGTTTCATCCTTTCAACTTCCTCCCTTGTGTAGATGAAGATCTTGTGGACCATGTCACAGAATTCACTGCACAAACAGAGGAATTCAAGTTATGTCTAATTAATTGTAATTGCATTTCAATCAACAGGAAACATAACAGATATTAGAACTCACTTCCAGGGGTCATCACCAACCAGCATTATATCGCCTTCATTGTCAGTGTAGACGACCAACCAATTTTTGTGAGGACTCTTCAGTTCACCATCAAAGTCAAACATCTCATCCAGTTCAGCAATCAGCTCATCATAGCAAGTGAACTTTGTTAGATCAATCGACCTGCCGAGTGCACTGCCTTGCTTATGGACCTGAAATAAAAGAAAGCCTTGTCATATGCAGAAATACCACAAGCAACACAAGATCCATCAAATAAAATAAAAAGCAAAAGGAGAAAAAAAATTGAAGAAAATAGATAGAACATTTGACCGTTATTAGAAAGCTAAGATTTCTCAAGGCCCATGTCACTTGTCTAATATGGCAACGGTACATTTGTCATCACATATTGTATTTAATAAACATTTACATGAAAGTCTTATCCAAAAGGCACATTGCTTAAAGATTATGTGAATATCACATTCTGTGGATGATGTCAAGCAGATCCAAACATGACACTTGCAGGGGCAAGAAAGACTTAAGCAATTTATTAGCATGCCATGAAAGATTACAAAGCTAGCAGGTTTTATCAGACCGGTGCTTCTAGATACATAAAGCATGTTACCGAAAGGGATCAACAGTACATAGCTTCATTGAAGCATACTTTGAAAAGTATTCACTTGGAGGTTTGGGCCTAGTAAGCATTTATGAATCAAGGGATGACTAGCAAGGGAAAAGGTGCAATGTATGGTGAACCTTCTTGCAGCTTCTGGTGGAACTACTTTGCACTTTGTTCTGAATATTCTGGGTAACTTCTGGACAAGGCCGATTATCCTCTAATTGGGGGCCATCAAGTGGTTTCACAGTCTTGGAAGGATCAGAACAATTATCCACTTCAACTATGTCTAGCTGATTCCCTTTTCTGATGGAGAAGTTTGAAGTTTCCCGTCATATGCGACACTTGGTGGAGATACCAGAGGATCAGATTTTTCTGGGCCACCAAGAGGAATCCCAAATAGTTTGAATGAAGTGCCTTTGGTTTTCTGAACATCATTACCAATAACCAAAGGTTGGGGCCTTGTTGAACTTGACAATGCATGGCCTGTGAGTGAACTTGACTCAGTATGTCCAAACCAACCTATGGAGCACTGATCAGTGCCATGGCCCTGAAGTGAAGTGAAAGCTGATTTCCCAGTAAACGTTGCAGCTTCAGGCGTCACTAGATAATTCTGTTGATTCGTCCCTAAAACCATTGCTATGAGGCATAAAAAAGACAATGTGCCAGGTAACATGTTGTGATTGGCTTGTTGAGCTGGATAACGAGCATCGGCTGTGTCCCAGGTATTTGGGCGAGTGCCAGATATTTGACTAGGAAAAGGACCAAGTGGATTATGTGCATCTTTCAGTGGTTGAAATGCCGAGAACAGCTGATTGTAACCTTCGGGAGTTCTAGATTGTGTCCAACCCTCCAGACTTCGCTTTGTCTGGGCAGCAAAATTGTTTCTCTGTTGCTCAGTTCCTGAAGACCACATGGTAAGGTCCTGAGCAGACTTCACATCACTGCTATCACGGTATCGACCTGTCAATTGTGTCCTTCCTTGATTGTGCAAGGCCCTTGGGAGATTATTTTGTTGCGCCTCTGCCATGACCTTAGAAGCAACTACATGAGAAGGTTATTTGTGCATTAGTAATGATTGAACGAACTACAAGCTTCAGATGGTGAAGCATTAAATTCAAACCTTCTCTGGTTACAGTAGACACATCAGATGGTGAAGCATTAACACTTGAACGAGACCTCTTGAATCTGACTGGAGGGTTCACCGGAGATGGGCTAACAGCAGGTTCTATTTGCCAAGGAGAAACTCTTTCAGGACGAGGGACAGAAGAAGCTTCATCCCACCTCACCTAATTTCGCAAATATATTAGGTAAAAGGACTCGTATAAATCAATTCTGCTTCCATAGACACAAATATATTGTCAATACTCAATACCTTAAGGGAACGCCATTTTGAGTCAGCCCAACCAGATGGATCAGAAGCGCCTATTCCAACTATTGTGCCAGTGAATCTAACAAATGAGAATGGTAAGTTTATCTCCAAAAGGGAACTTTGTTGTGGTATCTAAATGAACCAAATACACACTACAGACACTCTTACCTTTGCTCTGCTGCTTCTTCACCTTCAAATCTCATCTTAAATCTCATCCCTATTGAATAATTTCGCTTCAGTGATTCATAGTACCTATCTCATGAGACCACAAATTCAGCTGGACTAGTCCTGCAGGATAAGTGTAAATAACTCAGCAAAAACATGCAATTCATTACCATTGATCCCAAAACTTTCTTTTATCATGTACTCAAGCTTATAATTTATAAGTAAAGGATTGGAATGGTATGCCTGCTAAAAGTGAACACAGAAACAAAATTTATGTTACTAAACTTATAATTCCCTTACGAACCTTGGCTTGTAGTACACAGTGAACATACTCCCAGTGTTCACTGCATGCCATGCTGTTGCAAGAACACCAAGATGCATACTGTGGCTTGATATGACTGAAGATGGGATAGTGGTTTGTGCCTCAGTGCACGCCGAACTCCAACACGTAACTCCCCATTCTCACCTCTATCTCGTAAATATAAGGAATCGGGTATTAGTAAGGTAGTTAAACGCCAAAAAGGAGAGTTAAGAGCAAGCAACATTAACTTCTGAGCATAGCACAGTATGGAACCTGAGAAATATGAAGGCGCCCCCCCGCAACAAGACGCTTGGCGCTAACAAAAACACTCCAACCACTCTGAAGGAGGTGTCTCCGTGGCTGACCTGATGTAAATCAAATGCTTAACTTGTAAATTTTAACAAATGTCAGATCATCAACTATCCAAGTTACAGTTTACGTTATCAACAATGGAGAAGGAATTCCTAAACCAAATAAACTAAGAGTGAAGAAGAATCAATGATAAAACTACTTCCACCATCCACAAATCAAATGCGGGCCAACCCAAAAAATATTAAATGCATAAATTTCTAGTGACAGTATGGCCCTAATCAGATAATAGACTTAAATTGTGTATGTACAACTCAGAATTTTTCCTACAAAACTTCGCAATTAAATTCAAAGTGAATGGTCAACACACAATAGCCTCTAGTGCATTAAAAAACAAGTAAAAGCTGGCACTAAGCATGCATGCCTCATTGCCTCTAGTGAACTTAAGCGAACAAACAAGAACATAACAGTATTTACTCTGAAATAAATCCACTACGAGTAGGACCATGAGGCATTACCTCGAAAGATGTGACGGAACCGCCACTCAACCCCATGCAGGTCCTTGGCCACCAATTCTTGATTTGGGGGATGTTGACTCATATCCTAATCAAGGAGAAACATCAAAGGCATCACCATCATTAGGCCAACAACAGGCAGTGCTAAACCACCAACAACCCGAGTCAGAGGTTCCAAGGGCCTAACCAATGGTGGGAGACACTCGTCTGCATGCCGGCGCAACACTGAGAAACCACCATGCGTGCTTGTGTCTGAGGCAGTCAATGTCTTGCAGAAGGAATGGATGCGAGGCCCCTCATTTGTGGCTGGTGGCGCATGAGGCACGACCTCCTCTTCTGCCTCCTCATTTTCCACAGTTGTAGATGTATTCTCATCTTGCTTCTGTGAATCAAGCACAAACGTAAGTACATAGCACTGGTTAACATTCCAAGTCTGAACATGCATGGAGCAAAACCAGAAGATACCCACCTTATCAGGGAGCAGAGTGAGCTGGGCGTACACCTCATCAGTATCCGGCTCAGCCTAGCAAAGGAAATGAGGATCAAGCATATGCATTCACAACATGCTAGAAGAGCAAAGGCAAGTTGTTACCTTCAGCTCGATGTTCATGAGCTTGCAGGGGAATTTTCCATGGCAGGTTGTAGAGGGGGCGTGCCCTGCTGCTCGGCAAGCTGGTTCGTCGAGGCCTCCACCTGAGAACACAGCAGAAACAAGGAATCAGCGCCTCAAAATAGAGCGGCGCAAGAATCTTAGAAAGAGGAATCATTGCATCTCCCATCTCCAGTAAAAAAATTGTGGAGCTTTGGATAACATTAAAAAAACCATAAAGGCACTGATTCCTAATACCATTCGAAGCAGAGGGACTAAAGAAAGACCAAGCCTCTAGGGTCAAATGAAAAACTAATATAAGCTCAGTGAAATGACCAGTAAAAGTAACCACGACCTGGCAAACCTAGGAAAAAAATCCCCAAATCAGAAGACCCTCCTCATGGGATTCTGAGCGACCGAAGTGCCCATGGGCTCAAAATTGCCGAATCCACCGCATCAGAAGGCGGCACTGCAGCGGCCATGCGAATCAACCCCAAAAGCCAGACAATTCCCCACGAGAATCACGATTCCGCGCAGAGGCGCGGGCTACACAGGAACCGGAACCACGAATCCAAGCTGCGGACGACGAGGATTTGAAATCCGGGGGCCACGGCGCAGTCGAAGAAGGCGCAGGCCCGGAATTTCCCAAATCGAGGGGAGGCACAGGGACCCCGTCGCGCTCAGATCAAATAATCCCGCGCCTAAACCCCTCCAAACCCTGGAATCCGCTGCGATCGCGCGAAATTCGGCGAGGATTCCGACGCATGCACACACGCGTAACCCAAAACCCCTTCGAAAACGCGAGGACACAGCGGCAGCAGCAGCTCCCCAGCCCCGGCGTCGCCAGGGCACCCTCCTCCCTCGCTGTCTCTGCCTCACCTGCTCGATGTGGCCCTGTGGGAAGTAGTAGACCTTCTCCCCGAGCGGCGGCACGCTGGACAGCGGCCCCGCGCAGGCCTTCCACAGCTCGACGAACAGCGCGTCCTTCCTCCGCCTCCTCCCGCTTCCGCACCTGCACGCTCACCAGCCACACGAAGCAAACAAACCTCGTCAGAAATAAACCCAACCCCTCTGGCCTCTCGGAGGTGGGGAGGCTCGGGTCGGGCCCCCAAGCAAGCACCCCCAACCAGCAGCGAGCGAAAACACACACTCACCACCGCCGCTGGCCGCCGCTGCAGCCGCCGCCATGGGATCTCACATGCACTTCCCCCAAACACGTCTCCGCCGGCCGGAATTCGTCTCCACCGTCCTCCGCCGCTTCCCCCGCGCAAGCACCTGGCACCTGGGCCGATTTGTGCGGTGACGGAGAAGAAGAAAAGGGAGGAGGCAGCCGGAGGCGAGGCGAGGGGATTTAAGTAGCAGGCCGCCCACCGAAGGCGACGTCCAGTTTCCTGTGTCTTCTCCTCCCCTTCTCTCCTCTCCTCTCCCCCCCTCTCGCAGCGTGCGTGACTGCCTGCGTCTGCGTGTGTGGGTGTGTCGTGTGTGTGCTGTGTGAGCAAGAGAGAGAGAGTGTGTGTCAGTTTCGGCCGCCTCGCCTCGCGTTGCCCACCACGGCCGCCCTGAGGCAGCCAGCCAGCGGCGGTGAGCTCACCCGCCTCGTCGTTCCGGGCCCGGGCCCGGGCCTGGACCCCGTAGCATGGGCCTGTCTCTCCGCCGCGGGCAAGGGCGGGGTAAGAATATTTTTACGATTTACTTAACCCCGTTGTTAATTATTTTACTGCTGCGCTTTGTTCTCGTGTGTGTTTTACGGACGGCACTGCTGCCGCTTTGTTGTGCCCGTGCGATGGGTGCTTTTGGCAGCTACGATGGTCCGGTCAGAGGAGGTGGATTTGGCCGGAGTTAGCAGTGGTAAGCCCGAGGGAGACGTGGTTTGTTTGGAGGCATTGACGCTGTCTGTCAGCCGGCCATTGGTGGTGGGGGCTGAGGATTCCATGCTCGTCCCACGGGGAGCTTTGTGCTTGTGCTGCTTGGACATGGACTCGGTTCTTGCTGTGTTGTTTTCTACGAAAACATTCCTACTTTTGTTCAGACAAACAAGATAGGGGTTTGTTTTTGTGTTGTGTTTGGGGGTGAGATCAGGGTCATTTGCATTGTAGTATGATCTGACACCAAAGCTCTTTTTGTCCAGTGCTAGCTATACATAAGTGCCATTTGTTTACTGGTAATAATTATATAATCGGTAATTCGGTAGCATGTTTTCGGTTCATCCGGACGCGACACGTTACTCGTATGCCTGGAGATTGCCAAAACGCAGGTCCAACAGGTGGAGGAGTTGGCGATATTTTTTTTTTTTTTTTTTTTTTTACTAGAGTTGGCGATAGTTGGTTGACACGATTTATGAGTCTCTTTAGAAAGAGATATAATAAATATATAAATATGTAGTTTTAAATCTAGTATCTCGCTATCTCTATCTCTACATCTATATCTATATATTTATATATTATTATACTCCTAAATTCCACTGACCATTTTATCTCGACATATCAGCAATCTACTATTATATTATATACATTTAATTGTTGTCATCAATATGTCACGGGATCCACTATCATTAAGGTGGTGTTTGCTTCTACACGTGACAACAAAGCGCAAAGATAACGCTTTACAACGATAATAAGAAGGGAATCACTACTGCTTTTTGTTTAGTTCCCGCCAGATAATCGTGAGGTACTTCTTTTCACGCCACAACGTTACTAGACGCTACGATTGAGCAAAAAGACGCGCACTGAGTAGAAATTTAACATATTTAGGGCTATCAAATGGCTATGATTGTTCATTTGTTATAATTTAAAAGAACTTTAGTGCTATGTTTTAAATTGAGTAGAAATTTCTAACCATGTGCAAGGATCGTATCTATCCAAGGTTCGTGTGTGCCTCCCAATAGAAGTCCACTAAGCGTGATTGGTGACGCATGTGTCACGCACGACCTACGCATCTTTCATTACAAAAACACAAGAGCCCATGGGATCATCCCTAGCTCACCGGTGTTTTACACATTCCACATTCCTCGCATACCTCCGTGCCTCTACCGCTTTTTACAAATGACCAAATGAGCGTGTTCAAGGGCATCGTGCTATCTCGCTGTGCTCGTGTGTGCCACATGGAGAAGTCCATTACGCTGCGTGATTGGTGGGTGCGTCGCATGATTGATCTTTCCTTATGCAAAACACAAGAGACCATGGATCATGCTTAGCTCGCCGATGTTTTGTACGCCCCACGTTCCTTGTACCTTCATGCCTCTACTACGCTTGCAAATGCCCAAGTGACCCGTGTTCAAGGACATCGCTATCAACAAAGGCTTGTGTGTGCCACGCGAAGAAGTCCATTATGTGTGATTGACATTGTGTGTCTTACACACGATTGATCTTTCCTTATTCAAAACATAGGAGCCCATGGGATCATCCTTAGCTCTTGCATCTCCTACATTCCTCGTACATTTGTGCTTGTGCGGTAGCTCGCAAATGATCAACTGAGCCGGTGCGCACCACGCACAGAGAAGTCCATCCCTCGGCGACCGGTGGCATGCGTTTTACGCGACAAATGCATCTTTCCTTCGCAAAATGCATTTCTTGTGCAAAAATACAAGAGACTAATGAATCATCTCTAGCTCTTTGATGTTTTGCATGTACCATGTTCCTCATATAGACATATCTAGTGGCGGTTTAATTTGATACAACAATGGTATTTGATGTAGTGTCCGTTAAAAAAACAATATAATTTATTTATACAACATAGCAACACCATCCTTGTGAGGCACGAGAATTCATCCTTTTTTAAAAAAAAAAAAATTGACAGTCACACATGCTAATTTAGACATATCGCAACTAGACTTCTAGAGGTACATGAAAAAAAGATGAACATCGACTGCCAAAAAAGACTCAACGTGTTGAACCCTAGTTCACATCAGGCTGAACGTGCATGATTATTGATTAATCTTTAGTGACTTTGACGGGTTCTAGGACTATACTTGAACTATCGACTTGCTATTGCAACTACACCTTCATTTTGATGCTTCGTAATTGTCAAAACCTTAGTGCTCGTGCCAGCATTGCAATTGATAAAAAAAAAAAAGGCAACAATTGTTTTGGTCCTTTTGGAGTACTTCTGAAAAGAGAGGAAAAAAAACAAACGCTCAAGGCCCCAACCTTGCGAGATGCTACGCAACCAGTGGATCGGAGCCGGCGGTGACCGGACCTGAGTCAGGGAGTCTCACTCAGTACCTCACGCCGCTGCGCGCCCTGGCCCGGCCTGTGAGTGTGAGGCCCCACCCATGCAGCGAAAGGCAGCAATTAATCAGGCGTTACCTGCTGTTACCGCCGCTAACCCGAGATCACTCCGGCATTTAGCAGCGGCCAGCGCTCAGCAGGAGCGCCGGAAACGCACGGCCGGCCCCCTCTCCCTCGCTGGCTCCCTCGCGCCTTGCCGCCTTGCCTTGTCCAATTGTACTGTACGTCCAAATCCCTCTGCGATGACGGGCGGGATCCGCTGCTCCACCTCCACCCCGCGCGCCAGGACCACGCCCGTCCGGTCTTCGCTGTTCGGGTGGGCCCCAACCGACCGGGAGGATCGAAGGACGGCGGAGCTAGGCCCCGGGCCCCGTGAAGGCTGCTGCGGGCCCGCTGTGTCAGTGTCTTCTCGGCGCAGGTTGCAGGGGCACGTGGCGCCCACGCCGGTGGAGAGGAGGCGTGTGCCAGTCACGCCCCATCAGTCACGCCCCATCGCTCCATCCTTCACTCCACTGCAGACCCCCGGCAGACGTGTGGTGTGCTGATGACTTGTGGGACAGGCCTGCGTGGGATCCAATTGTCGGTGAGGTGGGGGGTAGAGATGAGTCGTGACGAGTGTGGGTGGACTGAACCCGTGGGTCCGTCCCTCTGTTTTTCCTCTCAAGGTTCTTTGCAAAGCTCCGCTTTTGGGATATGAATATGTGGGTCTCGTTACGGAAAGCTATGCTTTGGGTAATGGACTGTCATACACAACGACAGTATAGTACTTCTCATTTCCTCCTCCCTTCCGAAAACAAGGGTACATGGGGAACGAGCCGTAGCTCGAGTGGTCCGTCTCCAGGTGGTGGAGCGGCCGGTCGCGGGATCGAGCGCTGCTCGCCCGCGATTTTTCCCACCAGGAACAGTAAGTTCTCACGGTTGCGGGTCAAATAAATCCGCATTCCTCACGCTGGAGCCACAATGGGAATACGACGCGTCTGCCATCTACGGATTATTCCGGTGATCTCGAGCAAGGACGCGGTTTCGGTTCTGAGTGTAGTTGTAGGCCCGCTTGTACGTGTATGGTGTATGTGAGTGTGGGGTGTGTGCGTGTGTGGTGGTGTGAGTGTACATGTATGAACAGATTCTACAACCGCGCCTGCATGAGAGGCACTCAAAAAAAAAAAAAAAAAAGGGTACATCTTCACTCTCGCTAATAACAAGGGTTACATCTTTACTCGACAATAAAAAATACATAAGAACATTAATTTGTTGCTTATAGATCTCATCGTGAAATATAATTTTATAATAGACTTATTTAAGATCCAAATATCTCGTGGTTATAACAAGAATCAAGGCACAAATACTTATTCAAGTGAATGAACCGAACATCGTAAGCGGATTCATAGCTTTACAGAATCTTCCCAAATCAAATCTCGAATATCTACTCACAGATTGAGAAAAGAAAGTTCCTAAAAATACTCTCTCTCCTCCGTTTTAAATCATAAGTCACTTTTTAACTCTTTTGGTTCGCCCATTTAGTTATGTATCTAGATGGATTAACCAAAAAATTAAACGACTTATAATTTGGAACGGAGAGAGTCGACAATAAACTTATTGATAAGTCGTAAGATGTAGTTTTTTTTTTTTTTTTTTTTTTTTTTTTTTTTTTTTTTTTTTTTTTGCAAGATGTAGTGCCTCCGAGCAACCTTTGTTGGGCTTGTACTTGATCTGTGGGGATGGCGTCACATAGATTGTGAATTTGTGATGGAGCTAACATTGTGTGGCCGCGCGGGGGGCGTATTGTCGCCGACCATTGATAGGTTAGGTGCGCCATCGACGATAAGGATGGTTGTACTAAGTAGCCAACGCAAGACGCCACATATGGTTAGTGGGTGGACGCTTTCTTGGTTAGTGATGATGAACCTTGGCAACCTTGTCCGGCCCGCGGGGAGTGGCAACCACGCTTTGTTTTGAGTGAGGCCCAAGTCCTTCTAGAGGCTATGGGGAGAGCCCCCATATGCTCATTGCAAGAGCTTTGGTTTTGAGTGAGGCCCAAGTCCTTCTAGGAAAAAGAAGAAGCACCAAGATGCTAAAACTATTTCCGCTTCAAACACCTCTAAAAAAAAGGTATGGATAGACATGAAGTAAGAAATTTTCCAAGAGGTTCACTATTTTGTTTTTTTCTTCCCCCCTGTGTTCCTCGCCCTTTTATAGTCATCTCGCCCCTCCCTCTATGCATAAGGCAACACACGGTGTCGTGGATAAAGAAATAGCAAAGAATGAACTAAGACACAAAGATAATTGAAAAATAGAGTGGTGACATCGAGAAGCAATCGCACTTTTTTTCTAAAAATATGGGAGATGCTATATCCCGCCGCCTTTTTTTTTTTTCTTTCAAAATCTCAGCGACGATCCACACCCGTTGGATGTAAACGGACGCTTCCGCATCAATTTGGCCCTCGCTTATCTTCTTCCTCTTGCCCCCGCCGATGCCCACCGCCACCATCATCACGCTATCTGGGACCCAAATATTGGACCCCGTGACATTCTCATATAACGAAATCGTCGGCCCGCCGGGGCCCAAGAAAACTCGGCCCGCTATCATCCCGCTTTTACAAGGACGGCCGTGCCAGACGGTGGACTGTGCCAAAGAGCCACGACGCCTACGTGAAGACGGAGTCGCCCACGACGGCCCCACCGGAGTCACCGCGACGAAAGAGCTCGCACGCCACCCGGGAGGACAAGGTCGTGGACCTTTACAAGACGACGAACCATGGCGCCCCCACATCATCATCGGCCAACCTAAGGCTCCGATTCAACCCCAAATTCCGCCTCGCCCGAGGGTGGTTTAGCTCACCACCGGATGAGACCTCCCGCCGCCCGAGGGTGGCCTACCACCACCCGGCGCAAAACCCGCCCCCCTCGCCCGAGGGAGACCCAGCCTCCATCCCTCGAGCGAGGTGGCTCATTCCACTCACCCGGGTCATAGACCCCCCGTGGGAGGTTCCGTCTCAAGGAAGGGAACAACAGATTTAATGCGGTTACATGGCAGACGAGGCGGCGTGGCCATCGACACGCCTACCAAATCGACCGCCGATCACTTCCCAACCGACCGATGGGGACACAAGGTCGACGTGATACGCCGCCCCAAAGACGGAAACCAGGACGACATCGCTCATTCCCCAAAGAAGATCGCCAAGACGCCACGACGGGCCGCACTCTCTGCTTATGACACGCCATGGCCGCCTTCCCTGACCGCCCTCGCCATACGACCGTGAGGGACGCCACAGATCCTGGCCGCACCGAAACCGCACGTCCCGCCATCGGATTAGGACGCGTGTCTTCATCAAACAACGCCAGCCAGCCCCTCGGCCGCGGCGCGCATGCAACGAGCATAGCCTCTGAATTAGCCACCTAGGCATCCACATATGTAAACATTATTTCCCTCTTCCCTCTATAAAAGGGGGAGTAATGCCCCATTAGCTGTGGGATCCCCGCACGGACGAAGCATAACCACCACCACCACCACGATCGCGGGGGCTTGAGACCACCTCTCTCCCTCACACCGCTTGTAACCCCTACTACAAGCTCACCTTTGAGCGCGAGGTAACACGAGCAGACACCACCCGCTGGACGTAGGGCCCCGCTGGCCCGAACTAGGATAAACTCGCCGTGTCTCGTGTCCATCTTGCGCCACGCCATAGGGAGGAGGGGGCACACGGCCCATAAATTTTTAGACACGGCGACCGAGGCACCCCTGCTCGAACGCCGACGGGGCTTGGCGCGCTGTAGGGGAGCCGTGGTGCAATCCAGATCCCCGCCCGCCCATGGCGTTTCCACCTTCGCTTCCACCCCCCGGCCGACCACGAGCCCCGCGCTGAACACCGCTGCCGACGCCGAGTTCGTGGCGGCGGCCACAACCACGAGATGATCCCTTCGCCCGATATGATACCGAAAGGAGGGGCGGCCGCCGCAACGCAAGATGCCCATCACCACGCCGCCAAGAAGACGAGCAAGGCGACTCCACCGGGCCGCGCGAAGGCGCACCCAAGCAACTTGATTCCGATCCCACAACGCACCCCGGTGTCGACCGCAGAGGGCCCCCCGAACCCTAGACGCGGAAGATCCTACCCGCGACACGTCACGGGCGGATTCCTTTAAAACCCTAATCATCGGAGAACGGCCCGCACCACTGATACCGAAGAAGAGTACCCGTAATCGGCTCGGCCGACGGAGACTTCATCGTAAGAAAAAGGCCGCCGAGGAGCCAAGCAACACGGCCGGTATAAAAAATTTGAATTGAAGTTTGAAAAAAATAAAAAAAAAGTGCCGTCCCACCGGAACGCTATCCCACCTGGACAATCACGCTGGAAGAGCGCATCCGCCGGCTGATGCCGCCGCACGACCCCATCCCCGCCTCCTCGTCCGCACGACAGGCAGAGGGGCCAGGTCCCGAGAACGGGCGGAATCGCACTACCGTCCGAGAATGCGGACTCCCTCCGGCTGGGGCTCGCGAACCCGAACCGAGAAGGACGAGGACGATTATTATGACCCCACGCGGGAATGCTTCAATATAGAGATCCAGAGCAAGATGGCCGCCTCACCAACGCCTCCGACGAAGATGAGGCGACGCATCACCACGACGGGCCGCGGCGGGCGCCAGCCGCCGCCTTCCCCCTCGTTCTGTGACTCCCGCTTGGGCCGCCGCGGCCGGACGCGCAGCCGCTGGATCTCGCAGGACCGCATCCGAGCAGAGTCCGCACGACTCGACGACCGGAGCGTAACATCCAACGGGAGCAAGCCCAGCTGGGGCAGGCCCTGCGGGCGCCTCATGATCGCAACGGCGACGGATGCGGCGGACCCGACGGGGTACCACCACTTCGACATATGCCCCGCTCATCAGTAGCCAAACAACACGGGGCGGCCGCCATGCGGGTACGCGAATGCCCGAACCCCTACCGCCGAGGGAAGGCGATTCGTGAGGGCCTACGACATCTCCTCGATTGTGGCAACAGACAACAGAGCGGAGAGCCCGCTTCCCGAGATCGGGCCGTGACATCACGACGTTTTTCATGAAGAGTCCGCGGAGTCGCCAGGCCGGCTGCACTCGAAAGCGCAGCCGAAGCCGGCAAGGCCGGTCCGGAACGCCCGATGACAAACGCAGAACCGCCCGCCCTGGGAGCACATAGAAGACCCCCCCGTCAAGACCGCAACCGAGGTGCCCTCGACCGTGGACGAGATCGAGCGACGGCGCAGCTCGCCACGGCGAAGCTCACGGGGCGGCAGTGTGGCGAGACGCACAAGCACGCTGACGACCGAGGGTACTCCCCAGATCCACCGTGCCACGGGCCTTCACAAGGGATATCGAGGGCACCACCCCCCCGCGCTTCAGCCGCCCAACCACATCGAGAAGTACTCGTGAGAAACTCGCCCCGAGGTATGGCCGACGCCGAAGAGAAGCTTTGACGAGATCGCAATCGAGCACGAGGCCAAGCGCCGCGCTGGGAGCTTCGAGCCCTCCGCACCAAGAAGATCCCACTCGATCCCAAGCAACCGGAAGGAGAAGTTATCGACCATCAGCTCGAGTCGATCCGAAATAGGAAGCGCGCTCGCCGACTTCCTCCGCGCGAACGCCAAAACGCTTAGATGGGGACCTCTGACATGCCAGCATACCGAGGGATGTCGCCGAAAGCACTCCCTAGACATCCGACCGGCTCAAAGCCGGGCCATGCAGCGCTTGCGCCGTTTTGATGACGCGTTTTAAGATCATCGGGCGAGGAGATCCACAAGCTACAGGAGGCCGGATTTATAAAAGAAGTATTCCACCCCGAGTGGTTAGCTAATCCCCGTATTAGTAGAGAAAAAGAATGGAAAATGGCGATGTGTGTGGACTACACTAGTCTCAACAAAGCATGTCCGAAAGTTCCTTTCCTTTACCTCGACCGACCAAATTGTCGACTCCACCGGGTGCGAGACTTTGTCCTTTTCGATGCATACCCGCTACCATCGATCAAAATGAAAGAGTCCCACCAACTCGCGACTTGGTTCATAACACCCTTCGGGATGTATTGCTACCTCACAATGCCTTTCTGGGCCGAGGAACGCCGGGCAACATATACCGGGCCGCATGCAAATCATCTTCGAAAACTCATCGAGGATTGTGGAAGCCTATGTCGACGGTTACATAGTGGTAAAATCCAAGAAAACGTGGACTCGTGAGGGACCCTGGGAAACCTTCGAAAGTGCCTAAACAAGAAGGGAGTCAAACTCAACCCCAAAAATGCGTATTTGGGGTCCCCCGAGGATGCCGGCTGGTTTCATCATCTCTCAACGAGGCATCGGCAAACCCAACCAAGGTTGACGCGATCACGAAGATGGGGCCAATCCGAGACCTCAAAGGAGTTCGTAAGGTCATGGGCCGCCCGGGCTTCACTAAGGTGTTCATCTCCCACCCCGGGAAAGGGGCCTTCCCCATCGGCTCCTTCGCAAGATCGAGCACTTTGCCTCGACCCCCGAGGCCGAAGAAGCCCTCGGAACCTCAAGAAGCTCCCCGACTAGTCCACCAATCCTCGTGACACCAAACCCGAGAGACCTTGCTCCTCTACGCCACGCCCACTACCCGTAGTCGGGCGTGGTCGAGTAGAGCCGAAGAGGGGCACACGTTGCCGCTCAACGCCCGCTTATTTCATCGCTGAAGTACTTTCCGACACCAAGACTCGATACCGCAGATGCAAAACCGCCAGATGCTATCAGATCGACGCGAAGAAAACTTCGCCACTACTTCCTCGCACACCGCTGCCGTGGTATCCTCATTCCCTGGGAGATCATCCAACCGAGAAGCCACGTGAAGAGTGGCGCAAGTGGGCGGTGGAGCTCATGGGCGAGACGATATCGCTCCTCGCCGCAAGGCAATAAAGTCTCAAGTCTTGGCCGATTTTGTGGCCGAATGGATCGATACACAATTACCCCTGGCGCCCATCCAAGCCGAGTGTTGACCATGTACTTCGATGGGTCCATGATGAAGACAAAAAGCGGGTGCCGGCTTGTTTTTCATCTCACCCCTTGGGGTTCACACAAGGTATGCCATCCGGTTGCATTTTTCGCTCCAACAACGCCGCGTATCACGAGGCGCCGATCAACGGTCTTAGGATCGCGGTTAGCTTTGGATCCGACGGTTGGAAACCGTGGGGATTCTCAACCGTTATTGACCAAGTCATGAAGGCCTCGGCCCGCCACGACCCCAAGATGGAAGCATACCGCCGAGAAGTGCGCAAACCGAGGAAAGGTTCCATGGGCTTGAGCACAAGCACACCCAAGGCATTACAATGAAGCCGCGGATGAACTCCCGCCAAGGTCGCGGGCGACCGAGGTACCGCTCCCGAACGCTCACACCCAAGATCTTAATGAGCCCTGGTCGCACACTACCTTGAAATACCCTGGGGCTCCCCGGAGACGACTAACAAGCCGTGCCCGGCTATGGCGGCCGACCAAGTCCCCCGACCGAGAGAGCCTCTATGGGAATACCTATCCCAAGGAGAATTACCCGAGGATAAGACCGAGGTTTCGCCGACCGGCCCGAAGGGCAAAATCCTTCGCGCTTAATTGGAGACAAAAAAGAACTCTACAAGAAAGGAGCCTCGAGTATACATGCGATGCATACCCCGGCGAAGGCGTAGATTTGCTCGAAGACACCCACAAAGGGGAGTGGCCATCATGCCGCACCGAGGACTCTTGTCGGTAAAGTCTTCGACAAGGCTTGTATCGCCCCGGCGGTACTGACGCGAATGAAGTTGTGCGATCCGCAAGGGATGTCAATTTTACGCACGCAAGACACATCTTCTAGCACAAGCCCCGCACCACACCTCCGACATGGCCATTTGCAAAGATGGGGGCTCGACATGACGGTCCCCCGAAAAGGGCACCCGAGGACACACTCACGCCCTAGTCGCCATCGACAAGTTCTCCAAATGGATCGAAGCCCGAGCCGTGGTGAACCTCGCACAGAGGAAACGGTGAAGTTCTTTACGAACATCATTTCCCGCTTTGGAGTCCCGAACTCCATCATCACGTATAACGGAACCAACTTCGTGGGGAAGAAATTCTCGACTTTTTGTGACGACTATTTACATCCCGGTCGACACTCGACCGTAGCCCACCCAAAGACCAACTGGCCAAGTGGAGCGTGCCAATGGCATGATCTTGCAAGGCCTCAAACCAAGGATCTTCAATCTACTGAACCAAGATGGGAAGAGGTGGTACCAAGAGCTACCGCCGGCTCTATGGAGCCTTCGAACAACAAAAGCCGAGCCACGGGTTTCACCCCATTCTTTCTAGTCTATGGAGCCGAGGCGATCTTGCCCACGCATTGAATATGGGTCCTCAAGGCCGCGAGCCTACACCGAAAGTGTGGCAACCAAAACAGTAAGGCAGAAGATTCCATCGACCAAGTCGATGAGGCCCGAGATGTCGCGACTTCTGAATTCGCGAGATACCAACAAGCTCTTCGGAAGTATCACGCCAAGCGATCAAGCCTCTGGGAGTTCCAAGTCAATGACCTCGTACTCAGGCTGAAGCAAGATAACAAAGGGCATCACAAACTCATGCCACATTGGGAAGGGCCGATTTCATCGCCGAAATACTAAGGCCCCGAACCTACAAGCCGAAGAACGAGAAGGGTGAAATCTACCCAACGCCTAGAACATAGAACGCCTACGCCGCTTCTACTCCTTAACCTCGCACTTAAGATTAAACACTTATGTTTTTTTTCGCCAATAAAAGATCTACATCTTTTATGAAGAGAAACTTTGTGATAACTTAAGGGAGTCTTAGTCTCGCCCAAAGACAAGACTAAAACTCCCTGGTTACACGGGGACCCTGGGACCCCCTCCTCTTTCTTTTTTTCGAAACTTTTCTTCAAAGAAAAAGTTCTCCTCGCGCACACTCGGATCGATTGTTTGCTGCGAAGGTCGCACACGCACGCATCCTAAGTGAGGTAGCCGAGCTAAGCGGATCGTCCCTAGTGACACCCGCGACGGACCGCCCCAATGGCATCCATGCTCACTATCTCACGAGCGGAGAAAGCAAGCGACCCGCCACACAATAAACGAGAAATTCGAGAGACGCAACACAATCATAACGCACCGCCCAAGACACAAGGCCTCTGGGCAAAGACCATTGTTTATGTACATATTCCTTACCCATTTAACTTTTCATAGAAGGGAGATCTGGGGCGCCGCGAGCCTCGGCCCACCCGCACTTCACGATCGGTCGCCGAGGCAACATCTCGCGGAGGCAACATCCCTCGGGGCAGCCGCATCCCCCTGAAAGGCACGCCAAAGCCCGGCCGGCGCATCCCTGAGACGGCATCCCCGCATCTCCGTGTCCGCCTCATAGCTTGATTCTATGGGGGAATACGGAGGGCATACCGCCTTCAAAGCGGAGGCCAATCAAGGCCGCAAAGATCGCCCACGGTTATACAACTCCCCGGGTCTTGGCGGCATCGGCGGCATCCTTCCCCGCGGGTCGGCCACGCCCTCGCCATCCGAGCCGAGGAAGAAGCCCCCGCGACGCTGCTCGTAACCACGGGTTGCATCGTGAAGTGCGAGCGTAACACCGCCATGCACGCCCGCACGCCTGCACCGAAGGCATTCCGAGCTCGACCTAAGGAAGCCACCCACGGCGCCAGCGGTGCGAGCCGAGGGTCCAACCTCTAGGTTGTCCGCCCCAAAGCCGACGGATGAAGTCGATTGTGGCCTCCAGCCTCTCCCGGTATGACTTCGCTTCTTGTTCCGCCCCCCGAGCGAGCCGTAGCCGAGGTCTCCACGGCCCGGTCCGATCTTCTCCGCCTCGCGACAGCACCAAAGCAACGCCAAGAAACAAAGGGATCAAAGACAAAAGACCTACCGAAGGAAAGAACGCCTTGGCGCTTCTGGGCTTGCGCCCCAAAGATCACGCCGTGCTCATCCGCGAGCGACTTATGGAGTCGCCCTTTCTCCTTTTCTCGAGGGTCTCCCTGACACCAACCCCCGATACGGGTGTTCGTGGCGCCGCACATCTCCGCCGCCCTCGCCTCTTTCCCGGATCTGTCCCGCCGCCATTGGCCTCAGGTGGCCCGGAGGGACCGGCTCCGGCATCTCAAAGTCCCGGCTCATTCGAGCCATTTCGGCCGCCACCTTGGCGCCCCGACCCGGCCTGATGAGCTTGATGAGCTCGGCCTCCGCAGTCTCGCTTTGGGCCTCGAGACTCCCTCTCGCCCGAGGGGCGGAGTAGACATTCCCGCGAAGGAGCGCTTTGGGCCTCAGATCACTCGCAAGAAAGACACCACCAATTATGGCCATAAAGAAATGCCCGAGGGCAGTCAAGACACTCACCAGACGCCCCGACGAGAGAAGCTATGGTGTCACCCATCTTCTCCGGCGTCCATCTGCTCATGAGTCCTCCACGCCATGACCCTGGATCGGGCCATCGATCACCACGGCGGCGGGACCCCCGGCACATCACTCAAGGTCAAGGGGGACCACCCCAACGAGTCGGCTCAGAGGAAGCATTTCATCCACGGCAGCCCCCAGCCTGGAAAACCTGCATCCGCAAAGTCCCAGGTCCTTCGTCGCCGACCACGTGCACGGACCTCACCAACGCCGAAGACGACGCTTTGCCGAAGGGTGCGGCCCAACCCGGCGCATGGAGCAACGGGAAGTCAGGATTATACGCCCATGAGCCCCCCTGGATCGTGGGAGCCGACACAAGTGAAGACCTCCGTGTCTCCGCCGCCTCGAAGAGCCCCTCCTCCCGAGAGAACTCCCTGACGAAGGGGCTTGGCTCCTCGAGGAGGGCAGCCGCGCCGTGGGACCCCTCAAACGGTGCTAATCGCTCCGGCGCTGGTCAAGGCCGCAGCCCCGGCCGAGCTCTCTCGAGTCGATCACCATAGGCCGGGTGGACGACCCACCATCACCACCGTGGGCTTGAACCACCTCGGGAGTAATCTCGGCCGTCCGGCCCGGCCCCGACCCCTCCCGAGGCTCGGGGCTAACACCACGGGGAGCCCAACGCAGTGTGGGACAACGCCTTGGTGAGACAACCCCCTGCCCGGGCCCCGGCCGAGGCTTGCGACTAGCCTTCGTGGCCTTCTTGGGATGCAAGGACGAGTGGGGCCCCGGCTTCTCAAGTCAAGAACGCCAAAAAGAAGCCAAAAATACGTAAAGGAGGCTAATCAAGCGAAACACGGCGGGACTCACGAGGCCCGAGGGATCGCCTCGGTGTGGCCGAGGCGCTGGAAGATCGCGACGGGCATCGACTTGACGCACGGGCCGCCTCCCCACCCGCCGCGCACGCTGGAGCCGGCGTGAAGAGGCGCCATCGTTTCACCCGAGCGCCCGCGACGCTCCGGAGTCGCTGGCTCTTCACGCCGAGCCTCACCTTGCAGCCAAGGCGCCCACATCGTGGGAAACTCCCCGAGCCGCCACTCGCCCCGGCCCTACTGGAGGGAAGCCTCGGCGCACGAGTCCCGGCCGGCCTCCGACGCCTCGTGCCCGGCACGAGCGAAGCCCGAGGCTCCAAGAACCCCAAGGCTCGGCCTATACGAGCCGCCACATCGTCATCCGACGAGTTCACGACGAACTCATCCTCCTCATCCTCGCCCCTCCCGGTGGGTCGAGGTATCAGCGATTGGCCCCGCCTCAAGCAGCCGGCCGACCTGGGCTGGCCTTCTTCTTCTCCTCCTCCTCCGCCCGCCTT
Source organism: Hyparrhenia diplandra (assembly GCA_015847255.1). Taxonomy (NCBI): domain Eukaryota; kingdom Viridiplantae; phylum Streptophyta; class Magnoliopsida; order Poales; family Poaceae; genus Hyparrhenia; species Hyparrhenia diplandra. Next base: position 33,609 of record JADLZK010004761.1, read on the forward strand.
CTCTCGGCCGCTCGCTCGAGCACGGTTGCCGCCCGCGGCATCTAGATCGGGCACAGCGGGAGGAGAGTCGTGATAGTTCAAACGACCCCGCAAGAAGATGGAATAAGAACCGCGGTGGTAGCCACGCTGGCAACCAACAAGACAATGCAAGAACGCCGAAGCCAAAAAGCGCTACCAAGGAAATGTACCCACGGGCGGGCGCATAGGGGATCTCGAACTGGGACGGGTATTGGACCCCAATGCCTCCTCACCCTCTTGGCCGCCATCGGGTGGAAAGCGTATGATGACATCCGAGACTCCTCAAGACCAAAGCAGCCGAGGAGGTCATCCGACTCATGAGCAAAGGGCGAGCCATCAATGGCAACACCCGACGCCGATGAAAAGCAAAGCCTACCACGGCCGCCCAGGCTCACACCCCCATCTCGGAGCCGCAGGATCGCCTCGCTCAGCCCTCCAACCGGGATGATCCGCCGAGGGGGGACCCTGCCTCCACTTATTCGACGCCGCTTAAGGACACGGCGGTATGGAAGGGAAGCGCTCCCATCATTGCGAGGTAGAACCACCGATCCCCGCCACCCCTTATTAGAAGAGGTAAGCTTGGAAAGGATGTACCCATCGCCGGGTTCGCCTTGTCTCCGCCCGACGGACTTGCAAATACAAGAACCACCAACAACGAACGCCCGTGCCCCCCCTCCCTTCACCACCGAGGCGCGTGGGTGAGATCTCGCCTTGAAGAACCACGCCCAAAGGTCCCAATGCGGCTCGATCCCCGTGAATCCCCTCACGAGGGTAACAAAGATAGCCGCCCGAGAGATCGAAGTTCGGGGCGTATGGTGGAGCTCGACGCCATAATGATGAAGAATCGCCGAATAAACCGCCCGCCGCAAGATCCCGAACCCGCGCCGGTGAAGATCCATCGACTCACCACATAGCCATCGAGGGTTAGGCTCCTCCTCGGTCCCATGCGGCGCAATCCACTCGGCCGCCGCCTAAGATTGGTACGAGGGCGAAGAAGCCCTTCCTCGACAAGGCGCTGAAGCTTTTTCCTCCGTCGCCATCGTTTCGGCCACGGTTCGGCATCAAGCACCTCCCCTCGTGTTGTCGCCGCCACCGATTGCGCCATGGACGAACGGGAGGACGAGGAACAAAGAACCATCGGGCAACACCGCTCACACGAGCACAAGGCAAGTGGATTTCTCCCTTAACCTCTCCCCCCGCCTTTTCTTTCTTTCTCCTAATTGCCGCAAAGAAGAAGGCAAGAAGGCGATGGCAAGAACAAAGGAGCAACTATCCGCATACGCCCGGCGACCCCCATATTTATAGGGAAGGGAAGGCAAACCGCCGCCCGCGTATTTAACCGACTTCCGGAATGAACGCCCATGATGAAATAGGAACCGCCATCCAACGGCCACCCGCTGTAGAGCCGCCAAGAGCATTAGTGCACCTTGACGGTGCTCTCGACACGCCTCGACAAGAAGCCACAGCCACGCCCCATCGGATCGAACCGCACGCCACCAGCGCGGGGGGAGGAGACGCTCGCCTCCCGGCCAGGCAAACCGTCCCGCTGCTCATACAAGCAGCGCCCGACCCTAAGGCAAAAAGTCGGTCCGATGACGGCGTTCTCACCTCCGGGCGGGAACCAAACGAGCCTCGGCCGGGCGCACGCCAACGTGCACCCTACGATCCGTAGGTTACGTCGGGCCCACATGGGTTTCTGCAACGCCGCCTAGATAACCCAACCGCAGACAGGATGGAAATGCACAACCGTTATACCTGGCACCCTCCGGGCCCGGGATTTCCGAACGTGTTTAAGACCCGCGGTGTCGCTATAGAGATGTCCCATCCGGAGGAGGCCATGTGCCCTCGAGGGTTGACCCGCCAAACCCCGGATCTCGCTAAGCGGTCCGAGGGTTCTCATGGGGTGAATCCTAGATCACATAGCCGACCCTTGCTCGGCGAGGGCACGGGCACCCCACTTAAACTCGACCGCTACAACGTTCAAACGGAGCGCACCATGGTCGGCCAGTGGCACCGAGGTGTGTCTCCCCTCCTCCCTCCCTTTCGTGAGGGCGACAGAGGAGCCGTATAATCAAAGTCGAGGAAGCCCGGGTCGACCTTTGCGCACATAAGCGTCGGCCTCGGCTGCCCACGCAAAAACAAACAGACTCGCACAAACAAGCCCAATTTAAGAGCCGCTTCGCCTTTGCGCGTGCGAGGTATAAAAGACCTCGAAGGAATCCGCCATTCCATTCGAGGCCTCTGGGTTGTTTCCAACCAGCCCCCGCCGCACCCATTGTAGACGAACCACCCCGAGAAAAACAAGACGACGGAACGGCACAACCCCGGGCGAGTCCACACTCGCCGGGGGCTCGGGGCTACCGCCGGGGACCCAAATATTGGACCCCGTGACATTCTCATATAACGAAATCGCCGGATCCGTCCGTGGCCCGCAAAACCGGCCCGCTATCATCCCGCTTAGAAGGACGGGCCAGACGGTGGACCAGGCCAAAGAGCCACGACGCCTACGTGAAGACGGAGTCGGCCCACGCACGCCCACCGGAGTCACCGCGACGAAAGAGCTCGCTACGCCACGGAGGACAAGGTCGTGGACCTTTACAAGACGACGAACCATGGCGCCCCACGCCATCATCGGCCAACCTAAGGCCCGGATTCAACCCCAAATCTCCTCCGCCCGAGGGTGGTTTAGCTCACCACCCCCGGATGAGAGGACTTTCGCCCCGCCCGAGGGTGGCCTAGCTCACCACCCCCGGCGCAAAAACTCCGCCGCCCGAGGAAGACCCAGCCTCCATCCTCGAGCGAGGTGGCTCAACTCCACTCACCCGGGTCATAGACCCCTGGGCGTGGGAGGTTCCGTCTCAAGGAAGGGAAACAACCGCATTTAATGCGGTTACACGGCAGACGAGGCGCCCGTGGCCATCGACACGCCCAAGAAAATCGACCGCCAGATCACTTCTCAAATCCGACCGATGGGACACAAGGTCGACGATACGCCGCCCAAAGACGGAAACCAGACGACATCGTTTCATTCCCCAAAGAAGATCGCCAAGACGCCACGACGGGCCGCACTCGGGCTTATGACACGCCACGGCCAACTTTCCCGACCGCCCGCCATGCGGATCGCGGAGGGACGCCACGATCCCCTGGGGCCGCACCGAAACGGCACGTCCGCCATCGGATTAGGACGCTGCGGTTCATCAAACAACGCCCAAGCCAAGCCAAGCCTCGCACCGGCGCATGCAACGAGCATAGCCTCGAAATTAGCCACCTAGGCATCCACATATGTAAACATTACTCCCTTCCCTCTATAAAAGAGGGAGTAATGCCCCATTAGCGTGGGATCCCCGCACGACGTAAGCATAACCACCACCACCACCACGATCGTGGGGCTTGAGACCGCCTCTCCCCTCACACCGCTTGTAACCCCTACTACAAGCTCACCTTTGAGCGCGAGGTAACACGAGCAGACACCACCCGCCGGACGAGGGCCCCGCTGGCCTCGAACCAGATAAACTCGCCGTGTCTCCAGGTCCATCTTGCGCCACGCCATAGGAGGAGGGGGCACACGCCCATAAATTCTTTATTGCCGCACCCGAGGCACCCCCGTTCTCGAACGCCGATACCGCCGACGCCAGACATAAATCCACAAGCCACGTGTCACATAATACAAACCCACAAGCCACAGATTACAAATCACAAGGAACAATTTTTTTCTATGGAAGGACGTAAATAGAGGAGGGGCCAATCCGCGCCGCCACCGCCGAAAGGGGATAGTGGAAGATGAGGAGCCGCCGGAGGAGTAGGAGTGCATGGGGAGAGAGGGAGAGTGTGAAACCCTAGATGCGCCTCGGGATGGAGATGCTCGCTGAACCCTAGAGGAGGAGGAGGAGGAGGAGGAGAGGGCCTACCTTACCGTTGTCACCGCCGAGAGGATGAGGAACCACCGGAGGGGAGGAAGAAGAAGCCAAAACTCGACTGTGCTCACGGGCTTACTAGTATAAATATACGGTATTTTTTTGCGAAAAAATACGCTACTTTTATGACAAAGAGAAACAAAGAGAGCAAATAATGTGATAATGTGACTCATCGAGAGTAAAACCTTAAATTAAGAATAGATAAACCACACTAATTAAGTTATGTATTTCGTAGTATATTTTTATTGGCAAATAAGAAATGTCGTGGAACCAAATCTACTAGTTGGAGACTAGAGTAAAATTCGGTCTCATTTGCATACGCGCTTGAAGCTTGGGATGCCAAGTGAGCTAGCGAGCCCCGTGACACAAGTGACACACTGGGGCTGCCTGGCCGGCCTCCTTGACGAGGGACAGCCTTTGTAGTGCAAGGCTTTTAGTGAGGGCGACCATCTTTGGGCGGGCAGATACAGAGCAGCTGTGCGATGTCTGCCATCTGACCGCTGCAAAACCTGCAGTGCTTGCTGCCTCGGAACATGGGTTTGGGCCTCACGAGTCGCACAATCAAAAATGCTGCCTTTACAGGTCAGATATCATGGTGCGTTTAGCTTTTGGGTGTGTTTAGCCCCAAGGCCTTGTTTAGATGGCTAAAATTTCTAACTTTTTTTCCACTTTCTTCCATCACATCACATTAAATACACCAAAAGACATATGTTTGGAAGTATTAAATGTATGTAAAAAAATAACTAATTACACGCTTTTAGATGTACATTGAGATCTATTCTTTTTGAGCCTAGTTACTCAATGGTAGGATGATATTTACCACTAACAAACTAAACGTGCTACAAAGCGTACGATGTGACATTTGGTTACAATTTTTAGCCATCTAAACAAGGCCCAACTTCCTCTAAAATTTACTGATTCCCATCACATCTCATCACATCGAAACATTAAATACACCCAAAGACGATACCCCGAGTGCAAAATTTAGGTAAACAAAAAAAAAAACTAATTGCACAGCTTTAAATGTATATCATGAGAGACGATTTTTTTGAGCCTAGTTACGCCATGGTAGGATAATAATTACCACAAACAAACTAAATGTGCTACGTTGTTTTTTTCAGATCGAACAAGTTTTCTGTGCTAAAATTTGGCCCAAATTTTTTTCGTGCCCAAATTTTAGGCTCTAAACACACCCTTTGAAACTTCTCGCATAATCATTAAATATAGCAAAAAGACATACGGTTTATGGAGCATTAAATGTAGGTAAATAAAACAATTAATTGTATAATTTGGATCCATCCCGGTTTGGGATGTACTTTGCGTAAACAAATATTTCGAGCCTAGTTTTTTTCCTATAATAGGATAACAATGACCACAAACAAACGAAAAGTGCTATAATGCATTTTTAAGCCGCTTGCGAAACTAACTAAACACAACCTTTGTTCACAAAAGGTACGAAGAGTATATACTACGTACTAATACTATGATATATTTTCACTCATTTTTCCTAACAACTAAGCAAATGTCTTACGAAAAAAGAGAGAGGTTATGTGGTTCAAAAAGTATTAAAATAGTAGGTGGCAAGAGAAACAAAGAGAATACAAAATCAGATTTGATGTGAGAATTGTGCATTTGTTTAAAAACAATCCGTGAATTTGAGCGTAGAAAACCCACCACCGACCTGCTCGGGTCGGCGGGAACTCATCAGATACAAACAGCAGATACTCCCTCCATATGTGGAGAACTCATCAGATACAAACAGTAGATATATTTGCAGGTCTTTGGTTGGCCTCGTCATTCCGTCTCGAGACGAGATTTTGGGACGAGAGAGAGGGACAGGTTGGAAAGCGAGAGGGCAGTGTTCCGACGGAATCCTGGGCGCGGCGGTGCCTGGCTACAAGGGTATATATGCATGGCCAGTTGGTCGTCTTCCGTCCGAGACAGGCGCAGCGCAGTGTGTTCCCCTGCTGCGGGCAGCATGGCCAGAGGTGGTGTCCACAGGCGCAGGTCGATGTCCCGTCTGCAGGCAGCCGTGGCCCGACAGCGCCTGGCGCCCATGGCGCCCATGGCCCACCGTCCTCGCCAGCAAAGGCAAAGGCAAAGCCGCCCGCCCGCCCGCCCCGCCTCCTTGTACGGGAAAAATAGCACGGGGAGCTCGAGTCGAGGGGTAGGTGGGTGCCGGTGCCTCGACGCGACGCGACGCTCGGCGCGGTCGGATCGGCCGGTCCGGACGATGATGATGTGGACTTCCGGAGTGCGTGGCGTCGGTCCGTCGGGTCGGACTACCGTAGCGCGAGAGGCGCCTGGACGCCGGTTGACATGGCGAGACCACAAGGTACTGTGCTATCAATGCCTAACCTGATGTTAGTTTCGAACTGATAGCTGCCTTGTGAGTTGTGTGCTTACCAGTTACTGTACTCCAGTACCACGCGTGTGTATTGAGGGAGGTGGCGGCGTGGCGGGTCTCGCCATCGCCGTCTGTGCCAAAAAGTAGAGTAGCCACGACGAGGACCAGAACTGGGGACGACGACCGTCTCTGGTGCACGGCACGGGGCCTGGTCGCTCTCCCAAGTCCCAACTCCTACGAGTCCTACCCTGCCCTGCGCATGTTGCCGGTTGCCGCGGTGCCGCCCCGTTGCACCGTTGGACATTTGGGCTTTAACCACCCACATTGGTGTGGGCTCAAGCCATCGCCTTCCATTTATGGGCCGGGCGGGCGCTTAGCTTCTCATTCTACCTCTGTTTTTTTTTGGAAACAAGCTTTTAGATCTAATACTCGTTAACTCCCGCCAGTCCTTGTGAACATATGCGCGATATGGCAGCTAGTTTTATGACTGGTGCTATCTATGGAACTCGACATACGAGTATATGCTATAAGCCTATAATTAGCATTATTAGTATTAGACCTCAAATCCTATGGCACTTTGACCTGCAACCTTTCTCCGAGCCAAGAATTAAAGGAGGTTCAGTTAACCAAATCTAAAAATTGCAGTCTCAAGTGGAGCAAATAGTTTAGGCCTAGTTGCATGGTGAACGTTGTTGGAAACAACTCTAACGGGTATAACACGAAGAGATGTTGAACTCGTCGTGGTCGACGCCGGCGAAGTTGCTGCCGAGTTTGCGCGTAAAACACACTACTACGTAACGGATTAACCGTGGCGGGCATTTTGGGTTTTCCGCGGGCGGGCATTGTGTCCGCCACGAGCTAGGGTCACGGTTAATCGCTCGATTAACCGTGGCGATTTCCATGCCCGCCATGGTTAATAACTTAACCGTGGCGGCTTTTTAACAAAAGACCGCCATGGTTAATAGATTAACCATGGCGGTATCGTTCGTATTAACCATGGCGGTTTTTTTGTTAAAAGCCCGCCACGTTAATTAATTCATGATTAATAAAAAAATAATTAAAAATATTATAAAATTTTAAATTGTGATTTAAACCACATATTAAATAACAAAATAAGAGAATAAAAGTCCGTAATATTGACATAAATCTTGAACATGTATGACAAGTTAACATTCAACTAATATAGAAATTCAATTAAGCACTTAGAGTTTAAAAGTGATCACACCCACACATCACAGTTTACAAGACTCGATCGAACGATCGATTGATCAATCAAGAGTTTAGGTTAGAAATCAAGGTCATCCCACATATAGTCCTTCATGTCTAACTTATTTCTCCAAATCCCGTAGTTCCTATAAGTCCTCGTTTGTGGCGAGGTCGCCGTTAGGGTCGAAGAATCGCATTAGAGGTAGCACAACGCCTTCAATGACGCCCCTACGATGGCGCCAACCGGTTTCTTGAACTTAAGGTCGCCCAAGTCTTTCTTCCAAAAAATCTTGCGTGGTTTTCTTCGCCACCGCGCCACGTAGTACGGTACACGCCACTGCGGGATATTAACGCATGTGCATAGAAACCACACTGTGTTGCCGCCGAAAGGTCGCTACCGCACCGCATGCACGATATATGTACCGTAAAATGGTTAGAATATTATGAGACCATTCAATATGGACGAGCAAACGAGTAATGCCGCATATACCTCGTAGTCTCGCCCCCGATCTTCATTTCGCCCTTATGTTTGTCTTTGCGTATGCTCATCCTCCGATCGTATGATCGGGGTGTTTCAAGTAATCCTTGTAAGCCCCGTGCACGAAATCTCACAAAGGTCATAACTTACGAAGTTTATGGTATGAAATAGTATACAAGTGTGGTGACTTATACCGCAGGGGGCCTCTTCAAAATGTTTGTAGAGGCCTTTTGACGTATCATACAACGAGTCCAACCCTAAGGGCCGCTCCATCCCGAGGGAAGATTAGCCAAGTAATCCAAAGGGCCATTGTGTGTCGTTGTTTGTATACCGCCATGCTACACCATTTTTTGTTATTAGAAATAGATTCTAAGTGTTCAAAAAATAAAAAGTATTGCTTTTGACTTACTTGATATGTTGGGCCGCAATGAGACAACCGGCGTCCGTTTTGATCTTCTTCATGCACTTACGCATGTAGTCCGTCATCTCTCTAACTCTTGCATCGCACAATGTTTTAAAGTGTTTATATTGTTCGGCCTTGCCCCCTTCTTGAGGTCTTTGTTCCTCCGGGTCTCCATCCAAGATCCGTAAAAATTCGCCACGCCTATATACGCCGGACATAGAAACACAACCGGGTCGACCCATCGTTTGTTATCAATGCTTGCATCCCGCAAGCACATGTGGTCACGTCATTATATATAGAATCGGAGAGCTAGAATTAGTCGCGGTAACGAGCGCCGTAATTATCGGTAAACAAACTCACGCAAGCATAGAGGGTGACAACGGATTGGTCGAGGTCCCGGCGCCGTAGCAACCGCCACATTTTCGTCGAAGCCTATTGGCGTGAAATATCGAAGTCCAAGTTAAAGAGCTCTTTAGGAACCCTGAAATGGAACTCCCTCACCCCCGATCAATCGCATGCCGATATAATCGGTGGAACTGCGCGAGTGTCCCACTCCTCTTCCTCGATTAGTCGCCCTTGGGCACCATGAACTTGCCAAGCTCAAACCGATGCAGGCGCCCGGCTGACCCATTGTCCCTCGCCGATGGGGTATATAATTCCTATACATCTGAAGGAGATGTACGTTAGCATCTTGTAGCTACGCACGCATACGTAATATGTCCGCTAAGTTTGGTTGAGATTATCACGCATATACGCACCTAGTATCGCCGGTCTTCACGACCCCTGTGGTTCGGCTTAGCCAATCGGAGGTCCTTTTCCTTATCCGCTAGCTCCTTCCCCGGCCTCATCATCTAAGTATTTGTTGGTCAAGGCAAGAACTTCCTCATCTTCTTTTGATAGCTTCTTCTTCCTTTCCGCTTGGGGGGGGAACATTCGACCTCATCCTCCTTCCGACCGCTCGAGGCGGTGTTGAGAATCCTATGCATGTGGAATTGAACTAAATTAGCCACCATTTAATGCCTAGTACAAGTTAATTAGCCATACTTTTTTTATTCCAATACTGTCATATTTTTCAAACCTCCTCGACCATTGGGCGCTTGAACGGCGTGGGAGGACGGTGAGCAACCTTCTTAGGAGAAGGTGTCCTCTTGCCTCGAGCCGTGAGGTGGTGTCTTGTCACCGCTCTTCTTCTTAGGTTGTTCCGAGGTGGGTTCGAACGAGGACTTCTACCACCTCGGCCACCATCGCCGCCGTTATCACCATCGTCATCGCCACCGCCACCCGGGGAGAAGGAGGAGGTCCCGCGGCCGCCACCGTCTGAGGTGGTGTCGTCGGTTTCCACCGACAATGTCATCCTTGTTCCATAGGTACTCCCTCTCCTCCCGAAGGTCCTTGAGTACTGTTTCTCCTTGTTCACCCGGGATATCGATCTCTCCTCATCACCCGGGCCCGGTTCTATGGATGTCGATAAACAAAGGCATAGTCCGGTGGGACCGGCTCGTTATTGTACAACTTAGCACTCGTGGTGGAGACACCACGGCAGTGCCCACCTCCTTCTTCTTCCCCTTCCTGCCAACGGGTATATAGAGTTTGCCCACCGCAGGTTCGACGAGTTCGTCGATTGGGTTCTTCCTGGCGACATCACTCGGACCCACACCTTGGATGTTGGAAAGACCTCTTGTCGTTAATACCTCTTCTATTTTCTTCTCGACTATGTCCTTTATGGCTTGCTCATAGCCTTGCATCTTAAGGTTTTCCTTGTACCTCGCCTGCCGTGTGGTAGTTGGTCGCGTCGGATGCCCAAGAATCCACGGTCTTCCGCCTATACCTCGAGCCCCGTCCCCGAACTCGGCCACGGTGCTCGGGTCTTCCGATTGCCTCGGTCAGCTCGTCGTGCTCCCTCCTAGGTTGGAACTCCCCGCGCGCCTTGGCCTCTTTGACAAGCATCACCTTCTTCTCCACCTCGTCGACCTTTGGATCATTGTATTTGGACGTCTTTGCGGTCTCGCTTCTTGCCGACGGGCATACAAGAAGTCGCGTGTCCTCTCGGGAAGGTCTAGCAACGGATTCGTGATCCCTTTCTCAGCGTCCTCCCTTTTTTTTCCGCCGTCATTTTCCCTTGTGACCAAAAAATATCCTACCATGCCGAGGTTGTGCTCGAGGTCGTTCTTCTTTTTGCGAAGTTCTTTACCCATTTTTGACTTGGCCTCATACTCTTCGTTAGTCGTAAGGTTGACGAACTCATACCGCACGGGTTGCTTCAAGAAGTTGTAGGCTTGAAGTGGTGACTTGCCCATACGCACATAGTTTGTGTAGAGATTGTTCCGCAGGGTGCGAAGCGCTTTGCTTGCAACGGTCCACACATACTTCCGGCATTTCTTTTCGTCAAATCCCGCCTCGGCCCCTCGGATAATGGAACAGGACTTTCACCCCGTCCCACACCTTCTTTTTCAGCACCTCCGGGACATTCCTCCAGTCTAGGTAAGTGATGGGCACACTTTCCTTGGCTATAACGGAGATCCGGTTGCTATAGATGGCCCCGATAGTTTCGGCTCCACGGGATCTCCATTCGGGCCTATCCTCAATATATTACGCACCACCTCGCCTTTACGGTGCCTCCCGTGCTCGCCTCTTTTTCAAGCCCCCGACTTGGACTTCTTGGAGGTGGTGGTCGCCGGCGTCGGGGTGGGGGTGGGCCCATTCCCCGCCCCTCCGACCGAGCTCTCTCTTCACCAAACTCTAGACGCAGAGGCACCAATGGTAAGCGTCACGACAACAACTAAAATTAGTCGTCTACTTACATGAGGCACACGACGTTGTGTTTGTCGTGATACTTACGTTTTTTGTTCCAGCCGTCCACTCGAGAACCCGTGTGTTGGGCTCCTCTCGGGTTTGCCGGCCCGGGATCAATTTCGCCCCTCCGTAGGACGTTTCTTCGTGGCCTCTCCGGTGTCAACTCTTCGCTCACGTATCCACCGTCGGAGGAAGAATGGGGACGTGGAGGCCACATCCTCCTCGCCTCGGCCACCTATTGCACGAACTTTATCGCTTGGTTCGGATGCCATTGGATTCTACGAGAACGCCATTTGAGCATTTATTACAAGAATTTATAGTGAAAGAGTAAAAAGTACAGCGGTAGTATGTAGTAGAGCCATCACAGAGTCATCTCAAATTATATTTATTGTATTCCTCTCATGATTAAATATATATTTTTCCATTTTACATAGAGTAGTTACAAAAATAACCAAAAATTTACAAAAACTAGATAAAATAGGTACATATTTTCCTTTTACATAGTACATACAAAAAAAGTGTAAAAATAAAAAAAAAATGTGTAAAAATGTGTATTTGGCTCGTAAGTCCCCAACTATCCTTATCACATCGCGTCGAACCGGTTGCTTGTATATGTTATACAAGCCGCCCTCGTTTAGGCGCTCACAAGTGTGGGGACATTTCATCATCGCCACGCCTCGGCTTTGAAAAGATTCACATCATCGCATAATGCCACGCCTCGGGACTATTTATACAAATAGTTCGATCATCATATAAGTTAATGTCAAATGGTCATAATTGTGTGTTAGCTAGGACCACGCCTAGCTAGGACATGGGAGACAAGTGTATTAGAGGGGCGTAAAGGCACTATATTCATGTCAAATTCGACAAAAGGCTCCCAAATCATAACAAACAACAACATGTATATGACCATCGTATACGACATAGGATTTCGAAAAAAAGGCTCCCAAATTCATGTCAAATGCTAAATTTGAATTAAACAACAAGATAGTACCAAGACAGGTCCATTTTTCAACAAAATTTTAATCTAAACACCAAGACAAGTACCAAGTTGGTCCATAAGGCTCCCAAATTTAAAGTAAACAACCGTGTAAAGTAGGAAGGAATAGTCCATTTTTCAACTAAGTTTTGAACTAAACAAAGAAGACAAGAACAAGTTCATCCCAATTTGGTCGGAGTCAACATCACAGCGTGGCATATGCTCGGTTCTATCCAAATTTCGCATCATCACGCTTGCATCATTGGCAAAAAAAAATTGAATCACAAGCAGCTATCAAAATTTGGCATCACAAGAGCATCATTGGCATCAAAAAATTGATTCATGGCAAAGCAACAAAAAAAATGGCATCACAAGAGCATCACGAGATGCATCGAGGTCAGAAAACCTCACGCACGGACGGACGGACGGGAAGGACGGAGAGGAAAAGCTCTCGGCGGGCGCGGACGGAAGGACGGAGAGGAAGACCTCCCGGGCGGCGGATCTCTGAGACCCCGGCGGCTAGGGTTTCCAGCCGCCGGGCAATGGGAGGGAGGCGCGGCCGGCGGGAGGGGAGGAGGCGCCCGGGCGGAGGAGGAGGCGCCGGCAAGGATCTCGGAGGAGGAGGCGCCGACGGCGGCAGAGGAGGAGGCGCCGGGCGGTGGAGGCGAGGCGCAGACGGGGAGAGGGCGCGCGGACGGGGAGAGGGCGGGGAGGGCGGGGGACCCGGAGGCGGCGGGCGGCGGCGGTGGAACTAAAAATTCTCGCGACCCTTCGGGGATCTAAATGAGGGCGACGAAGAACTTAGCCGCCGGAGGGGTGGGGACGTTTATATAGGCATTGTAAAATGCCCGCCACGCAAAATAGATTCCCAAATTGAATTTGTAAAATTCATAACAATTCAAATGTTCATACAAAAATTCTGAAAATTTTTGTGTGGCCTCCTATGAGTATATGTACCCATGAAAAATGTGAAACTTGAATTTTGGATAGTTCTCGCATGATTTAAAATACAGTCTTTAATTGACAAGTCGGGGATGTTTCGAGCAAGTGCGGCGATCTCCAATACATTTTTAGTTCCATTACATAAATATCGTGACATACATATTTCGTTCCATTATATATTTGGTTCTATTACAAAAGGATCGACTTATTTTTTTGCCGGGCTGCCACTTTGTCTTCTTTCCCTCGACCGTCAGGTGCGGCACTGGGGCTTTGTCTTGGTCTTGATGACATTCCCCCACACGCGTGTCTCGACTTCCTTGATCTTGGTAGGATGATCGGTAAAGAGCGTAAACTCGCGTAGTTGTTGTACTCTTTCAGGACTCTCGTACTCCATCGGCTCTCACGATCCTTTGCTTCCCTCCCACGACCGCATGTAGTTGCTTTTTACCCTACGATTTGGGCACAGGGTAGCAGGCTACGGGGCCACGCGACTTTGCGAGTACCCACTCATCATCTCCAGTACTTTCGAGCTGAACGGTGGTTAACCCTACCTCGTCCACGTCAACCGTAGTTGGCTTGACCCAACGCTTTGGAAAATGGGTATCTGTAGCTCTCTCGCCATAATCAAGTTCCCAAATCTCTTGGATTTGCCCATAGTATGTCTTGAGTTCCTTGGTGGCCATGTCAATGCCCTCATACCGACGCCGTTGTTACGTCGGACGCGCTCTTGTTGTCCTTTTTTTCGCGGTGTGGAACCCGTATCCATTGATGTCGTAACCTTGCCATGTGATGATTTGGCTAGATGGGTCGTATGCAAGCATCGATTCTTGATCTCCGCGTTTTAGGGGTATCCCCGTTCTCGATCCACGTTGTGAAATTCAACCGGTGTTGTCTCGCACCCACCCCCTCCGTCGGCGCCGCCACGCTTGCTCGCGAATTTCCTCGGATGCTTCTCACCCCCACGTTTCCATTGATACTAACGGTTCGAGCGCTGTCATGGGCTTGTTCGATTGTTTCTTGCTCTATATCGGTCGTACTTTCCTCCCCCACACGCCCCATCCCCCCGCGGTCCGCCTTCGTGCGGGTGGTCGGGAAGGCCGATTGCATTTCCATCCCGGATGTATCTAGTGCGGCGATTAACGGCCTCTGTGTTGTGTATGCCTCGATCATAGAGCCCTCTAGGTATGCACGGTTGGGGACGGATCGTTAAGAGAGGACATGAAGCGCTCGTTCGTCCACATCTCGTGCAGGTAGAGAGGCCCCAGTTCTTCTATCTGATCGACCATGTGTATCATGAGGTGTGGCATAATATCGAAGAAAGACGGTGGTAAGCACATCTCGAAATGGGCATATAGTCTGCCGCGATGAACTCTTTCAAAGGCGGGGGAGGTCATTTTCAGCGATGACCTTCTCTCGTGATGCGATTAAAAAGTAGCACAGGCGTAACGACCATCTTCACGAACTGCGGGCGATGCACCTAATCACAATTGGAAGGAACACCGTCGGCATGACATGGCGGTCATGGGCCTTGAAGTTTGGCGGTGTGAGGTCTTTCATCGATACAATGCTCTTCGGGTTGGAACAAACCGTCGGCACTTTGACATCCCCGAGCCATTTGCAAAAATCCCTCTTTTTCATCCCGTGTCGATTGTAGCTCGCGGCGCCGGAAGGTCGACTTTTCCGCTATTCCCGAGGGTGTCAAGTGAAGTTCGGGCCCGATGCCCATGTCGGCAAGATCGACGTGACTTGACACCGTCCTTCGCCTTTGTAACACCCCCGTGTTAATTGCCGCTAAGCAGTGGATTTGGCCAAAGACAGGTGTAATAGTTCATGGTCAAGTTGTTGGTCGAAAAAGACGCGAGAGGAATCAAATTCGAAATCGCCCCCCTCTTGTCGGAAACCCTAGTTTCTAAACCCTAGTTTGTCCCCTTTTATTTTATTCAAAATTTATCAAGATTTTGGGTATGGTTATTAAAGCATTTTTGTAGATTTTTCAAAGTTATACAAAGTTGGTGTTTTGAGTTTTCAAAGTTTAGTTTAAAATTTTCAAGTAATTTTGAATTTCATTCAAACCCTATTTGCCCCCTTTTTCTATATTTCAAAATTTATGCAAAATTTGAGAAAACTTTCAAAAGCTAGTTTGTAGATCTTGTTGAGAGGAACAAAAGTCATGTACAAAGTTTTTCAAGTTATTACATGATCTTAAAAGTAATTTTGAATTCAAATTTCAAAGTTTGAACTGCATTTCAAAAAGTCAAACTTAGAGGCTGAATTTGAAAATGGTTCAATTATGAAATTTGTAGATCTTGAAAAATTAAGGGGGGTTACTTTTTGGAAATTTTTGAATTTAGTTCAAATTTTGAGAGTAATTTGCAAAATTCAGGTTGAAAGAGAAGGTCAAACTTGGGACTTAGAATTTTTCTAAGTCGAAATCGCTGTCCGACAGATCGACGTCTCTCGTTCTCGAGATTTTGTTAAGCAACTTGAGTTGGACCAAAAATACGGATTTGAGTTTATGCTTTGAAGACCAACATATCAAAAGTTGAGATCGATCGGATTTGATTTGACAAGGCTTTGACAATCATTTCCAAGTATCATTAAGTCGTTGACAATGCCATCTTTGGAGATAATTATCTCTTAATCTGAGCAGCTAATGACCATGGGCCTTTAATGAAAAATGAAGATGGATCTGAGGTGAATATTTTTGTTTATTGGCCCATGTTGAGATTCGACCCGAAATAGCCCAAAATGGTGCCACAACCGACCTCCTTTTACACGTGTCAAATGTTCGATGGAATGCCCCAAAGGAATTTTCGCTAAGGGCGTCGGGGAGCGTCCACTCCATTGCCGCCACCGATGCCTCTCCGTGGCGACCGTCCGGGCGTTTGGCTGCCCAGTTGGAGGCCGAAGCCGTGCCCGAGTGCCACCGCCCCAACCGTCCGTCCCCGCCTTTCGCCTCGCCACCGCGACGACGCCGGCGCGCCCGCCATGGACGGGGTCGGCCAAGCCCATGGCCGCCGCCGCTTCCTCCACTCCGCCACCACCGGGCCGCCCAGAGCGTTCCAGCTTCGCCCTCGCCCCTCCGCTCTCACCGTTTCCACGCGCGCCTCGCGACGCCGGCCGCGCGGCCATTGCCGCGGGCCACCGCCATGCACCCGCTGCTGCGGCAGGCCCCTATGGCTACTTCCCCACCGCTGTGGCCGGGCGCGGTGCGGTTCGGCGCGCCACCTTGCCTCGCCGCCGCCGCGGGTCGGAGGCTACGGCGGCTAGCCTGCCGTGCCGCGCTGGCTCCGCCCGCCCTCGGCTCGGTCAACGAAGAAAGAAGAAGAGAAAGGGAAAAAGAAATAGAAGAAGGACCAAATTGGAAAATCGAAAAACTCAGGAGCTAGGTGAGAAGTCTTGTGACTCATGTGAATAGTGATTTGTACTTGTTTGTAATTTCTTAAAAGTTTAGGGGTCTTTTTAAAGTTCTCGCCAAGTCAAGGTCCGGGCCGGCCGCTTCTCCGCCGGGTCGCGCCTGTGCTTCGCGCCTGGGCCGCCTTCTTTGGGCCGGCGACTTTCGGCCCGAAGGCCTTTTTCTTTTAACAAATGAATTTCCAATTTCAATTTGTATGAATAGTATCTGTTTTTGTTATTTTTTTTTTATATAAATTCAAATAGAGCTTCTAAAATTCTGAAAATTTTTGTATAGCCTTTTCATGATGTCTAGTATTTATGAAAATTTTGAAACTTTGATTTTGAATAGTTCTTGCATGATTTAAAAATACAAATTTTAATTGAAAATGCATCTTCCTTGATTTTTAATAATTATTTTATTTACCCAAAAATCATGAAACTTTATTTGGTGCTGTTTTATGAGATGGCCTACTTGTAGAAAAAGTTTGGGGTCCATTGGAGGAAGTTAAATTATTTTCTATTTTATGTTTTATTTATTTAATTAGAAAGTGAGATGATTAGTGACTTCCGACTTAGGTTTTTGAGTGAGTTTTGGGTTGTTTTGTGAACCCTAAACCGTACCACTATTAGATGGTCCTTGAGAACTCCTTAGGCAATGGTGATGATATCTTGTAGAGTAGTTCAACAAGTTGGTTTTGTTGGATTGCAACTTTATCGTGAAGGAAAGTTGTACTCAAGTTATTTATCATTTTATGCATACATCAAGCATCATGTTTACCATTCCATCATGCTAAAGCATGCATTATCATTTACGTAGAGTATACGAGAGTGATTCGGATCGTGTTGATGAAACTTTGGTAAAGGCGTTGATATGGTTCGCGATGATCAAGTTTCGGAAAAGATTCGTCTGTCGACAAGGATGCCATCAAGTTTGACGTCGATAATCTTTCTTCGGAATCTAACTTTCCCTGCAACACAGGCAAGCCCCGGTTCATTTAAACAAATCCTTGTGTTTTACAAAGCTTTATATCACCTTTGCTCTATGTTTTGCATTAGGTGATAGGAGTTGAGTGACAACCTAATTGATGCATTACCATTCCTTGTTTATTTCGATATCTACCTTGATAGCCGTTTTTGGTAAAATGCTAGAATGCTTAGCCCCGCTTTATTAGTTAGACTTTTGAGTCAAAATGTGATGAGTCTCTTATGATAGCCCGAAGTGGCATTTGATGAGAAAGGATGCTATATGAGAAAACCATCTTGGGATATGGTGTTGAAATTGAGACCGGCCGGGTAATTTGCACCGAGAAAGGAGTCTCGGTGTAGTATTTCCGGCTTGTCGATTAAGGACCGAAACGTAGGCCGGTGAAACCGGAGACTATGGAACGCACCGCGCCGAGGTCGTTGGACCAATGGCACGCCTCGTCATGGGTGTCATCCCATCACGGTCGACCCTAGTTCTCGACGCATACCCCGGTAAGCCCGATCTTGGGGGTGTCAAATCGAAACGCATAACCGCCAAGACCGGGAGTGGAGAGATGGCGGAGTACATGTTACCCTCGTGGGTTAAAGTCCCGGATTGGAGGTGTACGGTATTTCGGTGGCGAGGACGCGGTTCCGCTTTTGAGTATCCAGAAAGGGTTGATATATGCAAGCTTAAGTGCTACATATGTCGTGGTGGAAAGAACTCCCCAATTTGGGTTAATCGATTTCAAATCGCCGTGCTTTCGGATATGAAGACTCGGTTTACCCCCACTTACATTGAGATTAATTATGGAACAAGAAAGAGATGGAATAAGTGATGGAATTTCTATAAGTGTGTGCTCTAGTGTAAGATCACCTAGAGTAGGTAAGAAACTTAATTGGGATTAAAAATATTGGAAGTAAGGATTTACTATTAGTAAGCTTTTTCGCAAAAAAGAGTCCTTGATTCTTGCTAAAAGCCTTTCCTTGAATCCCATTAGACCAAAGCATTTCGAAGTCTTCTCCTATTTTCTTAGTCGGGTAAGTCTTGTTGAGTACTCCCGTACTCGTGGTTTGTTAATCCCCCTCAAGTGTGTACCGACTTCGTCTTCGTTTAACCAAGGTTATGTCTGGTGGGCACGACATGATCCGGGTTTATCTTTCGATTCTACCTAGCTTCCGCAATTAAGTTAAGTTTACTCAAGTGTAACTTATTCACTATTTGTAAAATTATCGTTATTATTCTTCCGCACTCGATCCATATTTTTGTAACAAATGTTGTAATGTTGTAGCTACTCCTTTGTTGATCCCGGTATGAGTTATTAACGGGGGCTTCTTAAGTTATCGGGTGTATCTCGCACAAAATTATCAAAGGTCTTTAGGACAATGACAAAAAGTGCAGGTGGGCCCGAGAATTAGGAGGTTACATTACGAGCCTTAGTCTTGATGTCTAGGAAAATCCCGACCAAGCTCGAAGAGATTCTTCGTAGATGCATGTTATCGATGGCATGGGGTGTATGGAGCATCTTCCGGTATGGCGGTACTTGAAGAAAATCGACCGCTTCTTGAATGGGACTTTGGCCGGTGCCGGATTGGGTTACGCTTACGCTTCTTCTTCTTCTTCTTCGACTTCTTCCATCGCCGTTTTGTTCCGCTTCCGCTTCTTCTTTGGCTTTGGCCCACCGGCTTTCTTCTTCTTTCCGAACTCGTGGTTTATGTTCTTCACCATTTCAAACACCTTTGGCCCGTACTTTACCCTTTTCGGCTCCTCCGTTTGACCTCCGGCTTGTCAGTCAAAGTACTCATCCATCGAAGTATCCCGGTATTTTGTGTTCTTTTGAGAGGAATTTACGATGCTTCATGTACACCGCCTTTTGGGATCCGCTAAGGTAAATGGAGCGGTATTCTCAATGCAAACCGTGCAAGCCGTCTTCCCCTTAATCTGCCCGACAATGAAAAAGAGAGCGGGGTAATCACCGATGGTGACCATTATCATGGCCTTTAGAGTGAACTTCTTTTTCTGGGACGCATCCATAATCTTGACCCCTTTCCACGGTTCCGCCAATTCCTCCATTACCGGCTCAATAAGCACATCTATATCAATGCCCGGCCGCTTTGGTTAGGAAATGAGCATGGCTAGAAGAAGATATTTGGCGCTTCGGACACTCGTAGGGAGGCGGGGTTGTATATGATGAGGGTGACCGCCGTCTTTGTCGGCGAGCTACCGAGGTCTCCGAACGGATTCATCCCGCCGCACTCAAAGCGAACCTTACGTTCCGGGCTCGCCCCTAAACTCCGGAACATGTCATCGGCGCGTTTCCACGTTTTGACATCCGAGGGGTGTCGCAGTTTGCCATCGCCCTTCGCGGCGTTCCACCGATGCATGCCGGGACATCAGCTTGGCATCCTCCGGGTTCCCAAAAAAATTGCACGCAGCGATCGAGCACGGGTAGGTACCACACCGATAGGGCGGGGGTCTTCCTCCGGGTGTAACCCTCTTCTTCCTCGTCCTCGAGGTGGCATCCGCTTCTTCTTGCCCGTCTTCTCGCTTCTTGGGCCCTCTCGACGGTCCCTCCTCATCATGGCACGACATTCAAGCATTCCTCTTGTAACGACTCACGCCGCATCGCGGATAGTTGTGCAAGTCCGCATAGTCACCCCGGTATAGAATACAAGTGGTTAGGCACGCATGAAACGCCCTAAGCTTCATCGCCACCGGACGAATCGGCTTCTTCGCCCCGATAGGTATTGGCGGGCACCTTATTCTCTCGGGTAAAACAAGTTGTCACCGAGGTACCGTAGAATGGTCATTGAAGCTCGTGGTTCGACCACCCGTGGCGAGCCTTCGGCATCAACATCGTTAGGTTAAAACGTAGCACCGTGCAATCCTTCTCGGACATTTGCCGTCGTCTTTGTAGAGAGGGTCAATTGCCGCCCGCTTCATCTGTCTAAAATTCTCGAGCCACCTTGGATTGCCAAACAACACGTTATCTTCATCTTTGAGGTTAGCAATTTCCTCGAAAAAGAGCAAAGATCCTCGGGCGACATGTCATCAACTATCGATCGTTCACCATCATCTCCACCCGCATTGTCGTTTGCCATGTCTTCGCGGTTCATCTACGGTGATGTAATCGCGATTATCAACTTGTTCTCGCCCTTCGTCCACCATCGTTGTTTCCGCGTTGCGGCCGACGGGGTCCTCCAGATGAACCGGCCGCGGCACTTTCGGTTCTTTTTCACCATGATACGCCCACACGGTGTACCTCGGCCCCCGATGAAACCATACCGCACCAAGTGCTCCACGACGTCGTCATCCTTGTGTAAGAATAGATGCTTGCACCGATAGCACGGGCACACCATTACTTCGAACCCTCTCGATTCGATGCTTCAAGGCGACGGGCGTAAACTTCTTTTCGCACATCATCAACGAATTCCAAACTCATCCTCGGCCTATACATCCAATCCCTATTCGGCGCCTTGGTCGACGGCCTACTCAAATTAATTAAACCAAAACAAAGAGAGCGATCGATGATTAGAGATCGAAGTATCGATGAAAAAGAGCACGTACACTTCAAATGAGAGGGGAGAGAGAGGGGAGGAGAAAGAGGGAGAGAGGAGGGGGAGAGAGGGGAGAGGAGGTAGCTTGAGAGGGAGAGAGAGGGGAGGAGAAAGATGGAGAGAGAGAGAGGGAGAGATCAAAACTAGATCTCAAAAAGAGGGGAGAGGGGAGAGAGAGAGAGGGGAGAAAGAGAGAGGAGGGGAGAGATAAGGGAGAGGAGGGGAGAAAGAGATACGGAGAAAGAGGGAGAGAGGGGGAGAGAGAGGGGGAAGAGAGAGAGCACAAACCACATTCAACCATGAATAAGGGAGAGGGAGGGAGAGAGGGAGAGAAAAGAGGGGAGAAAGAGGAGAAATACCCTCTAGCGGTGCTAAACTTCAATCAAACCAAGGGCAAAACCAAAACCCCCAAATGTAAATGGTGTTTTCTAGAGTTTTGAAGCTCAAAACCCTAAAAAATGACGAAATCCCGTGGGGAAGAAGAAGGTTGGGGCTGTATTTATAGCCCGAGACTTTTCCGTGGCGGGCATTATAAGAAAACCGCCACGGTTAATGGCGATTAACCGTGGCGGGCATTGCCACTCGCCGGGGCGGCCGGGTTAACTATTTTCCGTGGCGGTTTCCTAAATGCCCGCCACGGAAAATGAAAATCAAACACCTCGCAAAATCAATTCTCAGTAGTAGTGACAACCAATTCCGCCAGTTTTGCATCTAGATACAAATCCCAGTTCTATAGTACAAATCATGGTACTAGTACCATAACATCAAGTATCGGATGTCTAGATCCTGGCGCACGATTACTATACACGATCTCAGGTGACGATGAAGGTCGAGGAGCAATTCGCCTTGATCGATCGCCACAAAGCTGTTCTGACGTAGGAGGGCACATTTGGATCGCAAGACTAAATTGGGTTTATCTTGTGATAATTGAGCATACGTTTAATCCTTCTGGTCCAACCTAGGTAGTTGTTCGAGGGAATAGCATTCTGCACAGCTGGTATTGTTTGTTTAGTACTACTATACACTTTACACTTTATTATTTATATTTACACCAAAAAAGAACGCGGACCAAGTTAGGTTTAAAGAAGAAGATGATCTCCCTGGTCGTTTCCTTACAGTTACAGCTCAACGCAACACGTAGACAAAAGAAGAAAGCGTGGCAGGAGGCGACTAGCAAGGCTGCAAAAACAACAAGCCACCACCGCGCCCCGCCACGCGCCCACGCACGCGGCCGGTCTTCTCGTCGATGAAATAGAAAGCCCAGCTAACGGTTTGCGGTTAACTGTTCCCCGGCCCTCGTCCGACCAATCCTATTCCGGTAACGCCAACACTTGCCAACGCAGCCCAGACGCCGCAAGGGTCTCTGCTAACGGGCCCCAACCTTTACAGTCCCAGCTGTCAGTGACGGAACCGCGCACCCCGCCACTGAGCCTTGCCGACAGCTTTTCGCCGTCGCCACGTGCTCCGCCCCGAGGCCGAGCCCGCCGCGAATAATAATTCCGCTAGGGCCACCCCGTTGCGCACCACCACCAGGCACTAGCAGCAGCAGCGCAGCGGTTACCTTCTTTTTTGGCTTTGCTTTTGCAATCAACGCGCAGAAGCCGAAACCGAATCAATTGATACGGTTATTGACACACCTGAGGAAGAGGAGAGTGGTGGTGGCCGGCGCGGATGGCGGCGGCGGATGAGAGGATGCCGGAGACGGAGAGGGAGAAGAAGCAGGCGGCGATGGACGGGCGGAAGGACGGGGTGGCGCGGGAGGTCATCCGGATTGAGCGGGAGGCCGTCATCCCTATCCTCAAGCCCAAGCTCGTCATGCGCCTCGCGTACCTCATAGGTGAGCCAGAGACACCACTGCCGCCGCTCCTCCCGATTTGTCTCTTTACTCTCTGTATGTAGCAACAGCAGCAGTTTGCGTGGTGCTGCTACTGCTAGAGAGGGGCGCTTGTGCTCTATGACTGACAGGAAGTTTGGGGTGTCGGCTGGATTTCGTCTACTCAGTTGTACGCTGTGCTCTACTCATTCGGTTTGGACCATCAGCGGTCAGTTTGGTCGGTTCTGGCCACCAGGAGTAGAGTTCCCTCTATCTGGCCATTAGGCGTGACTGTTTGTCATGCTTAATCGTCTGTAGGAGACTATTTGTTGTGATCCTCCTCCCAATCCCATGGAGGCTTATGCTGCAAAAGTCAAAAGGGATTAGTGCAAACAATGTTCTCTGTATCCAGGATTCCTCGTTTGATGAACTATTTCGTGTTTGGAAATTGCACGCAGAGCATGAGGCTGATCGAAACGAGTTCCTGAAGCTGTGCAAGAAGGTGGAGTACGCCATCCGGGCCTGGTACCTCCTCCAGTTCGAAGACCTCATGGCAAGCCTTGGATTTGTCTTTGTTCTTTTGTTACTTCTCTGTTTGATTGATTGCTCAAGGCCGGGGCACTTTGGTTCAGATGGTTAATTTATCTGTCCTGTGTTCTCGATGCAGCAACTGTACTCACTGTTTGATCCTGTTTCTGGTGAGAAGAGGCTAGAGCAACAGAACCTGACATCAGAGGAAATCGAGACCCTCGAATTCAATTTCATGACATATCTTTTTCAGGTCGGTTAGGTACATGTTGCTCTGTTTAGCGTTAAGCATTTACACTACTACTATGGACCAACGTTTTCCTCATTCTCATGTACACTAACTTTACCTGAATGCATAAAAATACATGAAAAAAAATGTTTAACATGGATACACGCAGCTGTAACTGATTCAGGCTAAGAACCAACAAAAGCCACATGGTGGCAAACCATTGTTCATATTTAGTATTCCCTCTGGTCCAATTTATAAAATTATAAGGTGTAGTCTAACGTACCACGGTCTCCTAAACTACACTTTGACCATTCATTTATTTTATATTATTATATTTTGTATGATTATAAACTTATGATTATTTCATAGTACGTTTGATTACAAATATAATAGTATCAACTTTGTAGTCCCAATAATTAAAAGGTCTTGGCTAACTTAATGGTATAACATGGATACACGCAGTTGTAACTGATTCAGGCTACGGATCAACAAGAGCCAATGGTGCCAACCATTGTTCGCTTTTAGTACTCCCTCTGGTCCAATTTATAAGGCGTGACCTAACGTACCATTGTATCCTAAATTACACTTTGACCATTCATTTATTTATATTATATTTTGTATGATTATTTCATAGTACATTTGATTACAAATATAATACTATCAAGTTTTTAGTACAATAATTAAAAGGTCTTGGCTAAATTAATGGTAAAAGATTGTGAAGTTTGACTATTAACATACACGAAAGCCCTTATAAACTGGACCAGAGGGAGTACCATGCATTGATTCTCACCACTGAGCTTTTGACTCTCTGGCCTTAAGTACATGGTTTATGATTCAAGACCTAAATCCTCATGGGAAATGTATTGCTTAGCACATTATGTTCACAGTTACTTTGTGCCAAAAGCAATGAAAATATGTGAAAAATATTTAACATTGATACATGCCAAGATGGACCAGTGGAGCCTACTAGTAGCAACTATAGTTCCTATTTGTTTTTTATGGATTCATATCAGTGAGAGCCATGGGCTAGAGGTAGCAACTATAGTTCCTATTTGTTACTATGGGCTTGATTCATATCACTTAAGCTATGACTGTATGGGTTAGAGTACATGGATTTTTGACTCAATGCCTAAATCCTCATAGGAAATGAATTGCTTGCCATACTATATTCTCGACTGCCTTACTGTTGAGTGGTTGCCATGTAGCTCATACTTAAAATTAACTGAATTTGGTGCTTTGAAAGGATTTAGATTCTCGTTTGATGTTACTTCCACACTATTCCTAAGAAGGAAATTGAAATGCCCCAATCCACCCTTTTATATCCACCCTTTTTATATTTATACGATGATTATTTTAAGGAGAAAACCTGCATCACCAATTAACTCAGTAGGATCAGATCAGCTTTGCAATGTGTTGATATATAACTGATAAAACTACCTTTTGTCCTTTTGATGTAGATAAGATTCCTGTTTTTTAGGTGACTAGGAGATGTTCAGCTACCATTTTGTTTCTTAGAATGCATTCCCACCCTTTGT
Source organism: Hyparrhenia diplandra (assembly GCA_015847255.1). Taxonomy (NCBI): domain Eukaryota; kingdom Viridiplantae; phylum Streptophyta; class Magnoliopsida; order Poales; family Poaceae; genus Hyparrhenia; species Hyparrhenia diplandra. Next base: position 58,711 of record JADLZK010004761.1, read on the forward strand.
ATACAACAAAACAGCGACCTCAACCAAAGAACTAGCATTTTCATGCAAAACCAGCTTTTCTTTAATCATTTCTATTTGTGTTCTGTATCAAGCAGGTGATGGATAAGAGCAACTTCAAGTTGTTATCAGATGAAGAGTTTGATATTGCGCAATCTGGAAAATATTTGTTGAATCTTCCTATCAAAGTTGATGAATCTAAGGTTTGAATTTTATTACATTTTAAAGTAAACTTAATAACTTACATAACTAGTGTTTTGCTGACGATCTATTTGCTAACCTTGAAATGTAGCTAGACAAGAAGTTGTTGACGAAATATTTTAAAGAGCACCCACATGACAATCTACCAGAATTTTCAGATAAGGTATTATTCGCTCATGCAGCTTTTTATTTTCATCCTGGTGACACTTATGTTTCTGAGTGATGATTAGAAATCTACAATAACATCTGGATGTTTGCATCATACTCTGTTTTTTCTCATGGTTTCCTAACTCACATTCTTCATTGTCCACATCTCGTAGTATGTCATCTTTCGTCGGGGCATTGGAATTGATCGAACAACTGACTACTTTTTCATTGAGAAAGTAGATGTAATGATATCCCGAGCGTGGAGCTCATTGCTCAGGGTTACAAGGTATATGCACTCTTTTGCAGCGCCTTTTTTTTTGTTTGAACCCAATCTACTCCAAGTTGCCAAAATACTGTGTGGCGTTATACCAATCAAATCTTATTTTTATTACAGGATTGACCGATTGTTTTCTAAGAAACAACATTTGAAGCCAAAGAAGGACATGAAGAAGACTGATGAAATTAATGAAGATGAAGAAGATCCAGAATTGTTTGTTGAGAGAATTCGATTAGAGAAAATTGAACTAAGGTTGCTCAATGCTCTTAGTAAAATCTGTAGACTGCCAAACTTAGTATCTAACATGTAGCATCTTCACCCATATGATGACAGTTTGAAAAATCTGATGAGTAAGATGACAATTGAAGAACCTACATTTGATAGGATGATTGTGGTGTACAGGTATATTCAATGTTCGATTGCTCAATCAAATTCATGATTGACTCTGGTGTTTCTATTCTTGATGCAGCTATATTAGCTGGGCTGATTGTATATGTACAGGAGGGCTGGTACAAAGACTAAGCCTGATCGAGGAATATTTGTAAAGCACTTCAAGAATATCCCGATGGCTGACATGGAAATTGTTCTTGTAAGAGATAGATCACAAGAAGTTAAATTGATATATAGCAGTTTGATTAGCATTTTAGTTACATCTGAGGTTGTTATCAATGACAATAATTATTATTTTGTAGCCAGAGAAGAAAAATCCGTCACTAACCCCAATGGATTGGGTCAAGTTTCTCATTTCTGCTGTTATCGGTTTGGTATGTTTCTAATGTCTTGGCTATCCAGCTACAGTGATATTTGTTTTACTATATCGATAGCTTACTACTTGCAGGTCACTCTAGTTGGCTCTCTTGAAATGCCAAAGGCTGATGTATGGGTTGTAATAGCAATCTTATCTGGTGTGATTGGATACTGTGCTAAGATATACTTCACGTAAGTGCTTAATTGACAGCTTTTCTTTTCCTTCTTACCTTGAACCTCATTTGGTTGTTAGTGTTATTTCTCTGTTGGTTTAATAAATTTTGAATTCCCTTATTAATCTTGCTACCTTTTCCATACTAGTGCAGTGATTCTAATCTTTTTGCAGATATATGACACATTTCTTTCTTGTTTATATACAGATTTCAACAAAATATGACAATTTATCAGAATTTGATTACAAAATCAATGTATGACAAACAGCTTGATAGTGGGAAAGGAACTCTTCTTCACTTATGTGATGACGTGATACAGCAAGAAGTATGAATAGTTGAAAACAGTACTTCAAACCACAAGCTCATATCTATGCCTTGTGTTCACTGTTCACTGATATCCCATCATCCTTGGTGTAGGTTAAAGAGGTCATAATTTGTTACTACATTTTAATGGAGCAGGAAAAGCCACTATACAAGTATGTATAGTTAACTGGTGTTGCACTCTACATTATTTTTTTCCTTCTGTATTGCTTTGAACATATTTACTAGAAAGGAAAAATTTCTTAGGAACTTGAATCCTGCAAAATTCCTTTGCCTATCCTACAATCCAAAGGGACCCTGAGCATTTGTGTCCTCAAGATAACCTTTGTTCTTTAGACTCACTTTACACATTTCAGCAACTCAGCCCTTGTTTACTTTAGGTTGTTGGGAGTTGTGCTAACAGCTGTAGCTAAATAGCATTGTTCAGGTTTGTTTTGTCTTTTTTTGTTAGAATGCAGCACATCCTATCCAGATGGTAAACCAATATGCATACTAATTATCAAATATCAATGGGGGAAGACCAAACCTTTTTTGTGTGATTTTTTATGGCATGTTGCATCAAATACACTGTTTGGACTGAAGGTTAGACGAGCAATTATAGTTAGACAAAATTGATCTGTGCATAATAGTTGTGTTTCTGTGTGGTTGTAGACTTGTAGTTGGCAGGAGGGTTTGACAACAAAATTTGAAAATTTGGCTCGACTTGGATGTCATTTGCTCAAACACATCACACATCATGTAATCGTGTTTACAAGATGTGTTCCAGCAAAAAGCCATGCAAGTGGATTGTACAGCAGCTACTTGTGTGTGTTTTTTCGCCTTGTCTTAGGACAAATTACTGCAGATTTTGGGAGCTTACAATTTTTATTTTCATTTTTTCTTCCTACCAGGATCTTGATTTACGCTGTGAAGAGCTAATCAAAGAAGAGTTTGGCGCAGAGTGCAATTTTGACGTTCATGATGCTATAAAGAAGTTAGAGAAGCTTAGCATTGTTCATCGGGTAAATCAATTCTTTCTAATGCTGAAATATATTACTAACTTTTACACCCATTTAGTCACAGTCATCATTGTTTGTAAACTGCGTCACCTTCAGTTTATAGGTTTAACACTTATTTTGGGTCTTGTTTGATGCCAAGCATGTAAGCCATGTTTGCTATATGAAATATGCATGGCTGCATCTTTGTTTGAAATTGAGGTTCATAGGTTCCACTAACATGGGGGATACTACATGTGATTCCAGTTAGTTACAGCAGGCTGATAATTACTATGTGATTTGATTTTAAGAACTGTTTTTATTTAAATCCAACATATTTAAGCTGTTTGGATTTGAAGGAGCAGGCTGAGATCAGAACGTTTTGCTTACTCTCCAGTGGAGCTCGATTGTGATTTTGCCCTACATTTATTTTTTCCGTTTACCCCAATATCTAATTCTGTTAGCTAGAGCAGAAATAAAGAAATTAAAAAAGAACAGAAAAGAACCTTTTAGAAAATTGGAAAAAAGACTGTTCTACCCGACTACCTCATGAGAAGCCATGGCCCCGTGACCCACCCTTGGTTTCCCCCCCTCTTATTGCATGAGCGATGGTGATGGAAGGAAGCTCTCCAAGTTGAAAAAGTAGGGGCAAAATCACCCTTGGTCCTTATAGCTGGGGCAGGAACACAAAAGCCCCAAATAGAAATGACTACAATCAGCAGGAGCAACATGTCATTTACTATCACAACCTTATTTTTCTCACTGCTCTTGGCACAATAGTTTTTGTGTCCTGGGTAGACAACTGTGTCAATAGCACGATACGTGCATTAATAACTGAATTAAAAATGGATAGGTACAGTCGTCATTCAAAGTAAGTTGCATGGTGTACTAAATCGCACAGTTTATCGTATGCAGTAAGGCTTTTCCTTTTCTTGCAGGACTCGATTGGAAGGATCATGTGTGTTCCGTTGAAGCGTGCGAATGAGATCATTGGTACAACAACTGAAGAACTGGTGATGCGAGCACAACAAAGCCCTGCTTCGTAGGTTCCATTTCGAAGTCAAGATGGGTTGTAAATTTCCTCTCATTTCTGTGCAAAACACGCATCGGAAAGGTAGCTTCCGATCATCCCGGAAGTTTATTCGCCTGTACATGTGTATGTTTGCAATGCTGTGTTTTCCCTTTCGTTTGGTTTAGCACGGAGTGTATATTTTAAAAGCTAGCTGGTTGTTGCAGTTGAAGAATGGTATAGGGGATGTGTACATAACGATGACATGTAATAAAATGTAACAGTACAAATTTGTTTTCTCTCCCTAGTATTTCTAGGGAGACATATATATATATTCTCATTAGCCGGCTGATAAGTTTGATGCATGGGTGGCTAACAACTATTGCATCTGCAAAAATACAGTTGATATACCACGAGCTGATACCTGATAATAACAGTCACAGCAGCATATATGCTAAGGTCAGTACAAAGCTGATATGTACTGCATGACAAAAATAACTGAAATAAAATATTAGGAATTAAGCAAATTACATAAATCCAAAAGTTATAACTAGTACATACAGCTAGACAATTGTAGATAGAAACTTACCAAATCCTCCAAAAGTTATAATAGTACATACAACTAGACAATTGTAGACAGAAACTTACCAAATCATTGTCTGTATCAGGCTTCATGTCCCTAAACTTCCCAGCAACTCCATAAAAAACAAAAGGGACATATGATATCTCATATTGGCATACTGAACAAGAATAAGAACAGGTAAATAGGCTGATCGACGTACTTGCTCAAGAAATGTAACTAGAGTGATGGTGGAAGCCAAAAATACAGTGCAGATAAATGCCACGTTGGCCAGATGAAATTCAAATTTTACTCTCCCCTTACACAACTGTATTGAAGTAGTAGACCCCTTCAGAGTCAGACCATTGGTTTATCCAGAGCACAACCTATTTTTACAACGAAGTTTTTTTTTTTTTTTTTTTTTGAGATTACACATTGACAACGCAGACGCTCAACATGCACGCACACTCACCCCTATGAACACACGCACGCAAATCCTACCCCTATGAGCACACAATCAATAATAACATTGCAGGAAGAAACGGACAATGCAGTTCAGGAAACCAAAATACGGCAAAAAATAAAATGAAAATAAAAATAGAGTAAATCGGCGGGCATGTACCGCGTGTCCAAGGAGTGGATTAGGAAGATTTTTTTTTTTTTTTTTTTTTAGAAGGAACATGCATTAATTTTGGTGCTTCACACCGACCCTTTTACAAACGAAATCCTAAGAAAAGGAAAATTACAAAAAGTACAAAACTCCCGTTCATCTTCCTCGAAGCCTTCGAGATCCGTTCGTCACTTTGCCGTCGGCCGCTTCCCAATCGTCGTGGGGCACAGAGCCAAACTCCACAAGGTGGAGGCCGCAGAAGGAGGACTTACTTCTAGGCGAATCGGTAGAATAAACTGCCTCCCAAAGATCGCCAACTCCCGTACCCATGACGCATCCTTCGATTCCACCGCCGGCAACCCGAAAGCAAAGCTCGATTTTCACCAAAGAACATCTTCCTTGAGATTAACAGGGTCAACAACATCATCACTGAAGAAGCCATGCCTAGGCTCGGGGGCGACAACGGCGTGCGCCGCGACCTCCAAATTTTTTTTCGAACACGCCTTGGCGTGTCTTTTCATTAGAGAAGGAGCCAAGACGGCCGAACAAATAGTACATCACGACACAACAAAAACGGGACGACACAACACCACCCAACCACAGAGAAAGTGGCCACAACAACTAATAAAAGCAAGAAGGAGAGGAACCCGCCATGACTTCGTCTGCCGCTTCGACTCAAACATTTTCCAAAACGTCATATAATAGTGATATGGAGATGCACGCACCAACTATAAACAGGGTATACACATACTATACGTGATAGAAATCTGTGTTTGCAGTAAATTAATTAATTGATGATCTGATGGGATTTATCAATAACGTTCGATCAATAATCACTTTCTTCACTTCATCTAAAAAATCAATAATCACTTTCTTTTGCATCCTCTTCTTTTTTCGCTTTTTTTTGGCACACCATGCCGAGGGAAAAAAAATACCAAAAACAGAATGGAAACTAGAAAAGTACTACACTTAGAATAGAGACAACAGCGGGGGCAAATGCGAGCAAGTCCACGCTTCACGCTGGGTGGCGGCGCGCAGTGCGGTGCGCCACCCACCTGCGCCGCCGGCGTTCCGCTTCGGCCCATCCACTACCGTTCCTCCCCCCGTCGGTTCCTCCCACCACACAAGCAAAACACCATTCACAGCATCTTTCGCTCTGTTCCTCTCGCTGGTTGCGCAGGTGCGCTACGCCGCCGGCGCCAACGCCGTTCGGTCCATCCACTCCACCTCTCCTACCACCACACAAGGGCACAAGGCATGTCGCGAGGGATCAGGCCTGGCCGCCGCACGTGCGCGGAGCTGGAGCGGATCATCGGCAGGCGGTTCCGCTCCGGGAGCCTCGGCCGAGAGGAAGCGCTTAGCCTGTTTGATGAATTGCTTCTTCAAGCGAGGCCGGCCTCGGTGTATGCCTTCGCTCATATCCTCACCGTCGTCGCTCGTGCCGACTCCTCGTCGTCAATGTGTCACAGCGCAGCCCACGCGGTGTCCCTTTTCAATATCATGGCCCGGGCCGGCGTCAATAAGATGGCCGCCAACTCTTGCACCTTTGGCATCCTCATTCGTTGCTTCTGCACTGTTGGCCGCTTGGACCTCGCCTTTGCTGCCTTTGCCCAGCTCCTCAAGACGGGATGGAGGGTGCAGGTCAGGGCTCTCAACCAGCTAATCAAGGGGCTCTGTGATGGCAAGAGGACAGGCGACGCAATGGATATAATGTTCAGAAGAATGCGGAGCTTGGTTGCACACCTGATCTTGTCACATACAATAGTCTGATCCATGGGTATTGCTCTTTAGGACAGTTGGAAGAGGCAGTGAGGCTGCTCAAAAAGATGTCTGGACATGGTCTTCAACCGGATGTTGTCACTTACAGTATATTGATAGACTATTATTGCAAGATTGGAAGATGCACAGAAGCTAGGAATATCTTTGATTCAATGATCCGAAGGGGTCAATACCCAGATGTTACCACCTACTGTAGTCTGCTTCATGGGTACGCCACAAAAGGAGCTCTTGATGATATGCATGATCTCCTTGATTTGATTATTCAAGATGGTATTCCTCTTGATCATCATGTCTTCAACATCTTGATACGTGCATACGCTACACATGAAACAGTGGATAGCGCAATGGTTGCATTTATAGAAATGCGACAGAAAGGTTTGAGGCCAAATGTAGTCAGCTATAACACGGTAATTGACATTCTTTGCAAGGCAGGCAGAGTGGAGGATGATGTGTTCCATTTCAATCAGATGGCAAGTGAAGGGTTGTCTCCTAACATCATAACTTTTACCTCACTAATACATGGTCTCTGTGCCATTGGTGAATGGAAGAAGGTTGAGGAACTGTCCTCTGAAATGATCAATAGGGGCATCCATCCCAATGCCAGGTTCCTCAACACAATAATGGACAACCTATGCAAAGAAGGAAGGGTTCTAGAAGCACAGGATTTCTTTGATCGGATGATACACATTGGTGTGAAAGCAGATGTTGTTTCATATAATATACTGATAGATGGATATTGCTTAGATGGGAAGATGGATGAATCGGTTAAGCAACTTCGTCGTATGGTCTCCATTGGCTTGCGACCTGACTGTTTTTTCTTACAGTGCTTTGCTGAATGGCTACTGTAAGAACAGAAGGATTGATGATGCACTGGCTACGTACAGAGAAATGTTGAGCAATGATGTTAAACATGATGCTATTACATATAATATAATGTTGCAAGGGTTATTTCAGGCTGGAAGGATTGTTGCTGCAAGGGAATTTTACATGAAACTGGTTGACAGCGGAGCACAGTTGGGAATCGATACATACAACATAGTCCTTGGAGGACTCTGCGAAAATATTTTTGTTGATGAAGCGCTGAGAATTTTTGAGGACTTGCGTTCAAAAGAATTTCAGCTTGAGGTTTGGACTTTCAATATAATGATTAATGCCTTGCTGAAAGTTGGTAGGATTGATGAAGCGAAGGGGCTTTTTTTTCGGCTATCTTGCCCAGTGGTCTAGTGCCTGATGCAATAACCTACAGCTTAATGATACAGAGTCATATAGAAGAAGGTTTGTTGGAGGAGTCTGATGAGCTGTTTCTTTCTATGGAGAAGAATGGATATACTACCAACTCACGTACGCTAAATGCCATAGTTAGAAGACTACTTGAAAAAGGAGATGTGAGAAGGGCTGGAATCTACCTTACCAAACTTGATGAGAAGAACTTCTCCCTTGAAGCTTCCACTGCTGCATTGCTGATTTCTATTGTTTCAGAGAGGAAGTATCAGAAAGAAGTCAAGTTTCTTCCTGAAAAATATCATTCTTTCATGGAACCTAGGGATGATTGAGATCTTTTCCTAGTTTTACTGTGCTAACAAGACATTATAGATTGCTTTGAGAGTACATGGCCCGTTATCTGTAAAATTGCCACCTCTTGCAACCTTCTAAAGTTACATTGAATCAAAACTCCAGAGAAGTGATAGCTGTCTTACAACTGATTTTCATTCCACATTGAAATTCCAATGGGTTATCATATTTATCTATGGTTTATAAATTTTTAAAACTCTCTAATTCAGATTAAAAGTGCATATTCATCCTCAGTGGGCATAGGCGCATATCAAATTTTTATTATTCTACCCTGTTGTGGGTTTCTAACATAGAGGGATCTGCTACTGGAGCTTTGATGGCTTTGTTGCTGCTTTGTGCTTTCTCTATTCTACATGTTTGTTTTTATGGCATTAAGCTTGACACCAAATCCAGTGTTTCTGCATGAATACTTAAACCATGCAGATCAGTTGATTTGAAGGTAATATAAGATTGATTGTTTAATGCTAAATTGACGTATGACTTGAACTGAATTTATGAATCAGTCAACTGCAGGATAATATAACATAATCTTCAATTGAAGAGTGGTAAGTTACATTTTTTTGCATTTTTTTTTGGTCTAGTTAAACTGTTCCTTTTGACAATGTGCACATTGTGGACATGCTGGTTGTTAAAAAAACCCATTTGGTTAGTCCATGGGAATGTTGAACAAGTTGTCCCTAGATAATTTGTGGTTTTTTGTCCTGTAATTTATTTATTTATTTTGATCTTGTGACAACGAGTCTGCAGTACTTGGTCGTTATTGGTGTGAAGTTAACTTTGATTAGCTTCAGAATTAAGAATTGATTGAGTTTCATTAATCTGGGAATGTTTGATGTGTGGTTATGCATGATGCATTGCCCATGAGTAGTGAAAATGAAGCTGTCATGGATTTGTTTTCTACTATAACCCCAATGGAAAATCTCATGGAAGAATGGTTGTACTCTTGTGCTCTGGATTCGAGTATTCTTAACACTGTAGTCAGGAGGTTGTTGCTTGAGGGTGAGATAAGCAAAGGTCCTTTTCTTCAGAAAGCCAGGAATGGACATTTTCAGGCGATGATTGAATCACACTAACAGATAGTTTTGGCAGTCAGGCTCCCTGGTCAGGTCCATTGTTTAGCTGTCTATACTCTGACTCTGCATTCAAATGGGGGTAACTTTGTTTCAAGGATGCAAATAAGCCAGGAAATACCCAGCAGGACAGTGCGGTGGTCCTCCTGCTTATGTATCCTATATGCATCTGCGTTGCATTGTTATTTCCTTCTAACCCTGTCAGTGAGCATGCATACCTATATATATTGTTGGTTTCAGAATACTCCGATACAGTTTGAGGAAATTAAATAAAGTCGGAGTTCACCATGGCGAGCTTGCTGTTATTGCGGGCATGCCTCTCGGTCAGGTTGCTAGAGCAGGGGGAGAAGAAGAATGTTCATGACATCTATCATCAACCGGGACCGGGAGCATGCATATTCAGAAGTACCACTTCGTGATGGAGCGTGATGAATGATCTGATTGACAGAGATATGGGAGCTACATCGTTTATTCTTTTTTTTGGCAATCTTGCGGCGATCTCTTGCTGTTCGAGAGGAAGCGTGGCATGCATGGGCCGCAGGTATCAGTGAGTCTGCTGGTCTGGAACCCGGCAGTGTGCTGTAGTGGCACTGCCGTGCTGCCTTGTTACAGCACCACCCAAAACAGCACCACCCAAGGATACGTCACCTGACCCCTTGTTCTCCATGTTCTTCAATTTCCCCAATCGTAGGTACTAGCTAACATCCGTTATCTAAGACTTGGATCCATGCCCAGTTCACAAATTCCTTATTCCGTCGCAGCTGATTGCAAACGATCTTGGTTGTTGATCCGGTAATTCCAACGTCTCACAAGGCAACAGAAGTGGTCTAACTCTTGATGCTTCAAACAGGAGCTCTACACTATTATCTAAATTTTAGCCAATCGATCTCACAAAACTTTAGACCACACCAGTAAGCTTTTTAGTCCTTGACTTTAGCCAACTAAACTTTAGACTAGAGAATTCAAAGAAGCCCTTACTCTCAATGCAATTTAGTTAAGAATGCCCGATCTATGCATCATCTCAAAAAATAAGCTCTGTCACATTACTAAACTCTAGATTCCAAACCAAAGCACCTATCACAGCTGTTTTTTTTTTTTTTTTTTTTTGGGGGGGGGTGGGGGGGTGGATCATGCGGCTAATCAGTGCGAGAACATGGATGACGATGTATCTCCACAAGAGTGTACTTGAACCACACTCTTCAAGCATATTAAAAAGTGGAGTGGGTGTTTCCTTACCTGCTTGTTAGGGTAGACATTGTTCGGTCGCTGCAAAGTGATCTGCAACTGCAGTGTGATAAGGAATGTAAGCGAGCCTTCTAAAGGCTGCCATGTCCACCACTTTCTTGTATACAATTCCATGCCTAGAGCAAAAAGGCAAGGTGGATGTTCAGCTTTCAGATATGCCTGCCGAGTGTGAAAGGATGATTACATGACATGGTACCGATATGCTTGTTTCTCTCTCTTCACCACATTAGATGTAAATGAATGCAATAAGGAGAAAAAAACACTAGCCAAGGACACCAACCTAACTTAACCACCGTCAGCTGCAAATTTGCATATCACTGATGCTAGGCTGCTAGCAATATTCTTATTTGACGCATCATGGCCATTTTAGTTACTGGAATGCTTAGGTGTTTGCCCTAATCATGACGGTGTCGGTCATGGATCACAAATGATAGCTTCTAACAGACACAAGCAAGGTCCCTGTCATACTCATAGCACTGGGGCTCATCCGACAATCTGAGCCAGTTAGTTGCGGAATTGCCATCAGGACATCTGTAGGATGAAACTGAACTCTCTAAAACTTCAGAACTGCAATTGTGCCGACTCAGCATGGGATTCAAAAAGATTAAATGCAGACAAGTGATGTTAGGGACATGTGGAACAGTGGATGACGGGATGCCAGCATGTGAGCTTCCATATGACCAAGCAGTGGTGCTGATGCCATCTGCAGCAGAATCCTAAGGAGGAATCAGACAAAAGATGTACTGCTGGAATCGCAGCAGTTCCATTATTTTTAGACTTTTCTTGGGACTCCAATGCACTGAAACTCGTTAATAATTTACGGGGTCCCATTTTGAAATATTCTGGGTTCCTGTAAATTTCAGCTGCAGTGAAGTTGTACAAAACCTGTGTTTGGAGAAAATTTCTAATTTACAGGAGGAAAAACATCATGCTATTGCCTCACTGTTACTGTTAACAATTATCCATGCAATCAGATCAGATGCAATTTCAGGGATCCGTCAATTTCAGAGGTTAGCATGAAAGGGATAAGCAAAGGTTCCTGAAAGTAAAGTTTACTGAACCTCAATAGGAACCAATTCATATGCAGCAGCAATGATAATAATAGCATAAGCTGTGCTTATTCTTTTCAATTTGGTGATGCTATTGACAGGGACATAGCAATTACTGAAATACAGGAATCTACATGTACACCCCCAGCCTTTGGCTACTCAAAGAAAAAAAATGTAGGCTATATCAGTGGAAATGGTGCTAAACTGTACCAGAACCACACTAAAAAACTTCAAATTCAAGGTCCTCAGGTTGCTTCTGAACTCCAGGCACTTGCCTTCTTTCTTCCGCTCTTTCGCAAGAGTCACGACATTGCAAGGTTGTGTCTCTGGAGGAGCAGCAGAACGAATCAGAGCCCAATTCAAGCCTTCAAAGAAAGGGTGCTGCTTGATCTCAGCAGCTCCTCTCAACGATCCAAACCTGTTCTCCGGCTCCTTCACCAGTAAACCTCTGATCAGATCTTTGGCATTGCTGCTCACAGATGGATTGTCTGGGAACCGGAGATTCTGTGAGACCACATTTGCCAATGTTTCATCATTCCCAGGTCCTCTGAAGGGTGTCTTGCCATATAAAAGTTCATAAAAGGAAGACACCAAAGGTCCACCAGTCAACAGCACTTCCATGGCCATCCCCTTTGATTATTTCTGGTGCAAGGTACTCATGTGTGCCAACAAAGGAATTAGAGCGTGCATCAGTAGGTTCTACAACAAGCTGTGGAAGCCTTTTCTGGGAGGATTTAGGCTTCCGAGGCTTTGGAATTGATGGTAGGCGTGGTGTGAAGCAAGATGTTTGGGCACAAGAGGGTTGCTGGAGGCAAGACGAATTGATGCAGTAGTTCTCTGCACAGGGTCCTGTAAGTTTCCTCGGTTGGTGGTTTGCTGTAATAGAAGATGACCGAAGGAGCACAGGATTCACTGAGCACCTCAGTGAAAGGTCAAAGTCCGATAACATTATATGGCCATCTTCACGGACTAGAATGTTCTCCGGCTTTAGATCACGGTATATTACCCCCAGCATGTGAAGATATTCCAAAGCAAGAAGAACTTCTGCAACATAAAACCTACAATGCAACCATTTCATCAATAATATCATAAACAATCAAATCACAACAAACTAGTTGAGAACTAAATGAAAGCACAAGAAGGCAAACAGGCTGTGCATAATTCACAAGCACAACAGAGTAGAAAAATACAAAACAGAAGTCACAGGCATTTGACTATATTCCACAACAGGTGAATTACAAAATTTCTATGCTCTCAATTCATTTGAGCTCTTCAACAAGTTGTCCCATGTTTATTATAAGAACTGTAACTCATCATTCTTCAGTTAAACTCATGGTGTCTACATACAAATAGGTCCATTGCAGGAACAGATTTATCTTAACTCAATTTAGTAAGCAACTCCTTAAGGTACACATTTGTAAATAACCTGCTATGGAAAATCTGGTAAGACTTCCCAGTGACACTGAATTTAGTAAGCAAGTCCTTAAATTACTCATTTGCAAAGAACCTGCTATGGAAAATCTGGCGAGACATCCCAGTGAAACTGATCAGTGTTCTATCTGACCAAGTACTTATTGAGAACCAAAACATGATTTGTTTTATTACAGGATATTAAAAAAATCTCGTGTTAAAAACTATAAGGCTGCATGATTTATGATGGTAGAAACTGTAGTTTCGTATTTTGCAGACCCTATAACTATAGTGGGTCAGGATGGGAATCAGATTCATTAGGACCTTATATATGTTTTTGAACAAAAATATGGATTACTCAAGATGCCCTATCATTCTTTAGTACCATAAATGTTTTTTTTTCTGCAAATGAGATAGATAGTAAAGGAACAGAAAATGATATATAGCAAGAAAACTAATCAATTGATTATAGAAAAAGTGAGTATGCCCATACAGATTGCACACACTAAAATACGCTAATAGTTAATTTTCTACTCTCATATCATGCTATATATCTCTACGATGATGATATTTTTAATTATTATGAAACTGCAGGTTCTGAGGAGATGACGAGGTGTATGATCTTGTGTTATTGAAATAACAAAGGATTAATTAGCTTTGTTTGGGCGTGAGTTATTTGGTCAAATTGATGCACTTTTTTTTCCTGAGCTATTAGTGCCAATGTGGGAAAGCTTGACATAGCTGAGAACCAATAATTTTTCTTGTCCAAGCATTGAACATTGTGTTCTAAAAGCATGGCTGATACTAAGATTTAGTTGTGAATGAGTTTGAATTTGTTCTGGATTTGCACCTATAGGACGGAAGAAACTACAGGGCACACCTTCCTAAGCACTCCTAGATGCTCAATTGCCTTCCATCTCATGGTGGCAAAAGCAAAGCTCAAGGAGATCAGGTCCTTTTACAGCATCTCATACAACGTCTTGATCATGGATGCCGTTGAGGTAAATTTTCAGCTGTTCATTACTACTTAAGTTAGTCAATATCGATATTAGACACGCATTCAGCATGAGTTTAGAATGCACATTTGTTATTGACTAATATTGACAGCTGTCAGTAACCGAAAACTCTCTTCATATTGACAGCATGGGTTTTTGTTAGTAATTAGATCCTTGATCTTGATGTAAACAATTGCTAAAATACAGATGGAATTTTCTGTTTTTCTCCTATACAGTGGTTGTAAAGGTGTCTCCTAAAGTTTGATTTCAGTTAGAGATTAGGCTGCATGGACATGCCAAAGAGGAGCACAATTTCTTCATACACCTGGTTCTTGTATGCTACTTCAAGTAAATATAATTTTGGTATGCAGTGGGTTTTATGTGTCTATTTATTCAGAAAATGGTCTGAAATAGGTGGTAAGTTTTTTTTTTTTCTTGTTGATGCAGTCAAATATAAAGTTATTACATGTATTTTGCCAAGATGCAGGTATCCTTTTCAACCATCTGAAAGTTTTATGCTTTGCTGAGATTCAGAAGTTGAAGGCGGATCTAAAAGGTTTGCAGTTCACTATATCCACAGTGCAATATCAACTGCTTAGGTGTTGATGCTAGAATTTTTTTGAATAATGTTGACGCTTAACTTCTGATCTTTGGTACACAAGGAGATTTTAGAACCCGTAGCAACGCACATGCATGAGCTAGTTTCTAGAAGAATTACCAAGTCAGAAAAGGAACAGATAAAACCATGGAGACTTCTAGTGCACTGAATATAAAACAATGTTTAAGTTTTTAGTATCGATTGGAATTTACCTTGCTGCTGACTCTGGAAAGCTTTTTCCAGGCTGTCTTTGGCGAAGAACATGCAAATCACCGCCTGGACAGTACTCCATGACCAAGCATGAGAGATTGTCTGTGGTAAAATGGGCATAAAGAGTCGGGAGAAATGGATGATCTAGCATTTCTAGTATTTCCCTCTCAGCCTGTGCTCGTAGCATCTTCTTTCTATTAATAAGGTATTCGATGTCCATAACCTTCAAAGCAAATAAGCAATCTGAATCAACCAACTCAGCAAGATATACAGTCCCAATGTCCCCACAACCAAGCCTCTTCAGAAGCTTGAAATTGTCGAGTCCCTAAGGAACCCTGTTGCAATGCCAGCTGACGAATGGTTAGCCAGCGCAGATCCTTTGCCATGTGTGGCCTGTTACTATAGCCACACAATCCAAATTGACTCTCACCGCTGATACTTGTGCTACAACCATACTCACTAATGCTGCTCTTTGAATTCTGGGAACACTCGCCCTTTTCCTCTGCCAACCACTCAGAAGATGTTCCATCAGATTTTGCTGGCCCTGGAGTTGATTTCTCTTCTTCTGCACAACTGGTGGGATTTGTAACACTAGATGTTGAAGAGCAGCTGGTTGATGCGAGGGAGATTGACTCCTTTGAAGAGCAGAATTTAGTACTATTGGAGGAATCACCCAACGATGATGGTTCTTCTTTCACTTTCTTCTTACCGGAAGGCTTGCATCGAAAGACTGGCTTGACAAGTCGGGATGTAGTGATAGGTTTGCTCAAGATTGGGGCTCTGGGAGAGCCATCTTCCACCAAGGAACTCTCATTATCCATAGGGTCACCACTGATGACATCTTGAATTCTGATCTTCCTAATCTCAGCGGAGGTTGACGAAGCAGAACAGATAGAGGTAGAGGTGACTGCACTTCCATCAGCTGTCTCAAACTCACAGTCTTCACTGAACTCACTTGTACCTCTAGATGAGCTCTTATCAATCTTCTGTGGAGTGAGTGATATTTCAATCAGGTTCATCTTGTCATCATCATGCAGAAGACCCTCAGAACTACTTTGGACCATCAAAGAGGCATAAAGCCTGTGGATAGTCCCAGCGTCGGATGAGCTTGAAGATCCAGGTGACATGGACAACCTCTTCATTGCAGCCATTTCTGATGCCTGGGAAATGCATAGCCTTCTCAGCGCTTGCTTCATATTAACAGTCTTGGAGGATATCCCGATGCCTGCACTTTGAGACAACCCAGACCTAGCTGGTTTCTTGAGAACACTCTTACCCAGCGCATCTCCACCTGTGCTGGCAGGACTAAGCGGCCTTCGGAAGGTCCTGCTATCGATAGCTTTAAGAAGCTGGTCGAGGTCATCTTCCACAGGATAATCATGACATTTGTCGCGCTTCTCCTCATCTTTGAGTTTAGGGTTAATTGGTTACGCACCATTGATATTTTCGCGTTTTTGAGCCACGCCACTGATATTCGCCTAATAGGTCTCACACCACTGTAATTTTAAACATCTTTGAAATACGCCATTGTGTACGTTTTATGCCCTCATGGACCCACTTTCAGGTCTATATACTTCCGTATTTCCGTTTATGCCCCTCACAACCCAAGGGTAAGGCGAGGAGGACCAGGTTGCGCGATGCTCGTCTTCAGCCGTTTTTCTTCCGTCGTTCCCAGCCCACTCCTCCCCAAATCCCTCATGAACGTGAACGCGAGGGACGGGACGACGAGCGGCGCCGAGATGGGCCTGCAGACGCAGCTGCTCATGGCGAACGCGTCGACCGCGGTGCAGCACCAGGAGCTGTCGCTTAGCCTTGGCAGTTTGGCACGCAGGGAGTGCCGGTGTCTCTTTACCAGTACTGGCCGACGAGCACGAGAGGGAACTCCTCCGCGGCGGAGCTGACGCCGTCGTCGGAGCGGCCGGCATGATCTCCAGAGCAAAGTGTCAGCACTGATGGCGCTGCTGGATCAGGTATTTTTTTATCATTCTGATGGTTACGTGGTGCAGTGCATGTTTTGCTGCGACTGCAAGTTTGTTCGTTGGGGCAAGAACACAACTTGACGTAAACGGTGGGTAATTTGTATTGGGTGGTGATGACAGGTGGACCGCCACCAGATCGTGATGTCGTCCTTCGACGCGGTGGCCGGCGCCGGCGCGGCGAGACCGTACACGGCACTGGCGCTGCAAGTGCAGACCATCTCCCGCCACTTTCGGTCGCTGCGCGACGCCGCTGCGGCGGAGACTGGGCGAGAAGGGCACCTCGGCGCATGGCGGCGGGCTGTCCCGGCGCTGCGCTACATCGACCAGCAGCTGCGGCAGCAGCGCGCCATGCAGCAGTTTGGCATGATGCCAGCAGCCGCAGCACGCCTGGTGCCCCAGCACGGCCTCCCGGAGTCCGCCGTCTCCGTGCTCCGCGCCTGGCTCTTCGAGCATTTCCTCCACCCGTAAGGCCGGCCTTTTTCTCCGTCGTCGATCGTGTATGTATACATATCACTCACCTGCTCACCAGTGCTCTTCCATGATCGATGACATGTACGTAATGGTACCCGATGACATGTACGTACAGGTACCCAAAAGATTCCGATCCGAGAACATGCCGCTGGCCGTGAACTCGCTGCAGTTCGAGCACACCGCACACCGCCAGCACGCCCTCTGCGGCTGCCTCCACGAGGGCATAAATGGAAATACAGAAGTACATACAACTGAAAGTGGGTCCATGAGGACATAAAATGTACAGAATGGTGTATTTCAAAGATGTGTAACATTACAGTGGTGTGGCACCTATTAGATGAATATCAATGGCGTGGTTCAAAAACGCGAAAATATCAATGGCGTGTAACCAATTAACCCTTGAGTTTAATATGCAGCAAGCTGGATCCACCAAAGGGTGTACTGTCGAATTCCTCGGTGGACTCAACTATCTCAGAGCTACAGCCAGATGACCCCATGGCCCAATTAGACTGAATCAACACTGGCAGACAAGAAGTACGCCAACTCAGTCCGTGGCCGGCTTCAGGGGCATCCTGGGCAGGAAAGTCATAGTACAATATCTGCAGCTTTCACTGAACGTCTTCCAAGATGAGAGCACCGGGGAGCTCCAAAAAAAGCAGGCCTTTTTTTAATAAAACAAGCGCCGCAGCCAGTCCCTGCCCTGCAAAGATCATAAGATTCAGAGTTAGTGATTGAGACATGGCAACAACTACGTTCTTCAAAACCGCTGAGGAATTTCCGAAAAGAAATAAAATTCAGAGGCCAGCACGCAAGGCGCCAAGGAGAAATATACACTTTCAACCGAATCAACTTTAGTCACAACTGGCAAGCAAAAAAGGGTAGCGCAAATCAAGAACATGGGAAGCAAGAGTTTAGCGGAAAACAAAGGCCCGATTCTCCACAGAGAACCCATTTTCACTCCCCTCCGTTTCGAATCAGCACTCAGCAGGCAGAGGAAACCAAAGGCGGAGACAGAGAGAGCTGGCTCTCGCAGACCCAGACCGGTTAAATCTACTAAACGCCGGGAAAAAGGAGAGGAAAAATCGAAACTTTTCTGCTCAAGAAGAAACACACGAAGCTAGCTCCAGATCCAGACGGTGGCGGCGCCGGCTCGGCTCCAGCGACACCGCATTTTGCGGAGAGTCGCTACGAAACCCCGCCGGAACAGCAAATTCGCAACTAATCTGACCCAGACTCGCCCATGGACCGGATTTGGGATCGGGGAAACGGTTCAAGAGCGGCGCTGGAGGTCTGAAGCTTACCAGGAAATGCCGGCCCGGATCTCCACGCGTCGGAGGGGGAGAAGTGGCGGCGATGTGGTGCCGGTGGCGCTGCGTCCTGGGGGACGACCTCAGCTTCTGCTGCTCTTGGGAATGGGAATGGCGGCTTCGGAGAAGGTGTACTGGCGTAGAGAGGGCAAGGGAGGAGAAGGAGAGAGAGAGAGAGGAAGAGAGAGAGAGAGAGAGGAGACGGGGGGTGCGCCCCACGAAGACGAATCGGCATAAAAGGCATCCAGGATCCTCCGTGCAGAGGCCACCTGTGGCAACTCGGGTGCCGATTGCGGTGGCTTTTAGTCGATGGTAGGACGGATTCGGTGGGACGCTACGGCGGGTTCAAATCGCGGTGCTTCCGCACCTTTTCTTGGGATTTTCAGGATTTACCGGCGTTGTGCATTAAGTGGTAGCGACGTTCCGTCGGCGACGAGACCCCCCTATGGTGACCGAGAATCTCGGATCTGCCACGCCCAAGTCCTTCGGAGGTGCTTTCATAGAATAGGGTTTACGTACGTGTGTTCATAGGGGTGAGTGTGCATGCGTGTTGTGAATGTCTGCGTTGTACTGTGTAATTCTAAAAAAAACTACGGGTGCCGATTGGGCGCGTCCTCAGCCGTCCAAACAAGATCTCATTGGCTGCGATTGCGCTGTTTTACCCCTTCCATCACAAATCACAAAAGATAATAATAGAAGTCGAGGGATTTAGACGGAAAATGGAACAACATTCAACCACAAAACCCCACAATGATTAGAGCTCGCTGTTCCAATTTCCCCCTGCAAAATAGATGAAGTGTATATATCGTGGAAAAGAGAACCAACCAGCTAGATGGAGACATACCTTGACAGATCCATTTGCTCGAACAAAAGGAGACATATATAGATCAACGTCATGCATGCTCACAAACTCTTTGTTTTTTTTTTTTCAAACCGCTCATAAACACGCTATGAAGTTACATGTGTGCCTGCAACCATATATAATCTTCACCTAAAGGTTTAAGAAGTTTTGCCGACAAATAAGGAGTAACTTAGCTATCATGGCCCTGTGATTGCTGAGCATCATAAGTTACTTGCGAGTACTTGCAAGTGTCTCTTTCAAGAATAAGGAAGTTGCTTGCATAATGTGCAAAAGATCTTGACCAAATTGCTGGATTTTGGTAGACTTCTAGTGTTGGGGGTTTGCTACTTTGGAATACAATGGAGGCAAAGCAAAAAAAAAAAAATTGTCCATTTCAGGAGGAGGCACTGATGTACGTGTCACACTCACACGCGCTAAAGTGACATACTGAATTCTGATTAGCTTACAAATAACAAGCATATACACATGGAGAACAAAAATAAGAGCACAAGTGCTGGTATTGTGGGAGTTGAAAAGAGTAGTTTTTTTTTTTTTAAAAAAAGTCATGGGGAATATATAGTAGTACAATGCATTCAGATAAAACAGGGTCTTTCTGTATATTTTTCAAGAATTCATCATTGGATATTTGTCACACCTTGTGTGTCTGTGTGTGATGGAAAACCGTGGCAAGACTACAAGAGGCAAGTACAGCCATTGAACGCTTTAATTTGTATACACGCAGCAGGTTAGTACCACATATATGGTCCAGGCAAGTCTATGTTGGTTTTTGCCAGTTTTCGTACACCCTTCAGACATACTAAATGGATGTCCTTTGTAGACGTTGACAGAGCTTGACTAGAGATTTTATGCTGATACAATTTAGAAACCTATCAATGAAGAATTATATAAAAAAACCTATCAATGAAGAATTATATAAGACTATGATTCTAGTATATTTTAAATAATACAGGCCTTATTCGTTAGGTTCATATAAATATTTGCCTCTTGAAATGCTTCCTAAATCTCAAGCCACTTTATTACTATCCGGCAAACAAGCATATGTATGTGTAGATAAAAAAAAATAATATACGTGCATTCTAATATTGTTCACGGGACAGGGCAGCAGCACGCGTTTTTCTCAGGCCGGCTACGTACTCACACGTAGTACACGGTAGACCGTACATGTACGTGAACCAGGCACGTCTTTGCCGTGTGTGTGAAAAGGTGACGCGTACGTAGAATAAATTAGGGACATGCATGCTACTAGTACGTGAAAAAGCGAATCTTAGTCGGTAACGGCAACGACCGACTGATCGACTGATTGATCGATTTGGTGGATTGGTTGAAGAATTCACTCACTAGGCTGGATACTTTGCGGCCGAATTAAGATTGGCAGCTTGGCAACAAACCCATTCATTAGCTTCCGTTCTCTTGTGCTATGGATAAAGATAATTTGTGTTTATGGCTTATTTGTTTACTTTATCTTCGTTATTAGTCGGCGTTGGTTTGGAATTCAATCATCAGATGCAAACAGCAAAAAGCACAGTACCGTAGTAGTACTTCTTGAAAAGGAAAAAGTAATTTTGCTCTCTAAATTATAATATCAGTTCTTTGAACCCCTCAACTTTAAGCATTTGTTTTACATATTGGATGGTTTTGATAGTGGTTTTTCTGATGTGGTGTATGGCAGAGGGGTGTAAATTGCACTAAGTTGAAAGTTCAGGAAAGTAAATCTATATAGAAATAAATTTCCAAAAAATTAAATACATTAACATGGAAAAATAATGAAATAAAAATTCCTAAAATTTGGTTTAGTCTTATAAAATTTGTTTTACCTCCAAAATCTATGAAACCCTAGTTCTAGTTTCTTTTTTTCCTAAAATCATGCTCTTTCTTATGCTCTATCTTCACATTATTTGAATCTTGATGGACTCATATTTTGTGCTCATTTGCTAGTAGAAGCTTTCATTATCTATTATGGTTAGCTAATTGATCGTCCAGACTACATGGATAGAGTAGAAATGCGTAGGGGCGAAGCCACGTTGTGGCCACCACCAAAAGTTTGAAAGACCACTAGTAAAAACAAAAAAGTCATAAACATCTATAAGAGAAAGGCACCCCGCTCTAACATGTTTTAGCTTCGCCCCTGATGCACATGTATACTAGGGCACATACCTTGTAGGGGATGTCTCTCTTTCATCCTAATTTGAGTATAATAGGGCACATAGGGAAAGTCAAGGTTAGATCAACGATTTTATGGGACCTTGGGCAAATAAGAAACAAGGGTCTAACAATCTACTTTATTTATAACATGTTTGCCATGGCTTTAGCTCCAACGTCAAACTGAGGAGGAGAAAAAGGTGGCGGGTAAAAAAAAAAAGTAGAAGGATGACTTTTTTTCGTTGTTGAATAATCGAGGGGTTGATGTTTTGTTCTCTAGAGCACTTGAACAAACTCATGCCAAACAAGCTATTCCTTGACAAAAAAATATCAAAATACATGTTGGAAGCATATGTTGGACGCAAAAGAGAATAGCTAAATATCGAAATAAGAAGCAACTTGACAAGTGACGACAAGTATATGTATGAGCTTCTGAATCTTCGTTTCAATGAGCAAAATACATATACTAAATACTCTACACATAGATATACTCATGGGCCCTCTCGTGGCATGGGTCCGCGGCCATCACACTGGTTGCCCACCTCCCTAAGACAGCCCGGAGAGGCTAGGGCGGAGGAATGAAAAATGGAGGTACAATCCAAGGATGAAGAACTAAGGGCATCCACAATGTGGCTAAAAAGGTAGTCCTAAGCAATTAATGCTGCTACAGGAATAGGTCTCCAGCATTGTGGGTTGCGGACATAGTTGAAGTCAGCTTCCAAAAGGCCACAAGCCTATGGTGCAGCCACAAGAAAATAGAATACATTACTTTTGTACTGTGGTACTGTTTACAACAATAAAATATGCTCCACATGTAACGGTCCGAGGGATGTGAACGCAGGTAGAATATCTCACAGAGGTTGGGATTAGGATATTTCTTTCCTGAAGCGGGACCCACCTTGTTGCTCAAAACGACACTAAACATTGTGGACTGGTGTTTTAGTTATTGCTCAGTACCGGTGGGCTCCATCCTTATTGCTATGACCGCAGACACATTGCGGGTGCTTTAAGGGAGAGAGGGAAGGGGCGCTGTGCGTGGAGGTGGCATGTCATGGACGTCATGTCACCAGTCAATAGAGTCGCCATAGTGATATATTTACCGCACGATGCCATCTAGCATGGCATAGCAGTTTGGCAGTGACAAGAAGTTTGGCGTGGGCAAACCGGTTTGATTTTGAAAATAATTTTTTTGACATTATTATTTTTAAATCTATAAGTTAAAAAAAGTTCTAAGAAGATGTTGTGTCGCTTGTATGCAGTAGCTATGATCGCGTGGCCGGCCGCTGCCTGCGACGCGATCGCGATGGCAGATGGCACAAACGCACACACACAAGCCGTGGCCGCAGAAGAACGGAAGGCAGGCCCCACGCGGGTCTTGTCGCAGTTGGGTGCATGGTATAATTGGCGTCGCTGGAACGTGATCAGATTCAGGCTCGAACAAACTTCAAACTAACGAGAAATTTATAGCACAAATCTTGTCGTTTTCGCTGCAATTCTATTTTAATCATACAAATTACTATTTGTTATATCTTCAGTTGTCACCGATTCGAACGATCCATCATCGATGCTCTCTCCTCATGGATGGCGGGATTGGGCTGACATATGGGACCCACTTCATTTGATCATTTAGTCGCTAAGTGAATTCTTAATTGTTTTTTTTGCTGAATTAGTGTGACCTTGTCAATGAGGATGGTAGGAGGGTGCCACATGTAGTTCACGTCAGCAAGGCTCACCTTTAAGCCCCCTTTTGGATCGGACCAGGAACGGAGGAAAAAATGTAGGATTTGAACTTCTTAGGATTTACGTACAGAAAACATTGTTTGGTTCATAGGAAAAGTACAGAAAAACTTCCTATACAACAGAATCTGTAAGAAAACGTAGGGAAAAAATTATATCAGGTCCAACTTCAATTTTTGCTAAACAGCCAAATTTTCTCTGTTTTTGAATCCTATATTTTACATAGCATTCATATCTTGTTCATACTAAACAGTTAGCTAGGAAGATTCAGGCTCTGAACAATTAAAAGTTTAATCGGTGCAACACAAAGATAAGGTCGTTGTCAATGTCCCCTACAAAGCCTACTACTTGTAGAGTCGTCATCCCTCTCGACGTGGATGGTTTTAGCTCTTTTCATTAGGCGCCTAGCTCGTAATAACATAGCCCATTAGATTTGAGAATTGAGATGAAATCTTCAAGCGGTTGTCACCTGCACATTCTTGAACCACTTGCGTGTTAATAATAATTGAGCAAGAGGGCCGGGTCTTGATCCGGACTAGGCAATAGGGACGCGCATCATCTTGGACGCAACATTGCAACCATATTGCTGTCAATGTGTGCTAAGCAAGCTCATTAGGAAGCCACCCCTCGAATGTCTAAAAACAATGCAAGTCCAACACCCGGCGCCGTAATTCACGGCATCAATCTTCACACGCCTTCGAATTCACGGTCTTACTGCTGCAAGCTAGGTGAAGCATGCCCTAAGGCCTCGCTTGGATAGAGTCGCATTCACATCAATCCACATGTGTTGAGGTGGACTGAGTATAATTTAGTTCAATTCACTCCAATGCACTCGAACACATGTGTATTGCAGAGAATATGAATAATTATTAGCTTAGCTAGTTATAAATTAACCATTTGAACTATTAGGGTATGTTTGGTAGATTTTTCTACCTGATTCTTAGCTCGATCTCTTTGTTCCTTAATAGAGTGATTCTCACGGAGATAAATGACCAAACTGAAAAACAGACACCTCCTCTAGGTCCAGGAACGAGCAATCGAGAGGACAATTTCAGGATTTTCTTTAAATTTGAGTTCAAGGGCTTTGCTAAAGTTGCTCTTATTTGTTTTCAGCATTTCTGATTGATTCTTTCGAGACCCAAAGTTTCACATATTTATTACTTTTATTTCTGAAAAGATCACTTGTGACAAATTTGTTTTACCCATAAAGGGGTATATATTACCACACATCCTGCGGATATCATAAACTTTATTTGCCACTAGAAATTTGATTGCTTAGAGAATGCACATAGCTTCTTTCATGATAAAAAAGGAGAAGCTATATAAATAAATAAAACACAGACAGAAGATCACATCCACACATGTCGATCTCCCATCTTCTGCTGGCCTAATAATCATGATGGAAAAAGTGCAATCCATGTAGGCCGATGGATGATATCCCCACATGACTTGCACTTAACCACATGCCAAATTGAAAAGGGTGGCTTGTATATATCACATTCAATTGTTTTCCTAGCTAGCTGCCTAGCCATTTCTTTGGATACCGTCCGGCAATGTGTGTGGTCCGCTATGCGTGGCGCCACTAGCACTGCTTTTCCATGTGCAAGCTAAGAACGTTCCAAAGGTGGTGTTGTACCATGCACACATCAACCTAACTTTCTTGAATAGGGGCACCGATTAATGTGTGTGATGATGGGTCAATACATGTTTACAAAAATTTCCAGATTCATGCTGAGGACTGGACCATTTTATTTTACAATGCTGCATGGGAACCCAATGAGGCCAAGTAGAAACGTTGTCAAAGTTGCGACATGGATCATTCTCAAAATCAACATGTATATAGCCTGGACGCTCTGGCCGGCATGGAAGAAGGATCTGGGAACCAGGAGCAGCGGCGAGATATATCGCTAATCTGCTGGAGGAGATGTCGTCCTTACGCCCCCAACATGTGCCCAAGATACAACCAGTTAAGGCACGATGGGAGAGGCCGGGCGAGGGGTGGGTGAAAATCAATACGGATGCCGGTTTCAACACAGGGAGCGGCATAGGTAGCGCCGGGGTTGTCATCCGTGACTCGGCTGGCCAGGTATTGGGGGCAGAAGCGCGATGGTGTGATGATGTCGACTCCGCGTTCTCTGTCGAAGCTCTGGCAGCCCGGGAAGGGCTGGAACTTGCCCAGGAACTCAGTCTCGAGAAGATTGTGCTGGAAGTTGACTGTCAAGAGCTGGCCGGCCTGCTACAAAGCCCGGAGTCTATCTACTCAACTGTTGGAAGCCTGTGTTTGATATCATAGAGCTAGGGAATAGTTTTGCTGATTTTCGTGTGTGTTGGGTGCATAGAGATGCTAATTCGGTTGCACATGTATGTGCTTCCATGGTCTCGCCATCGAGCGTTGCTTTTTTGGATTGATGTATACGGACTGGCTAGGCCGAGCTAGCAGCCGGGATTGTGTCCCTTATAATGATGAATGAAGCTCTATGATTCCCTCAAAAAATCAACATGTATATACATGTATATTCAGGTATTAACGATTTAATTTACTTTCAATTTCTAATATGACTGTTATATACTCTCTCAAATTTTGGTATTAGAAGTTGTTTTAGACAAAGTTTGGGTCAAACATCGGGAATATAAATCATTAATAACTTTTAAGTTGTTGAGTTTGTAAATGTAAAAATTATATGAGTAGATTTGTCTTAAAAAATACTTTAATAAAAATATACATATATCATATTTTCCATAAATATTTTTATAATAATAAGAGGTCAAAATTGTGTTTTGGAGACCGTGTCCATTTGCCCTAAACGACTTCTAATACCATCCGGAGGGAGTACCATTCTATCATGGGGCCCGTAGTCTGTAGAAGATAAAATTATTCATGAACCGTGCTATAGTTTTTCTAAAGAAAAACTGAGTTATTTTAAAATAAAGTAAGAACGAGCATTATACATTTACGTACCGGAGAAAATATTGAAAATCTTTTCTAGATATTTGTACTTTTCAAAGTAAAATGGACTATATATGATTTGTATTTGTCATGTGAAACAAACACTCCATTATTAGAGCCCTATCTATTGACTGAAGATTGAATATAATTATTCAGTTGCAAAAATGCCACTTTATCAAATCATGGTATATATTAGACAAAGATGGAAACTGGTTCTTTAAAGATGATGATGCTCCAATCCAATTATGTTGCTAAAAAAGTAAAACCATATGCGTTGCCTTGGACAATATAAAGTTTTTATTTAGAGTAAATATAAAGTGGTCTATATTTTGGACGGACGGAGCAATACAAGAATACTGAACCGAAGCAGTTGCAGTGTGCCATGCCCATGCTGGTGAAAGTGAGGTTACGGTCTCGTGTGCGTGAAGAGATGAACAAAACCAGGGTAAAAGTAAAAACTCAGGCATGTCTTCCAAATAGTGACTTTACGGTGAAACATTTGGCAATTTATACTGGAACCAACTTTTGAGTTAATTTTCTTTCGCGATTTCCACAGAAAATATGATATAGTAACTGGCAAGTACTAACATTCACAGCTTAAGACGAACTGATCTCGTTGTTGGTGACCTGAATCATGACACTGTCCGATGCAGAACTGTAGGTTGTTTGCCCCAAAAAACCTGCAAAGCAAAGAAAAGCAGAGAGCGCGCGAGGGCAAGAGGACAGATCATAATAAACACAAGACATCTCAAGGCGACGCAATTTTCCATTACTGCACGATAAGTGTGGTCTAATCATGAACGTATCGTGTCGGCCCGGCTCATGATGGCCTCCACAAGCAACGGGTCCTTTTCGTGCCAGCCACCCCTTGCGTAACAGTTCTCCGTGCTGTGGTCCCATCAGAGAAGCCGGCCACAAGCTGCTCCTCGCAATTGAAATTGCAAGTGGTTAGTAGTACTGATTTGTGATCGTAATAACTACTCCAAATCTCCAATGCGCCCAAAGGTAGTACCTTCATTCTTTAAGTATGTGCATGTTCTCGTTCAAAGTACATGGACGCCAAGCCTATAATAAATAAATTCCCAAAAGCTGTGAAGAGGAGTACGTTTTGGGGTCCATGAGATGAGATTTACAGATTTACAATCCTATAGAACAAATACTGCATGGTTAAGTAAGGTCGTCATCTTCTCATACTAAAATGGACGACTTCATCGAACGGATCAATCTATCGATACATGCATCAATTCAAGTTGTATCCCAAGGAAGAAGAAATTGTATACGTAGAAATTCCGCTTGTGGTTCATATAATAAAAATAATAACTCTGCACGCTGCGTGTGTGCAGGATTAGGACTAACCATGCATAGGGGCGCCAACAAACGTCCACACACACCAACCGCCTGATTGCGCTAACTGCTACGCTCCAATTGCGGCTACCCGCAGATGCCTGCAGCTCTGCATGCGACGCTCAGGATATGAGCACAGCACATACTGTAACAGCAACAGAAGTATCGATATCGTCCCCATGCCATGCAGCTGTTCCTGCTAGCTTATTAATGAGTGCAAGGCAAAGCTGGACAATCTTCTGTTGTTGCTGCCTTGCTGGACAGTGATAATCCATAACATGTATGGTTTCTATGTTGTTTGCCCCAACGCACCTCTAAAAAACGACTTAACCGAGGCCTTTTTGCAAAGGGGCTGGGGTGAACCGCCTCGGTTACTTCTAGCTAGCGTTAACTGAGGCAGTTATTTTTTGTTAACCGAGATAGTTTTAAGAAACCGCCCGGTTAATCTATTTATGGAGATGGACAACCTGAAATGCCCACCGAGACGGCTTATTGTAATGCAACCGTCTTGGTAAATCAGCCCAACCCGATAGCCACACCAGCACACTACCGATACAAACCAAATCACAAACCATAACTACAACACTCTCCCTTCTCTCCTCACTCCTCCACACCAACCGCTGCACAATGCTCCTTCCCTCGGCCCTCGCTTAGCAGCTCTCGGCGCACAACGTGCCCCTCTCCTCGGCCCTCACCGCCGCACAACACCTCCCTCCACTCCCCCTCCACTATATCCCTCCGAACGCGAGCGGCGAAGCCTCGTCAAAGTTGGACCCAGGTTCGCCGGGAGCCAGCCTTACCTCCCCGATGGTGGCTCCCCTTCCTCTTACTCCGGCATGGTGGCGTGCCCGCTCCTCCTCCTTGGTCATGGCAACGCGGCCCCTCCTCTTGCTCCGTTGTGGCGTCGTGGGGCCGTCCTCGAATGGCGCAGATATGGCTTCCAACGCGGTGGTGGAGGTGTGCGGGCGCAGACGGCGGTAGTGTGCCCGGCGCGGGTGGCGGTGCCGGTGACATTGGGCTTAGTAGGCTTGCTTTTTTTTTGTTTTTTATTTTATTATTTGAGGTGGGCATCCAAACCGCCTCAGAAAAGGTCCAATTTACCGTAGTCTTTGGTCCAAGACGGTTGCAAAAACAGCCTCGGCTAATGCTTTTTGCCCGCCTCGGTTAATATTTTGAGTAGTAGTGACAAATCTACTTACACAAGGACGTGGGGACGAGTCGGCCAGTATCTGTGATCCATGTCTCGGTAGAACAGCTGCATGCTCTTGTTTGGCCTAGCTAGTTTCATGTTATTTTCCCCTTTGTTTCTGGATTGAAAATGTTTTATAGCTAGAAAATTTCCTGCCTGCCATGTACAATCAATGATGTTGTAAATTTTAATACATAATATGATGAAAAGATTTATCAATTTTTAGTGTGCATGTAACTGAATTGTTTGCATTTTGGCAAGCCTATACTACTTGCGGTATTCCTACCTTGCGTATACTTGACTGATGTAATAATACTCGCAGCGTGTTGCTGCTAATCAATGAATTTGTTTATTGTAAAAAAAGTGTTAGCATCACACAAACTACTAACGACGAAACTAAATAAAAGCCATAGCATATCACAGAGCCTACACTGAAATTGCAGGCCCATACTGGTAGGCCTGACAAATGGATGAATATATGTACCAAGTGCGAGTGGTGCTTACTTGGGCCGAGGAGATTAAGAATGCTGCGTCCGTGGGACAGGTTAGGCTTTACTAATGTGCACTACATTCCTCTCAAAGAAAAAAAATAATAAGGTGCACTACATAGCCCCGGAGAATAAGAATGCTGCATCCGTTGGGCAAACAAAATGTAAACGCATTCGCCAGTCTATATAATGGCCATTGCACTAAGCAAGTATACTCCAGGAGCCAAGCCAGGATTAATTATCGTCGGGGTCGGGACAAACCCTGACTCTAAGGTTGTGATAATACATTTTTTTTTAAGAAAGGACAACAAAAGCTTTGGCGTATTTTTTTTTGTTTAAAAGCAAATGTTTATCAAGTTTTTGAATGAAAACCGAGAGAAAAACCATACAACTTAGAGCGTGCTCCACTCATCGTACACAACTTAGGTACAACAACCGGACAAATATCAAAACTCAGACCACTACTTGCTCTAACTTGGTCAAAATGACCCAACTAACAACTAGCAAGGACCGAAGAAAACATGACGACCTGCCTCGTGACACCAAACAACACAGCTTGGGCATCACCATTAGACAGTAAGGACTAACCATGAAACTAGAAATCCTAGCAATGTCTCCAAGGAGGAAATGACTCTAAAAGCGCCAACAAAGTAGACCACCAAGGGAAGGTTATCATCTACAACCTCCATACCATCGTCGTTGGAGCCCCAACCCTACCAGAAGACAAGGGGCGACAATGATTCATCGACAGCCCTACACGGCTGCTGCCCCTAGGAACGGCAACCAGGAGAAACATCTAGGAAAGCCCGTCGGAGAGACTACCCATGGAAGCCAGGAAGCCGGCCAACCACAAGCATATATGACCAGCTCCGCCATAGAAGCCAACACCAAGGAAGGGGGAAGGCAGATGGTCGGGGGAAGATGGCAAGGACTCGAAGAAGCCCAAATATCCCAGTCCACCAGTGTCCCAACCCCTACTGATCTGGCAAAAAAAAGTGTCCACCACGGTTAATATTTGAGTTGTGTGTCTTGCAAAATAAATTTTGTAGTAGTGTGCCTGGTCTTTCTTTGATTCAGAAGGATGTCTTCCACTAGGAGAGGGATTAGGTATGGGCCAATGTCAGAGAGAGATCAAGAAAGGGCTGCAAACCTTAGGTTCATCCACCACAACGATGACACCAACGGTATTGAGATTCTCAGGATGAAGAGAGCTCCTTTCTTTCAACTCTTTGACTTGTTTCGCAATAGCGGCCTTCTTAGAGATACCATCAATAGTCACATTGAAGAACATGTTGCCATGTTTCTGCTGGTTGTTGGCTGGTCTATTGAAATTATTAGTAGGTATTTCCAGGAATTGCTTTATGCAGTGGGTCAACTTAGAAGTGAAATGATTGTACTTCCTGCCTATTAAGTGCATCTCAAAATTCAACATAGTCGAAAGTGAAATCCTTTCTTCAAGATTGGAGTATTTCCCTTCAGCTGTTACATTTTCATTTTTTAGGATTTCCTTGACAATCTTTAATTGTTGTCTAGGACTATGTTGGTTCCATTGATGACACTCATATTCTAGCAGAAGTCCCCTGTGAGGCACATGGTAGCTTTCATGGGTAGGAAGCACACCACCTGGCAGTTGTTGATTTTGACCTTAGGTTCAACTATGTCCTTTGCGGTTGGGAAGGGTCAACTTATGATGACAACGACTCCAGCAAAGGGATGGGTAGGGGCACCGCTGCAGCGGCTGGAGAGCTCGACGATACAGGCATGGGCGTCGGGCATGGAGGGGTGGTTTCTCATCGCGGGCTTTGGGAGGTTTCGCCGCACTCCTTCCTGGAGGGGCTTTGGGAGGATTCGCCGCACTCCTTCTCGAGGGGAGATGCAGTGAGGGGTGAGCGGTGAGACGGGAGTGGAAAGGACGGACAACTTCATCATTTATATAGGTGGAGTACGACTAAGCGGGGGTCGATTGATTTCACCGGAGTGAGCACGAGCAACCAAATGTCGGCTTTTGGGCTTTAGCAAAGTGCAAACCAAGCCTAGGGAAGACACAGTCAACCAAGCAAACTCACGCATCAGAGTCCAACCAACCGAACAGGAACAGCATGCCCTCATCTTCATCGGGCCAGGCCTGCGGTGCCCTGCAGGCTACAGCCTCTAGCTAGGCCATGATGAACCAACAAACCAAACATGCCCATAGAAGTTTAGAACTAGAGAGTAAGCAAAGCTATATATAGCGATAGCTGATAAAAGATAAGTGATAACAAAAGAAAACTCAACGGGTAATTAAGGTAGCTATCCGCTGCTGCTGTAGTACTGCAGGATGGTGTAGACTGTCTGCGTGATGGTCAGAGACGAGGAGGAAGACGGTGGCGGTGAGGGAGAGGAGCGACCAGGGGCTCCTGAAGTAGGTGTGCACCAGGTTGGCGCGCCACTGGTTCCAGCGCTTCCGGCAGTAGGCGTTCACCTCCCGATGGACGTCGTCCAGCGCGCTCTGCGGCTCCAGCACCACGTCCCTCGACAGGCCACTGAAGAGCTTGGCCACCGCCTTGTCGCTGCCCAGCGAGTTGAACACGATCCGCCGCGCCGTGAGCAGAGCCACGTCCCGCGCCGAGTCCACCATGTTGTCCATGAAGAAGACGTAGGCGGTGACGTCGTTGCCGGCGCCCACGTGCAGGCGCTCGAAGGCCATGAGGTTGAGGAGCATGTATTCGGTGGTGTCGTCGACGGCGATGGCCGGGAGGTAGAGCGTGCCGTCGCGGAAGCTGATGTCGAGGAGGTTGCTCGTCGCGCTGCGCCTGAACTGGACACCCGCTTCGTACAGCTCCTCCGCCGACCGGATGATGTCGTCTGTCTGGGACGACGGGTTTGGCGGTGCCCGTGGGCCGGCCGGCTTCGGGCCACGCGGAGGAGGCTCCGGCGGAGGATGTCCAGCGGGTGCAGCGCGAGCCCCACGCCGGTCGCCAGTGGCCACGACGTCGGCGAAAGGAACATAAGCACCAACCGGTTGATCATGTCGTCGTTCTGCGCGACATAATTAGTTACTTTGCTTGCTTTCACTTTGTTTACTACTATGTGCATGGCAAAAGTATGTAAAACACAAAATAAAGAAGCATTTGACTGCACAATGTAATTAATAACCATTTGACTTGAAATGCGCATATGTGTAGTACCCCGTCGTTCTTGCCGCTCTCGACGGCGAGGAGGCGTTTGAGGACGAGGAGTGGCAGCTGGTTCTCGATCATGAGCATGTCGCGGCGGATGTAGGGCACGTTGTAGAGCAGGCCGTGGTGGCTGAAGACGGGGTCGTCGTCAGCGTAGTCGTTGTCCCAGCCGGTCGCCGTCCGCATGACCTCGAGGAGGAAGCACCCGTCGGTGACCATCAGCTCCACGAACCTCTCCTCCCCGCCGTCAATGCGCCACTCGTCGCCGAGCCCCTGGTACGCGCCCTCCATCCCCACGGCGGCCCCGGCCCCGGCAGGCACCGCGGCGGCGAAATCCGCCAGCGGCCTGCGCGCGCGGCGCAGGAAGTGCACGAGGGAGCGGCGCTTGTGGGCGTCCATGGGGCGCAGGTGGGGCTCCCCGTGGTGGAACGGGCCCAGCGATACGACCTGCGGCTGGTACGCCCTGGGGTTGAGATCCTTGATGCACGCCGGCACGGGGTAGATGCATTGGCGGCGCCACCGCGCGGAATCCTCCTCCGACGACGTGCCGCCGTCGGCAACCTCCCTCTCCACCTCCGCCACCCAAGCGCTTTCCTCGATGCTGCTGTGCCGGCGTGTTGCCATGTCCTCCGTACGTCCAGCTTCTTGGGGTTCTTTGCAGTGGTGTGCTCAACGTACTGAAGCCTGATGGAATGTATATTGTATATGCAATCGGACGGAAGCAGCCAAGCAGGCAAAGTGAGCACTGAGCAGGATCAGGAATATAATAGCTGCAGCCCGCACGGTTCAGGGACAAACACTGGAGTTGTCCTGTGGTCTCTTGCTCTCTCTCGCGCGCGGTTCTTTGCAGCACAAGCAATGCTGCAAACGACGTGACGACACTGACTGGGATCACAATCACATGCAGGCTTTCGGAAAGAAGATCATCGCTGAAGCCGTGAAAGAGATGCACACAGAGACAAATAAAGTGAAAGGTAAGGTGCAGGACCGCAGATAGGTGTACGCTTCGATGAAAGCTGAAATGGTGAAAACTGGGGTAGCATATGGACATGGAGATATAGGAACGCTTGCACTGCAGGCAAGGAACTTCATGCACGACACACATTCAAAAGCTTCAAGTGATATGACATTTCTAGATTTCGGTCTAGTTTAGATTTTTTGGGACATATAATAGGCTCCGATCCAACAAATACTAGCATCTGTTTATTATTTACGAAATTGTAGTCTTTGGATCGATTCTGTTTTTTGCTAGGTATAAGCAGCGCAACCACTTGATTTCACTTAGCATCTGTTTAGTTCTCGTAGGTCTTGGCTTTCCCCTTATCTCTATCGATCCTCACGTCCACACACTTACACCGCCAGCTCGAAATTAATTAAAGATATATACGTCTAAATTATATGTCACCGTGACTCAATGCATTTTGCTCATTTCTACAAGGACTGCCACGTTCGTTGAAGTCATTAGCAATAGTTGAAGACATTGCACTCTATTTTTATAGGCCCTATTTAATTTGGTTTGGGATTCCTAAAGTTTAGTGGCCCCCTCGACTAAAGACCACTAAAGCACAACGAGACGCCTATGGTGACTTCGTGAACTTCAAGATTTGCCGGCTCAGTCATTTGAAGGTGCTCATAGGGGTAGGGTTTGTGTACGTGTGTTCATAGGGGTGAGTGTGCGTGTGTGTTGAGTGTGCCCGCATTGTGCTGTGTAATCTCAAAAAAAAAAAAAAACACTTAAGTCAATTTTACTTACCCCCAACGATTAAGGGTTAGTTTGAACCATAACATTGCAATTTTGGCGGATTGAAAAATTGCCATTACAATTCGTCATATTAGAGCGGTGCCATTGCAATCGCTGTCTCCTTGAACCATGCCATTTTGTATGCCTAAGAGGATGCTAGACTCACATACATGTCACTGTATTTTTGTATACACCAAAATCCCACGACTTCTGCGTTGCCCCCCCTCTTGCTCGTCTTCTTCCTTAGACAGAACCTATCTCTTGTGTTTAGTTCAACACTACGCCACAACCTCCTCCACCAAGCCCCATGGTGCCGTCTCTGAACACTGCTGTCGACACTGCCCAACCTCGCACCTCTTTCACAAGCGACGCTCTCCGTGGCCACGATGTTCGGGAGTGCGGGATGGAGAGGTAGGAGATTATAGGTAGACCCGGCGTGTCATCGAGATGGACAGAGACGAGATGGAAAGAGGGGTTGTAGTACGGGTATTTTGGGGAATACCAAAATACAGATGCATGCATGTGGGCCTAACCATGTCTAGAGCGCACAAAATGGCGTATTCAGATGCATATAGAATTACTATGGCACGGTTCTAATATGAAGAATAGTAATGGTAGTTTTCCAATCTGTGAAAATTGCAATACTATGGTTCAAATTAACCATGTGCTTAAAGGCCTTAAACTTTAGTGAGGTTGTTTGGCATAATATTCAGGGTGATATACATGCCAATTAAAAGGAATGCCTTCTATCGCAACAACGCGGTGTGTGTTTTCCATAGAGAAATGCTTTCCATTTCTTATAGAAATTATTAAAAGCTTCAATTTGCACATTTTTTTATGATACTCCATTTTGTTACTATCCGCAATAATCCATTTCTAAATGGGATCTCCCATGTATTCATTATTACTATTTCCCAAGAAATGAATTGCTTTGTGATATTATTAGTGTTTTTGGCCGGTGTGTAAAAAATATATTCTGTAAATCTTTTTTTTTTACATGTCAGTGCAGCAACGCTAGTTCGGGGTAAATTAACGCATTAGGAGTTTAGGCTTGTTTGCTTTGCGGAGGATAGTTCTTTGGTTCATTACTTGCTCATCACTTCTCTTAATTGTGACCTTAAGTATTGAAGTGAAGAATATTGTCACCCACCAAAACCTTAATAAGATTAGAGCACATGACTGCCAACCTTCATTAATTCGATCAAATTGCTTGTTTTTACCGTTGTTTTCATTAGACAGAGTGGCGTACCGGGGGCTGGGGTGGGGGCCATGCCCTCCCCCCCCAACACACACACACAAAGGTTTCCAAGCAAATTTTTTTACTAGTATAAGTCCATGATTTTTATTTATTCCATCTTAATATAAATAAAAAATAAATTCTTCTAGATAATTAACTTTGGTGTATGTGTATTAATTTTTTTACTAGTATAAGTCCTTCTAGATAATTAAATCATACAAAATATAATTAAATAATATTACGAAGCACATTAGAAGGATCAAAACATAGACATCAAAGTTTATAAAATCATCTCGGATGCCTTACTGTTAAGGTTATTGTCTACCACTTAAAAATAGTGTCTTTGCTCCAAGAGTGTATATAAAAATGTGAGTACTCGTGTCATCGATAAATTAATAGTCAGCATGAAATATCTAAGGTAACTCGATGTGTGCATTTTTACAAGTTGGATTTGCTTTCGCCCCCCTTATGAATAATTCCTGGCTCCGCCATTGATTAGACACACTAGTTGTTGAATTGCAGTACATGGTAAGAAATTAAATAATCTATTTCTACATATTATATAAACAAGTTTCTAGTAACACTAAATAATTTAAAGTATTTTTTTTTAGTCTTTAGCACTAAGATTAAAAAACAATTTCACTTTATGCCTAGATACATATGTTGAATTTAAAAGAAATTTAAGAGCAAATGGCATAGCAACAAAATTTGAATAAACACTTGGATGCATTTCTTTTTTGATGAATGGAGATACATATTATTAAATGATGATCAAAATCTATATAGCTGATGTTGAAGTGGGTTTGCACGGTGCGGAACCATTTTGGGTCTGATTGGTTTGTGACCAAATTTGCAATTTTAAAGATTTGGCAAGCCAAAGTTTGGTAAAATAAAGAGATACCATAGATTTGGCAAGCCAATATAAGGTCAGTCTCAATGGGAGTTTCATGCACATTAAATGCAGTGACACATCAAGTAAAATTTTACTTTTTGCATGAAACACCTAGGAGAGAGAAGGAAAAAGTTTCACCATGGTGAAACCTTTGGGCACGGTTTCACATGGGTTGGAAACGAGGGGTGAAACCCCCATTCGGAGACAAAAATAACATTTCACCATGAAACTATGCAATTAAATCATGCAATGAGGGAGAGCTTGTAGGACCTTGAGCCTATCAAACTGTACAATGAAACTATGCATTGAGGGAGACGCCTATTTCATATCAAAGTTTCACATCTTAAAACCGGGAGATGAAACTCTCCATTGAGACTGGCCTAAGAGGTTGCCAGGTTGTCAAGTTTTGTAGGAAACTAAACAATAGCCAAAATCATGGCTTTAAATTTTTGGCTCGGTATGGATAATCAAGAACAAACGCGGTTCTCACTCGGAACAACCATTACACGACTCATATATTCAGTATGATTGCTGAACACTGAGCATGACCAAAAAGAACCGATGAAGACTGACCCTATCTAAAACATCCATGGCTGGGAAATAAAACTAGCAACGCCTACCAACTAGCGAATACTAAACCGAGAAGTCGATCTTGACAGGGAAGGACACCGACGAGTCGCCGTTCTGGACGAGCACGGTGCTGACGCCCGACGGCACGACTTTGTAGGCGGTCCGCTCGACGATCCCGAACGCCCGGCACACGTTCAGCGTGAACTTCTCGGTGACCGTGCTCCCCGCCGGCACGAACACCCGCCGGAACGCGGCCACCTGCTTGATCGGCGCGTCGGCGACCTCCGGCGGCGGGACGGTGTACACCAGCACGGCGTGGGCGCCGTCGCGGCTCCCGGCGTTGATCACGCTCACGTTGAAGCTCACGGTCTCGTCGCAGGCGTGTCCGTCCACGTTGACCGCCTGGCAGGACGGCAGCCCAGAGGAGGCGAAGGAGGCCAGTGCGCTGGGGCGGTAGCTGAGACCCTTGCAGTGGTGGCCGGCGACGGGCATCCTCACGGTGGTGCCGTTGCAGCTGGTATCGTAGAGGAACTTGGTGTAGCTCAGGCCGTAGCCGAACGGGTACAGCACCTCCGGCCCGGTGTAGAACTTGTACGTCCGCCCCGGGTACCCGTGCTTCGCCACCGGCCGGAGCTCCATGGATGTCATGGGGATCTGCTCGATGTACTTGTTCTTGTACCATGTCAGAGGCAGCCGTCCTCCTGCACGTACGTGCAATTCCATGAATAACCACCAAAAATGTTCAAAAACAAAAACAAAAAAGAACAAAAAATGAATTTTCTGTATATTTACCTGGGTTGTATCTTCCGAATATCACGTCGGCAATGGCGGTGCCGCCTTCGCCGCCGGGGTACCCGGCCCAGACGATGGCGCCGATCTTGGGGTGGTTGTGCGCGAAGGACACGTCGAGGCCGCCGCCGGACAGGAGCACGAGGATGATCGGGTTCGGCGACGCCGCGGCGGCGCGGAGGATCTCCTCCGTCTGGTTCTTGGGCAGGAGGAGGTCTTCCCTGTCGTTGCCCTCCATCTCAATGTGCAGGTTGATGCCGCCGACGTAGATGGTGGTCTTGGCGTGGTGCGCGATCTTGACGTGCTTGCTGATGCCCTCGCGTGGCGTCACGTACCGGCACGGTGGCCCTGCATTGAGCATAGAGTTCGGTCGTGAGCAACAAATGGATGCATGGCATGGCTATCTGGCTACTGAATCTCTACTACTTGCCTGTGTAGCCTGCGTCCATGACTCTTTCCGGCGCCCTGACGTGCGGGCCGTGCATGGCGACGGCACGGACCTTGTGGGCGTCCAGCGGCAGCAGGTTGCCGTGGTTCTTGAGGAGCACGATGCCCTGCCTGGCGCCGTCGAGGGCGAGGCTCTTGTGCTCGGCGGTGCAGATGTCCGTCTCGTTGAGCGACGCGTACAGCGGGATGTCGTCGAAGTAGCCGACGCGCATGAGCGTCATGAACTGGTTCCTGAGCGCGTTGTCGATGTCGGACTCGCGGATCTTGCCCTGCGCGACGGCGGCCAGGCTGAAGTTGCTGAGGAAGTCGCCCACCATCTTGCCGTCGTCCTCGCGCACCTTCCAGCTCTGGCCGCAGTCGAGGTCGAGGCCGGCCCTGATGGCGGCGGCGCTGGCCTCGGCGCCGGTGAGGTTGAGCCACCTGACGTCCTCGGCGATGACCTGGACGGCGTCGCAGTCGGAGACGATGTAGCCGTGGAGTCCCCAGTCGCCGCGGACGGTCTGCGACAGGAGGCGCGCGTCCGTGCAGGCGGGCACCCCGTTGACGAGGTTGAAGGAGCACATGACGCTGCTGGCGTCGCCCTCCCGGACGCACATCTCGAAGGGGGCGGAGGAAGGTCTCGGCCATGTCGCGCTCCGTGACGCGCGCGTCGTAGTCGAACCGCGTGTGGTTGCGCCAGTTGTCGAGGTCGTACGCCGCGTAGTGCTTGCAGCAGGCGGACGTCTTGATGGGGCGCGAGGACGGGTCGCCGCCGCCGGCGTGCCCCGGCACGTCCTGCATGCCGCGCACGAAGTTGACGGCGTAGCGGCCCACCACGTAGGGGTCCTCGCCGGGGGTCTCGAGCGCGCGCCCCCACCGCGGGTCGCGCACCACGTTGATGTTGGGGCTCCAGTACGTCAGCCCGCCCTTGCCGAGGTTGTACATGGCGCGGGCCTCCGTCGACACCGCCTGCGTACGTTGCCATTGACGAGATGCACAGGAATGAATGAATCGGATAGATCTGAACAACCAGAAAACTGATCGAGACGTACCTGGCCGATGGCCTTCCAAAGCGTCTCGTTGAAGGATGCGGCGCTGTTGATGACGTTGGCGAAGACGGTGGCGTTATTGACGGCGACACGTCCGGAGTGGTTGGCGGCGCCGACGTCGTCGAAGAGCGTGGCAGGCCCCGTGCTGGCGACGCCGTGCAGC
Organism: Hyparrhenia diplandra; assembly: GCA_015847255.1. Taxonomy (NCBI): domain Eukaryota; kingdom Viridiplantae; phylum Streptophyta; class Magnoliopsida; order Poales; family Poaceae; genus Hyparrhenia; species Hyparrhenia diplandra. The sequence continues at coordinate 98,142 of JADLZK010004761.1, forward strand.
GCCTCGGCCCACCATCGGTATGGCGGCAGGCCGACGCGCGGCGCCCCGCGGAGAGGTCCCCGAGGTTGCTCACCTTCTCCTCCACCGTCATCCAGCCGATGAGGTCGCGCACCCGCTCCGCGTACGGCAGCGACGCGTCGCAGTAGCGGAACGACGCCATGTCCAGGCCCAGCTCCGCGAACCGCGCCGCGGCGCACACCTTGGTGTACACCTTGCCGCCGGTAACGGTGGCCGCCACCGTGGTGTTGGGCGACGTGACATTGGTGATGGGGACGGTGGAGGGGTTGTGGTGGTGGTTCGGTGATGAGGTGGTTGTGGTGGACGCGACCGGGATGATGACGACGGTGGCGAGGAAGAGGAGGAGACGGGATGAGGATGCCGCCGCCATGGTATGGAAGGTCGGGTAACTCGGTGACCTGAGGCGATGAGCATTTGCGTGCGACGGGCCGTATATATATAGGGAGGGTGAGCAGGAGGGGAGAAGGCGATGGCGGCGCGGCGCGGCGCACAACAAATTTTCGAATTTCGAAATGCAGGAGTTGCCATGCGCGGAGAAGGTGCGCGCGGGCGCGGACGGATAGGATTAGGATCTTTCTCGTCCGGTCGTCCCCGCATCGCACGCACGCATGGCGATTTCCTCGCGCCGCTCGATCCTCCGGAAATGGTGGCGGCGCCCGCCATTGCTGTTGCTCACCGCAAGCGGGCCGGGGCAGGGCAACCATGCATGCACGGTCCAACCCAACGCACCTGCGAGCTCTGCATGCGCCGCCGTGACAACAGTTTGGACTTCATTTACCCATGTCAACTCTCATTAGTACACTGGTGTCTGTGTCCCGTGTCAACTCATCGCCTAGGTGTGTTGCGTTTAAGCCTTGTCAACTCATCACCTGCACTAGCGTCCTCTGTTTAACCAATTTGTTGTCGTATCTAACCATTATTAGCATCTATTATTCCAAACTATAAGTTGTTTTCGACTTTTTCTACTTTTTTTTTTAGATATTTGTCGCTTTGTTTTTTTGTTTAGAAATGATATATAGCTTTTGCTATGCATTTTTTTTTGGGCAGCGCACTCCATACCAAGGGCTCGAATAATGAATGGACCTTATGAGTCCAAATACAAGTTTTATATTTTTATTTTTTTTGACGCAAAAACCGTGGGGGAAATCCCCTGTGTCAAAGAACTATTTTTAATTTTTTATTGGCATACATATAGTTTAATATAGAATTTCTTTCGCCGGCAGAAATTCGTTTAAAATATAGTAGATAGTGAATCATTTCCAAAATTTCAAAAATATATGTCGTCTATTTTCAAGTTCAATGGCCACGCCCCGGCCTTTCATTGAGTATAAAAGATCATAGTGTCATATACAGTTTAAGTTCATCACCAGAAGCTCTCGCTCACACCAGAGCCGAGGCTAGAGTTACAACAAATTAAAGCAAGATAACCAACTACATAGCCAAAATTCAGATACAAGCTAACACTCAAATTCAACAGATGATCACACCGCCTCCATAATGTCATTCAACGAATAGGTCTTGTCAGCAACTCCAGCTATTTCTTCTAGCTTTGCCAGGCTTCCAAAGCCCACCACTAACAGCTTCTCATCTGACAGGCAGCTCAGCTCATGCTTGGAACGGGAGCC
>JADLZK010004762.1:0-14958 GCA_015847255.1 Hyparrhenia diplandra
ACGCTCCCATTCTGGATCACCGACATGGTGGTTTTACTTGGGAGAATGTCGGGCGCATTTCTCTGGGCGCCGTTATTAGAGATGGGTTCTAAACCCTGCTTCTAGTGATTGCGCTAAGAAATGCAACAAATTGTCAATAGGAGGCTTGCCTACAAGCAGAGCTAGAACAAAACGCATTTACGCTTTGTTATTTACTAACAAGTTGCTCTAGTGATTTTGTAGAAATTTTATTAGGCTATTCACCCCTCTCTAACCCTGCAAACACACTGCCTATCCTCGGGCTCGGTGGTGGTGTGTGTCATCACCTCTATGTCTCGTCCCTTAGGGCCGTAGTAGAGGCAGGCATGTGCCAGCTGCGAAAGTCAATCCATATTCCGTGATGCTCGGGGTGCCATTTATGCCTTGGCATAGAGAGGGAGGGGAGCAGGGTTCACAGTTGTTAACCACACCTCCTTGCAGGAAGATGGGACTCCAACGCTGCGGCCATGGAGCTCATGGGGATAGCCCGCGTGGCGCAAGTGTCGCCTCCGGTCGAGCGAAGCAGGATTCTCTTCCGAGGTATTTCCTCTCCTGTGTGGTCCCTTGACAAGATCGGTCGGAGAGAGAGAGAGAGAGAGAGAGAGAGAGAGAGAGAGAGAGAGAGAGAGAGAGAGAGAGAGAGAGAGAGATGCTCTGTGCCATATTCGTCGAGGGTCCATGGGGCCGGCTTCTATAGGTGCACCTCGCGGGTGTGGGCTTTGGCCAACAAATCTCGGACTGGCCGTTACGTGGTGCCTTGCTGGGCCTCATACAACTTGTTAGTGGGCTTTATAGCGCTATTTTAGGATTGTTATCGTGGCACCCTATTTTTTGAACGGGTCAGCAGGGGAGCCCCCTACCTATCTTTTTTGCTTTTCAATTGGGGCCAAAAAAGAATAAGGGTACAAAAATGTTACAAGGCATCTAGGCCCCCAAGGAAAACAAATGCAGCAAGGTTACAAGTTGAGGCTATCTCCAAAGTTCTAATGCCCGCTCCATGGGTTGTTTAGCCTTGATACACACAAGTATCAAACTCCTCCCCTGAACCTTGACTTCAGCTCTGAAATTCCACTTGAACATTGTCGAAGACCTTCTTGTTTCCTCGTGGGTAATCCAAGTGACCCAAAGAAGCAGCAATGACAATCTCTCAAAAAAAATACGCTTTTCAAATGTCCTGCCCGCCGAATTACCATATCCGTGAGGAGTGTAGGCTTAGATTCCACACACACAATAGATAAGAAGGACCAGCACTAATGACCCAAAGAGCATTCGGATGCATGGAAGCTTGTTTCTTCATGACCAATTGCACAAAAGGACGTACCAGTCCCTGAGTTGCATGTTTTTTCTCCTTCTCAAAAAGGTTTTTGTGGGTAACTGCCTCCTCAGAACCAACCAAAAAAAGAACTTGTGCTTCCCTAGGTTACTTGAAGACCAAAGCCACTTTGAAGAGTGGTGAAGCCGGGTGTTGATTCTTTAAGAGTCTATAGGCCTTTCTAATGCTAAAGGCATTGGAACCCCATTTGTAAGCTCCAGCCGGTCGTAACTTGATCATCTAGATCTAGTTCATCTATGGAACCAAACAAGTAGAAGAAGCTCATTGGTGCAGTCTGTGTGAGTGGAAGGATGAAGTTATTCTCCAAGTCTTGCTCTAAAAAAATACTTGATGGAGCATTTTGGTTTCTTTTGCAAAGGAGAATAGATGAGGGTAAAGTCGTTTGGGGGTTCTCGCAAAAGATCTCTGGCCCAGTTTTGAGACCAAAAAAGCAATTGTAATGCCCTGGTTTGGACGCATGATGTTATTGACTGAAACTCCTCAAAAAGTTTAAGAACGCTCTTCCACCAAAAAGGAGCCCAATCGACTTGCTCCGAGGTGGGGGTCCGCCATTGCTATAGAATTTCGACCAGGTCAGGTTAACCCAAGGAATATCCTTTTGTTGTAGAATTTGTCAAGGAATTTCGGAGCAGGGCAGAGTTATGTCTATTAATATCTATGATGCCAAGTCCTCCTTCTTCTTTGGATTTGCAAAAGCAATCTCCCATGCAACCAAAGCAACTGCCTTTTCTAGAAATGTCTCCCCTTGCTCCAAAGACCATGTTTTCTCGTACTTGTCAATTTGTTCTATGATTTGAGGAGGAAGTCTTATAGTGCACATATAGAAAGTGGGCAAAAAGTAATCGAAGACCGAATTGACGTAAGTAGTCTCCCATGATAAGAAATGAATCTGTATTCCCTCGTTAACCTCCTTTCAGTGCTTAAGAGGGAGAGAATTCCTCAATACTTGGCTTGGTGGTACCCGGGGGAAGTCCCAAGTAAGTGAAAGGCATGTCGCCAACTTGGCGACCAAAGCTCCAAAGAAGTTGTTGGGCTCTTGTAGCCGAACATATTGATTGGGACCAAAAATGATTTGCTGAAATTCACCTTAAGCCCGTAAGATTCGAGAGAAGGGTTCTAGGATGTCTTTCAGGTTGGTCAAAAGTTCTTTCATCACCTGGGAGGATGAGTAAGGTGTCATCGCATATTGTACAATTGGGTAATCTCCACCAAAGTTGTTTCCTAGTGGGTGATCAATGGTTTCATCTAGCCAAGTTTGTGTTTATGATGGTTTGTAATAAGTCCTCGCACCTAGGACAAAAGAAGAGGAGACAATGGATCACCCTCGCCTCCTGACACCTTCGAGACATTTGAATGGTTTCCCGGAATTCCATTCAATAGAACTGATGAGGTGGTTGATCCCAAAGAGGTTTTGAATCCAATTAATCCATTTGGGAGGGAAGCCTTACATCTCATTACTTCTAGTATGATCCATGTTCCAACTTGTCAAATGCTTTTCAAAATCGAGCTTTAAGATCATAATCTCCTTTTTAGATTTATGGCATAGATGAAAAACCGAAGGACCGTGCAAGGCAATCTTTATTGTCCTTCCTTTAATGAAGCCATATTGATTTTCATGAACAAGACTCAGGATCTCTCGACCGAGCCTAGTTGATAGGAGTTTAGTGATACCTTTTAGGGTATAATTGAGCAGAAGAGATTGGCCCGTAATCATCAAAGACTAATTGGATTGTCCTTCTTTGGAATGAGAGCAATTAGAGAAGAGTTGATACTTTGGAGACGGTATGTTGTTCGCAAAAAAACTGGCAACGATGCGGTGAAGTCATCCTTCACTATGGGCCAAGCATTTCTTATAGAAGAGGCCGTTGAAGCCATCAGGTCCCGGGCATGACTACGGGGCATATTTTTGATAACAGAAGTCAATTTCAAATTGACCAAGTCTTACGAGATGGTCTCAGGTTTTGAGAGACAAGAATCTCATCCATCAGATCGTAGGATATGCCATTGAATTCGGCGGCCCAATCTTGTTTTGAAAGTATTCCATAGGAGGTTGGCCTTGATCATGTTCATTATCACCCGATCATTATTGTCCTTGAGGCTAACAATGAAACTTTTTTGGAGATGGTGGCCATAGAATGAAAAGAAACGGTGTTCTCATCACCCAAGGTAACCATCTTATGGTGTTCCTTTGCTTCCAGTATACTCTTTTAGCTTCTAGGGAGAGAGGCTAAAGTGGTTCTTGACAAGCTTTACGAATCTTCCTTCAAGCTAATCGACAGAGGTCTTTGCTCTTAACCCATCCATGAGGAGAATAACCCAATTGCAGTTGTAAATCGGCTTGTTTAAATGGGACAAGCTCTTACTCCATTTCTTGAGACCAGCTCTAACATGTTTAAGTCTGAGGAAATGTTTTGTCTTTGCATTGGCATAGAAAGGAGAGTTAGTCCAATGAAGCTCAACAGTGTTTCGAGAAATTAGGGGTGGTCTATCCAAAAGTTCTCAAACCAAAAGCAGCTTTGGGTCCAGGTATAAGCTTTCAATGTGAACCACATATGGGATGTGGTCAGAGACTGGCCTTGAGAGAGTCTGAACATGTGTAGTTGGATATGTGGGGTTCCAATCACTAGAGCAAAGGACCCAAACCTAATTTGATGAGTAGAGGATTGCTGAGATGTTACCGGGGTGAATTCATTACCAGAGAAGGGTAGATCAATTAAGTCTAGATCTGAGATCAGTTCATTGAACATATTCATTTTCATTGAAATCCCTCCCTCTGGTTTTGTTTCTATTTTTCAGGATAACGATAAGTTGAAGTCCCCACCTATTAGCCTAGTCATCAAAGTCGGTAGGTATCCGGGTTCATAAAACTGTAATGAAGGCCTGTTTCAAGGGATCCGCAGGGGCCATAGATGTAGACACATGAAACATTTTGTTCTTTGAGTTTACATATGAACTTCATGGTAATAGCATATGAATTACTCTGAATTAGAGCACCATCAAACAAGTCGCTATTCCAAAATGATCGCTAGGGGTTAATTGATGAACCTAACCGGGCTGGTTGGAAGGCAAAGGAGTCTAAGGACTCGCTGTAGAACTTTTTAATATAGAAATGATCAAATGACTTTTTTTGTTTCTTGTAAGCAAGGATCCGTGGGCACTTTCGTAGATTTTTCTTTGATGGCATCCCATTTACTTTGGGAGTTAATCCCTCCCGATATTCCAAAAAGAATTTTTTGTGCTTGTTGTTATCCATAAAGAAACATAGGCAGATAGGGTAAAAAGTCTCATCATACACATGGTGAGACAAGAACAACAAGCGAGGATAGAAAACCCAATGTAAGCTCAGAGGCGACAAATAAAACAAGCAACTTAAACACCACGACATTAGCGCGCCCAAAGGCCATAAAGGTACCTGAATAACGAGTACATCAACTTATTCCTCCGGTACATGCAACGGGATAGCCGACGGGGTTCATAGGAAACACAAAAAGATAGTTGCACTTGCAGCATTGCGTTACTCGGGCAGATGCTACTGGGATTTCTAATCATTGGCAACATCATCAAGGAGAAGTGCGGCCAGAGACACTCTCGCCGGATCCGAGGAACCCGCCCAATGCCCTCCGGGACTTCTTGGCCCGAGGTGAGGTGTAAGTGTTGCGATGGAGTCGGGATCATGGCTTCCGTGGGGCCGGTTCTTCTTCGATGGGGCGGCACAGCCTTCTTTGCAGCTGAGGGCGGACTTGAACCCCTTCTTTGCGGAACAACCCGGGCTACCGCGTAACCCAATCATCGAGCTGCTCCTTCACCTTGATGGTTCTTTTTCTTCGGGTCTTGAAGATCGGCGTGTCCTCCAGGATTTCCACCTCTTCATTCTCGCTCCTTCATCATTCTTGTCCATCGGCACCTCATCGGGAACTCTCACGTGTCACCATCCATCTCTTCCTCCGTAGTCTAGGGCCGCCTTCCCAAGGATTGGGGGTCCGTCACAAAATATGGAAACCAACCATAGGATTAGGCTTTGATCGGAGATAAAGGATGGAACAGTGATATCCAAAAATGCAGAAAAAACAGGATAATTGTTTAAACAACTGGAAGTGTAGGTGCCGATGGAATTGAAAGATTACCTTCTTGAGTAGGGAGGAACCACCTTGTAACCAAAGGATCCCTATTGCTCTTGTAGTGGATTGGGGCCCCAATAAATGACCCCGATTTGAGGCGAGTATAAGAGCCTTCTCGTGTAACTCAGTCCATACCTTGGCGTAGTACCACCTTTGATCGACATATGTTGGCCTTGTAGAACGATTCTGACCGAATCGATCTTCAGCAGACAAATCAGAACGAGGGGACCGAGTCTCGAATGTTCTCACCGTGAGATGGAGCAAGCTGCATTCCACACATTGAAGAGCCACCTGCAGCAACATCATGGACGCCAGACCCACGACCACGGCCATGGAGATTGGGGCCATTGCTGGTGTTGGAGCCTTCGGTGCAATCTCTCAACCGGCCCTGGAGTAGCAAGTCCCATCCAACGTGGTGCTTGAGGTGGAACACGATGAAGCGGGCCAAAGACCGCATAGCCATCCTCATCCCGAGGTTCCGTATCCCCGCCACTCTTAAGGATGTAGCAAGGGCAGGTCTAGATTTCCGTGGTGTGAGATCTCGCATTCACTTTGACAGAGGTGGGGATCTTTGCATCGCCATTCATTACGCTTGTATCTACGACACAGCTAGCCAAATAGATTCACGTGGAAGTGCCATGAGTCATCATACCGTAAAACCCAGAAACCGCTGGCTATGTTGGCGTGAGTTTTCAGATCCTCGCAAGGGCAAGCAAAAGGACCCAAGCTTCACGATCTTAGATCTAGTGCACGAGCATTCCGAGCTCATCATGTTTAACAACCGAAAGTTTGTAATCTCCAAAGCTAAAGACCGACCCAGAAATCTTTCTTCGTCTAATGGATTCGTGAAAACGACATGCCTCACCCAAGCGAGTAGGATGGATTTTTGAGGTCCGAACCTCGATGAATCTCATGGAAGAAGGTGCGTGAGTCCACCCGCGACTAGCTCTGAAATCTTCCTTGGTCTTGCGCACACGTGGATGATCTTGACAATCGCCAGGCTTCATTGTACTTGGAGTAGCAACCCGCGAATGTACACTTCATGGCGGAGCGGTGGCCTTCAGACGGATCCTCGACTCGCGAAGCCCCCGTCGGTGCGAAGAAGAACGGGGGGGTCGCGATCCCACCGGCCATGGGAGCAAAGTTGGGAGGGCCTGGGGTTTTCTGGGGCGGGGGGTTTCGGAGTCAGAGTGTGGGGCGGATGACTCGAGAACCACGGTAGGTTTGGTATTTATGTCCCGTCCCGCGACCCTTCCTCTTCCCAAACGCTTTGATCTGATCTTAAAATATCGGGCCTTTCCAAACCCAGCGAGACACTTGTTGGAAACGTGTGGCCATAATTATACAAGTTTTGCATCCGATTTGATTCTACAATCTTTCCAAAGATGGCCTGTAGCCCAAAACATTTGGTACAAGTTCTTCCAACTCGGGAGGCGATTTCCATATCGGGTCAAGCTTTGAAGAGTGGCCGAAAGCGTAATCAGATTTGAAAACTGAACCGGGCTAAACGGGGCACCCCTCTAGGGCGAAGAACCCGGGCGGATTTGGGTTGAACATTTTTCGATCCATCTCAAAGACCCGATCACCGAGGGTTTGATTGGGGTGAAGGATTACGCCGTATCCTTATTCCAAGTCGGCCGGGTTGATTAGAGATGTTGGACTTGAGAATCGAGAAATTCAGCGCCGCCAGCTTTATATCCTTAGGTGCCTTAGAAAACCAACAGCGTCGCGATAGTTGCGCTTAGCCGATCGCTGTCCATTCTGGCTTGCCTCTTGCACCAAAGAGAGAAATCTTTGCGCCGCTTAGCCCCTCCCCCACCAAAGAAAAAAAAAGAACAAATCAAAGGAGTTGCACTGATGATGCTTTTCAGATTATAGATCATAAATCCAACATCTTTAGAGAAAATCAGAAAGCTGAACATCCAAAAAAGAGAGATGGGCAACATTGAAATCAAACTGCGCCACCAAGGCATCGATTGAGTGATCAAGCCCTACGCACTCGGGTTCAAAGCAATCCGAGAGCGCCCAAAACTAACCACAAGTCGAAAAGGCCTTGGGGAGGGAGGGGATGGTGGACAAACCGGACAACCAAAGCGCCCACCCACTGGGGCCGAGAAGGCGATGCCATGCTCGAGGGAGAGATCCGAGAGGCCCGCCATCGAGGAGGATTCGTGAGGAGATCACCATTGCCGAGAGGAGCTGGGCGCATCACGGACAGGGAGGGAGCTGCCGGAAGCACCATAGCAAGGACCGCTGGACCCAAAGAGGATTGTGGTTGGTTCCTTACCAAGGCATATCAAAAAGTGTTGCCTTCGCGGTAAGCACCCTATTTCCACATATGTCAAAACCCTATTTCCACATACCTAACAATAAAATTTATCTCGCCTTTTGGTCACCATTTATACAATTAGTTTTATAATTAGTTCACATTTAGTCCTTCTAATTAGCATCCAAAAATCATTGTGCTAACTTTGGGAGGATGTTTGGTTCCTCGCCCCAAGTTTAGGCACCCTCTAATTGTTAGTGATCCCTGGTTGGCTCTATTCACTAAAGGCCACTTCAAAGTAGCTATCCCATGTACAATTTTACATTTACCTAGCCCTTCATAACTGAAGACCGCCAAACCTTTTGGAGAGGGTGTTTGAGATTTTGTCTTTGTCCAATTATAGAAATGATTGTTAATTGTCTTGTGCCAACGCAAATCAGATTTCCTAACCAGTCTTTTTTCTTGAACAAAAAATTTGCAGATTATTATGACTTATCAATTGTAACAACCAAAATTGCAATCTGAGTATAAAAAAGATGGAACAACCGACGTCTGAGAGAAAGCTAGAAATCAGGCATGAGGATTTTAGCAAGTGCCCGTAAGCGGCCATGCCGGCGCATGAGCCAGAGTCCGGATCGAGATGGTGCGGCCGCAGTGTGTGGATGCAGTGGGCGTCGCTTGTTCTAGAGACGCACATGCATGTGACATGCGCCTGGCTGAACCCGCGCGTTTTGTCCATTCGGTGTTGACCAGCTCACCTACTCGCCCCACAAAACAATAATGCACCGACTCGATCCAGAGCACATGCCATGCTGTGTTGTCGCCTGTCGGTGGTGGGCGCACGCACATGAATCCGTAGAAATTCTACATGATCTGAGTCGTGACAAGCATCTGCCACCTGGCATTGATCGATTCCGTAACTGTTGTGTGCCAGGCTAGCTAGATTTGAATTTGAATTCAGATGTTTATTCCTCAGTTTGTGTAGTAATGAGATTTTACACGACGACTACAAAATGATTCTTCTTTCTTTGAGAAATGTCGAAGTAGAACAAGTACTACATGCCAGCGATCTGCATCCAGATCCAGGACGCACGCTGCTGGGCTCTTTCTGAGTCAGACGACACGATGCACGTACGTACAAGAGAATTACAAGAAATATATTTGAAAAGAATGAACTCGACCAAGAAACACGATGCCTAATATCTGCAGTAAGGATCCGATGAGCGACGCCGGCGAGACATCAGTTGCGGGGCGCACTCACCGGGGAAGTTCTGCGGAAGCGCCAGCCGTCCTCGCAGTAGTTGTACTGCAAGCAGTTCCGGCGCGCCCGCGACGGTGAGACGGTCCGTGTCGTCGGGCCGCCTATCCATCCACGAGCCGTGGCACGACGATCACGCCGGCGCCGTCGACTTGGCAGGCGTTGGCGGTGTACCGGTAGGAGACGACGAAGGGCGCCTCCCCGACCAGTCGATGGTCACCTTGCCCTTCCGGTGGCCCAGCAGCTGCCGTCCCCCACAGCGTGGCGTGCACCGCCATGGGCCGGGCGGCCGGGTACGGCAGGTCGGCGTAGCGCTTGAAGACGCGCACCGTCACGTCGTCCACCTGGAAGATATGATGCCTTGTCGTTCCAGATGATGGTGTATTTTTGTGGAAGTCGGCGGCCGGGTCGAACCACAGGTAGAACTGGTGCTCCTTCTGTCGTCGCCGCTGGGCCCACACGTTGGTGTTGAGCACCATCGGGGACCCGCCTCGAGCGTCCCATGAACCCATGTCGATCTCGTCGTGGTCGGCGCCGTCGCCGCCGGACGTCAGCTGCACGCATGAACAGGATCGAGTCACCACCGCTGCTGGAATTAAACGTAATAAAACCTAGCTAGTACAGGTCAGGAGTTGAACGGCCGGCCGGCGTACGTACGTAGAAGCAGGTGACAGTGCCGGCGGAGTTGCCGGCGACGAGCTTTCATCCCGACGCTGAACTCGCCGAAGAGGTACTTGCGCGTGGAGTTGAAGCCAGCGCCGGAACGCCGGTCGAGGACGAGCGACGCCACCTGCCGCCCGGAACGGTCGTAGTCCCTTGATGACGTAGCCGGTCGTGGTGAAGTCGTCGAGCCAGAACGCCGCGGAGGCGGACCGGACGACGAGGCAGAGGACGGCGACCGCGAGCAGAGCCGGCGGAGTCGACGTCGGCCGCGCCATAGCTGGCCGCTGCTGCTGCTGATGTGTGTCGCTAGTGCTCGCTCGGCTGGCCTGGGTCGGCTTTGTGAAATGATGAGTTTGATCAGACACACCACAGCAGTGATGGCCTGGATTTGTAGTGGCAGCGTACGTCCGTCCCTCTCCTGGTCCTCAATCTGGTGGTGGCCGGCGCACGGACGCCGCACAAGTTGCGTTTTCCATGAGTGCTGTGCGGCGCATTTGCTTTACCCTTGTCGGGTTGCCGCCAAATCTATCTCGGTTCACGTCCGTCGTCGGTGCAGGGATTGGGTCTGGATGGTTAAATTAGGAATAGTCTGCCTGTTGGATGGTTATTATTTTTATGGAATTTGGATTTGCGCAGTTTCAGATGCAAGAAAACGTACGGTATCAAATGTTCAGTAACTGATTAGTTAGTCCTGGCACTACGACTAGAATGTAAGATGGATTATTGTTATAAAATCCATCCATTAATTGAGGATGCAAAAGATACTTCCTCCGTCTGGCCCTGAACGCTTGTCTTTAAAATCGCTTTCCCCTCACGCGCACGCTTCCCGACCACACATTGGCAAAAGAGACGGAGGGAGTATAAGGAATTGTTACTGTGGTTTCTGTAGCCTTTGCATGACAATACAGAGCGGTTGACCGTTGATGTGATGGTCCTGTGGTTCTTGTACTGTAGCTCTTCAGATTTGACTGTTTTGGTCCCCGTCGCTCGGCGACGACTGACGCTGGCTGTCATTCACGGACTAATCGGCAGAAGCTTCGGGCAGAGCAGCAGTGTACTTTCACGCACCCGAGCGATAGAAAAATTTGGGAACTGTCTTCCGCCTACCTGTCTTCGAAAACTCACATGTATCGGCCAGCTCAACCACCGGTGGCCTGTTCTTTCCAAATTCTGTAATATAGTACAAACCCAACCGAACGAGATGACAACCCGGGATCCTCCTCGCTTATAATTCGGGATGTGGTTAAGCTGCGGATGCTTTGCGAAGGAGGAGGTGCTCATGTTTCGGTATATTCATGTTTCGGTATATTTCCAACAGACTAGATAAAACGCTAAGTAAATATATATATAATATAACTTTGTTAGAGCAAATCCAAATAACAGTTTGCTAAATGAATCCTGTTATCCTTGATTTGGTAAAATATGAAATTGTATTCTCCAAACAGCTTTACTAAATCAACTTGTTACCTTTTTCCAATCCTTGCTATCTCACTTCCCCCAAGACTTGCATATATACGCGTTTCATATGCGCCGCACATCCGTCCAGATAGAAAAGGTGAAAAGACCATAAACATATTTTTTGTCTTAGGGTTCTTTTGATGTAAGTTTTTAAGAGCGCAAGAAGATAAAACATAATTTTGTTTTTTTCGTGGTTCCTGATATAAGTTAGATCCGAAGTTTGAAAAGTGAATTATGCTAAAATGTTGAAGATTAACTTTTTGCTTAGCATATCTTTTTAGAAGTTGGCAAAACTCAAGATTTGCTATAAAATTTGGCAAACTTTTTAGAGATGCTCTTAGAAAAACTAGTCTTTATAGAATTCTAAATGGCTCTCTTTAAGAGCTACTCCCATAAAATTTTTGGCTAAATTGAATAGCCAAATTTCATTGTTTAGCCACAGACTTACTATTTTTTAAAGCAAGGTATCAAGCCACGGACTTTTATTTTACAAAAGCTAGGTAGCAAATTGTTATGACCTAGTATATATAAATATATGGTTTTATTATTTAAGGATAGCTATTTTACAAAAATCATATAACACATATATTGAATTTAATTTTCCTCAAAAAAAAAAATCCACAAATAACCTATCTAACCAGGATATCACATTTGTTGGAGTTGTTTCTTAATCTAAACCTCGCTTATTTAAACATGGATAGCCCGAACCGTCACATTCAAGACGCAAGGCCGCTTGAAAATTTCAATAAAAGTCTCACAAACATGATCATCGGGCTAGAAGATCTTGTGTAATTTCATGATTTTCCTTTTCAGTTTTTGTTTCATGATCGTGATAATTGCATTTCTATAAGCTTTCGGCCAATAAAATTCCAAAAGGGGAGCAAAACCTCCTATATTCTCACAAATAAAAACATCCTATGAATTAAAACTACCATGTAGGTCAATGAAAGAGATCATGATATGGAATTTGTTTTGATTATGATCCTTCAATTTTTTTATCAGCATTTGTTGGTTTTTTCGATGGTTGATGAGAAAAAAAGTGGACTTCTTAACAGAAAAACTGTGAGCTACCACGTAAAACCTTAAAGAGTAGCAAGGTTGCAAATTGCATACATAATACACATTTTCTCATTCTCACTAGCACTTTGAAAGAGTCTAGGCCCTTGTTTGGCTTTGGTAATTAATGACAACACTTGGGGTCTAACTTCTCGATTGAGTGTGTGAAGGAAAAAAATAGTAAAGTTCACAAGATGAAATGGACTTTGGTATTGATTTGCATTGCTAGTATGTTGGAATGTTCAAATCAATCATAGTAAGCAAAAGTGAAGACCAAAGAAAGATTTGGCTTGATGGACCGGGTGCGAAGGTGAAGGGCAAGTCAAGGCTTTTGAAGTGGACGGACCGCTGAGGCAAGTGAATCTTGAGAAAGACTCGCGTCGGCGACCAAAGTTTAAGGTGAAGAGCAAGTGATGCTAAGGTCGATGGACTTGAGGTTATGTGATGGTTTGAGTGATCCACATCATTTGAGAAGATCAAGTCCGCATGAATTGATTATATGAAGTGACTTGGTGATTGCCGAGAGAGCTTTCCTTATGAAATCAAATGAAGGCATTTGAATTTAGCAAGGCAAAGGTGTGAAACATAGGGTGTTTCATTTCACCCGCTATGAGGTGTGTAGAGAAGATTATAGCCGCATTTAGGATTAATAGCTATTTTGTTAAGAGGGGCAAAACATGTTTTGCATTACGGTTATCTAGTGTCACCAGGAGCTCTAACGCTGAGATGCGCGCTTAGTGGTTATGGAAATGATCAAGAAAACCTTTGTGAAATTGATTTAAAAAGCTAACCTTGAGGGTTGAAGGCAACTTTGAGTGATCGCTACATGGTGTTGGCTTTATATAAAACGGCTTTTGAGAGCTTTGGGTCTAACTTGTCTACGCTTCCAAAACATTTCATATGGTATGGAATGGTTGCCCAAATAAAAAAGGCGTGGCGACGCCGAGAAGATGTTTTACTAACCTCGAATGTCCGGGGCGCGCAGGTAATCGCTTGCTCACCGCTAGTCAAAGTTAAGAATGGCGTGAGATAGTCCGACCACTTTGTGTGGACTATCCACAAAGTGATTTTTACGCGTGAGCGTAGCCGCTATACTTCTGCCGCCCGGGCGACCATGGTTGAACGACGCGGACCGTTTCCGACTCTTGGGTGGCGGGCTCGTCGCGCAGTGTGTGCAATTTGAAACCAGCGGCTACAGTTTTTGAGCGCTGACCGGCTCGGCCTTGTATGGTCGGGTCGTCCGTGAACCTCGTAGGAGAAGCGGCAAATGCACGTTTTTGGCCCCTCCCTCTATATATATAGTGGGGTGGCGGTTGGAGAGGGTTTCTCTTGGCCATTCTAACAACATATCCATCGAGAGCACCGCCTGCACCTCCTCCTCACGCTTGTAAGTGCAATCAAGCTCTAAGTGGATTTTACGCTGATGACCACCGAATTAGGACTAATGAGATGCATTTGCGCATGATGACATGCAGGATTAAAAACGCGGGAGTTTGACGACTGTGTCCAGCAAAGTACCAAATAAAGTCTTTCAGATGGTGGTGTGTTTCCTGCTCAAGGTCGTTTGGGTTGACGTTTTCTACCTCTCGGAATCTCTGAGTGTAGGACGCCGTGACTACTAAGAGGGATCCTAGTGGATTCCGCACCGCGGACCAAGTGCTCTAAAGTATCACATCAAACCGCAGTACACAACACTCAGGCTCGAGAACCCACGCACAGATTTCTACTTGCTTCTCACCTTTGTCGTGTCAGCTGTCGCTGGGTACAGCCGCTGTACAGCTATGCGCAAAGGTTGCATTCTAAACCCACCGTTAGGTCCGCGTGTATAAATACCCATTCTAATTCCTCCACTACGACCAAGCTCAGTCTGCTCATCTCTTCCTTCCTCGAGCTGGTAATGCACCATGTACTCTCTCACCTTCTTGTTTCCTCTCTCACCTCCATTGCAGTTCTTGCAGCTTTCACTCAATCCCTCACTTCCCACCTCGGGATTTTTGAGGGAAAGTGGCTAGCAGCAAACTTCGACTGAGGCCGGACCTACTACTTCTCCACTCAAAAGAGCATTTGGTTCACGTTTGGCTGAACCCTAGGGGTTCTTTACTCTGGAGCTTGCTCCTAGACGTGCTAGGCTCGCCTTGAGCTTGCCCTCTCGTGTAGGCGTGCTCTGGAAGGTTCTGTAACCTCACTCTACAGCAGAGCATTACCCCACATCTCTAGGGTTAACTCCTAGACTGTGAACGAGGGAAAAGGCAAGCCGTGGGCAAGCCAAGCCCGTGTGGCAACCTCAACAACGCGGACGTAACCCACGGCTGGTGGCTGGGCGTAACCACGCGTCAAATCCCTCTGTCTCACTTGTCCTCCCTTTACTTTGTTGCATATTTGTCTTGTGAGAAAAGGGCTTCGAGCCGTCTACTTGGTTGCTCGGGCTTTTACGCGGCTTTGGCTAGTTTTTCCGTGGTATATCCGTGTGCAGAACAAGGGAGAATCACCATCTCGGACACGACTCACGGTCACCTCGAATTCACTTACGTGATGACGCGGCGATGCCCGCCGCGGGGCAGCGGCGGTGCGCTTTGCTGGCGAGTGCCTTCTACGATAAATACGGCGGTTACGTAGTTTCAGCGGCGGTGCAGCGCATACGCGGCGATTATTGCCAAGGACGCATTGAGGGTAGCCTTTCACCCCCCTCTAGGCTTCCATCGAGATCCTTAGGGCGGGTGGGCATCGGGCGTACGAATGATGCGGGGGTTGGCACG
This sequence comes from Hyparrhenia diplandra, assembly GCA_015847255.1. Lineage (NCBI taxonomy): Eukaryota > Viridiplantae > Streptophyta > Magnoliopsida > Poales > Poaceae > Hyparrhenia > Hyparrhenia diplandra. Next base: position 14,927 of record JADLZK010004762.1, read on the forward strand.
GATGTGATTACATACGATACATTAATTGATGC
>JADLZK010004763.1:0-11109 GCA_015847255.1 Hyparrhenia diplandra
GAATAAGCTACAATGTTGTGCTGTTAACATTCGCCTCAACCAAGTCTTACTTGACATTCGTAGAGGTAAAACAGTCTCCGAGCGTTGCTATAACAATAAGATTTTTTTCACATATACATATCTTCTACTACTAAAAAGACTCAAAAGCAATCGTCCACCCCGGCAGACTCACCCCGCCCCGCTCCCGCGTCTGCCAGGTAGAAAAAATCCTGCCCCCGTCAAATGAGGAAACCGACGCTCCCTCGCTCCTGCAAGATTAGGAAACCGGCGCTCCCTCCCGCACGATCAAGGGGAAACCGGCGCTCCCTCGATCTCTCCCCAATCACCCCCTCGTCGCCGCAGCGCGTCGCACCATCGAGGGCGAGCACCCTGTCCATGGCCTCCTGTACGTCAGCCTCCGTCGTCGTGGCTGTGTAGAGCGCGGCGGCGCTCGAGCTGCCTCCAGAGGCGCGTGGCGTTGCGCTGCTCCTCGGCGAGCTGCGACGGCTGGATCCTGCTGACGGCGGCCATGGTGACGTCCGCCATGGCGAGGAGGACACCCGCCGATGCCCTGCGCCGGGAGCGTCGGGGAGGAGGCCGCCGGCTGCGCGAGCGCGCACGCGAGCGACGCCGTGAGCGCGAGCGAGTTGGTGCCATGGAGCAGCAGGTGGTTCCAGTTGTCCCGCTGCCGCCCGATGATGTCGTGCATGTCCGCGCGGTCCGCGGCCGCCTCCGCGATCGCGCGGAGCCTCTGCGCCGCGGTGCCCTCCGGCGTCGGCGTCGTTGTCGTACCAGCTGGCGCGTGGCCGTTCACGGCATGGTCGGCGACCTGCCCGCAGGTCGTCGATGCTGACCAGGTGCTGGACGCCGCGGGTGTTAGCCTGGGCCCGCGTGCGCAGTCGGTGGAGCCAGGAACCTCGGCGCGGGCGCGAGGCCGGGGAGCAGGGCGGCGACGCCTTGAGACTGGAGGAGAAGTGCCTCCGTGATGGCCGCCATTTGTGCACTTGTCGTTTCTTGATTGGATCTTACATACAGTCTGTGTTGAACTGAATACTGACGATTGAGCTGCTGTCTGTTCCATCTGGTTCTTGTTGGCTGAGGAGCGAGAGGTGTGGGCACAAATAGGCGTTGGGGAGAGACGCCATTGCATGTTGACGAGGGCTACTGGAGGTCTGCTGTCTTCAATTCCCGATTTTGTTCTTAGTGTTCTTGGTGAGACAGAGTGACAAGCAGAGTTTCTTCTTTACATGCTGTGCACTATAGGTAAATGGTGGTTTAGGTGCAAGTGGAATACATGCTATAGAGAATGTTCTCTCATCTTGATTGAAATCAGGGAAGTAGCCCCTGCTCTTGCTTGATATAACTGTAGCTAATAGCTATTTCAGTACTGAATATTTTCAGCAAAAAGATGGATACTCAGGTTCTTTGCCTGTCAAATTCGGTTTTGCAACTTTAGAGTTTGAGGTCCTCGCCTACCACTGTTTCGTGACCAACAAATTCAGTTTTGCAGTTTTCTTTAAGTCCCCAAAAGATGGAGGACAGTCAGAGTGTTGCATCTGAAGAGAAACTCATAGTATTGAATGGAAGGCTTCAGTTCTAGCAGGTCTTGATTATTATACTGGCATGCATATGCATAATGATATTTTTGTTTATGCATCTCCTGAAACATGCACAATGCTTTGGTATGTTCCCATGTCCTTTCTATTTGTAAGACGATTCCTTTAATATGTAGTTTTGGCTAAAATAAGTTTAATTTATCTCGGTTAGCCCATTGAACGTATCAAAACTTGAATACAATAAGAACAAACATGGGACTACTTTTTTTTTTGGGTGTGGGGGGGGGGCGGGCATGGGATTACTTGGCCACATTTTTTTGTGAACAAGAGCATGGAGTAGACAATTTTTGTGAACAAGAGCATGAGTAGACAGTTTCAGCAGGTTATAAATCCTTGCAGGCAAGGCGGCCACCGGTGACGGGCGCACTCAGGCGGTGGCATCCGCGGACGGCCTCACTCCCCTTCGAGGTCGTGACGAGTCGCATAGGAAAAAAAAAATGTGAACCAACGTGTGGAGATATGATAATGAGGCAGGGGTATTTCAATCTTTTCCCATGCCTTGAATAGTTAGACGAGATATTTTGAGGTAGAAAACAAGAGGAAATCTTCATGTGACCTCTTAGATTGAAAGAATTTACGTGTGCAGGATCAAATATCGAAATAGCTTGTAAATTGATCTCGAATGTTTGATGTTCCAAATATTTCGATTACATTATCGATTTTATTATATCATAGTATAACATATGCTTATAAATATGTTATTGTAGTATCAAGATCCCCCGGTGTAACCGGTCACCAATGCAATCGGAGAAGCGGTTGGGCGAGCCGGAGAGATCTAATCGCGGCATCCTCTTAGTGAGATACCCAAGGGACGCCTAACCTTGTAGGTCTCATTTTTTTAGTATTATGTTTTTCCTTTCAGTAACTTACGGCATTTTACCTAGTCTATAGAAACTTTTGAATCTATGCTCCACCACACATAGAGAAGTCATAGCCCATGTGAGAACGACCATAATCCGAAGTCAAGCCTTGGATTTATATTTTGTTGTTCGATAGACAAAGACGCTTACATGATTGTAGTCACCTAATCATAGATACATGTGCGATTGAACTTATTAGCCATCGTATAATATTTTTCTCCTTCACAATAAATCAGCAATAGCTCACTTACCAGCCGCTAAACACAACCAGCAGAACTGGCATCTATGATTAATTGCTGTACAATAAGTTAATTATGGCTAAATTTCTTGTGCGATGGATCCTAAATTAGGGAAAGTATTATCTTCAGATGAACAAGGCGAGATCGGAGTGGCTTCAGGCTGTCCAATCGCTTGGCTCGGCGAAAAGAACACGGATCGCGCTGGTGCTGGTGGCACCGAATTTTGAAGCATTCTTGTGTGGTGTGGTCGCCTACCTAGCGCTTTACTGTTGCTTTACTGTACTGCCTCCTTGTGACTCTCGCCTGCCGTTTCTTTATGGCATTTTGCGTTGACTTGGTGGAGGGATGAGTGCCCGCATCCGCCAACCACAACCTCCAGCGCAGGTCAACTGCTGGGACGCGGGCCCATGTCTCGAGCTCTGGTTCCTCCTCGCATCGCATTGGTGATTTGGCGTGGCGGCAAAGGCCGGTTCCATTTCGGCGTGGCGAGATGAGCAAAGGCGGCGATGGTTTTGACTTTGCGGAGCGCTGGGACGGCGACCTGGGACTGGGTGCGCAGATTGTGTTAGTGCAACTGATTCTGAGGTTGATACGCTCAGCTCTTTCGCGACGGACCTGGCCGTGCAATGCAATGCATTCCACTTCCACGGCATTTAAAAAAAATATAGTACTTAGCTAAAATTAAGTATATTTGACTCTTTGGGAAGTGAGATTGATATACTAGACAAAAGGTACAGAGGAAGTATATAAGAGATTACTAATATTTAGGATGCATAATACTCCGTAAGTATTACCAGATTAGCCATTTTGTATATTTTTTATGTTACATATTCAGAGATATAAATCTCACTAGTATTTTGCATGGAATTTTAGATGATACTTACTTAAAAAAGAGACAGGAAGTAATTCGACAAATTGGCAGGCTAGATTTTTGCACTCGTTCTGTTGTTTGGCACTGTCTTGGCGAATCTTTTTTTTAAAATTTCAGAGATAAACGTTAGAGCAAGCTAGCAACCTTCTTACGTTGTTCCATAATAAGTATGATAAAGATGTTTACGCCTTTAGAGATGTTTTAAAGTTTTTTTCTTATCCTACAAAACCTCAAAACCATATCTGATAGAGCACCGAAGAGTGAATGCCTCTGTCTCCATGTCCATGGTGGCTGGTGAGAGAGACAGCACTGAAGATAAGCTCGTTGCGTCACATTACACAACAGAACGATCTGCTATTATCACAAGGAAAAAGAAAAACACGCACGTTATTGGCAGCTTCTCACCTTCTCTTCACTCCGGACTTTGGATACGGTATAGAATTAGCATGATGGCGGTTTTAGGTCACCAGCTGACTAAACGTGCAAAAGTTGCAATTGCAACTACTGTATATGTGTGACAAGGAAAAGAGAGGAGGGCCGGATTCGTAGTGCGGATTAAATTATTTAAGCATTCACGCAGTGAGGTCGGCAAATGATTGAATAGTGATCAGATCAGTCACTAGCGAGCTCGTGTCGTGTTGTGTACTCCTCCGGCCCCACTGAGTTTGTCACCTCGGATTCCGGTATTATCTTATTTGACGCTTCGCCTTATTCAAAATTTTTACATAAATATAATTTATCTTATTACGACTTATTTTTATCAATGAAGATACTTGAATATTGATTAATTTATTTTATAATTTGCATAAATATTTTAAATAAGACGGATGATCAAAAGATGAAATTCAAAAAGAAAAACGACTAACTCTACGGAGACAGAGGAAAGTAGGCCAGTGCTGTCGACGGCTGAAGCCGGGCCTTGATGGGCCCACTTGTATTCAGCATGAAAGCTACGCCCTGCACCTGAGCCGCGCGGACACGTGGCGCTCTGGCGAGTGCCGTCGGCGTTCCCAGTTGACCAGTTCGGCTTCAGGCTGGTAATGCTAGGATGAATGCCGGTCTCATTTTCATGGTTAATTGACTGATAGAGATTAGAGCATCAGTTGACAAACCAGTGCGATCCTTCCCTGTTATAGATGATAGAACAACCAGAAAGGTTTCTTTTATAGAGGTAATTGTTCGCTAGAGAGAACCTCATGCCATTTTTTGGTGCATCGTTTTGTTACGTCGTACTCCATCTTTAGAAATCGCAAAACATAATCTAACTTCTTGTGCCACCGTTTCTCGTACAGTAGAGGATATATCATAGGCTCCTTCGCTTTGATCTCGGTGCATCCATCTCCTGTACAAGTTTAAAAACATTATGATCAGTGAAATCCAGAATCAAACGAGCATCATATATCCAAAAGCTAGACAATAGAACGTGAAGCGGTTCACCCATTCTCTACAGCGACCTCTCCAAATTTACGTGGACGGTGGATCGCTGTACCTTGGGAAACGGTGATACTAGAGCAATGGTTACACCTGTAAATCTCATTGACAAACATTCTAGATGATGAAACCTGCCGCCGATCGATGTAACAAACCATATGGAAGATCACGTACATGTGTTATTTGAGTGTCCCTCTAGTGCTACGCTCTGGAGTCGGCCGAACTACACCACGTTGCAAAACTTGGAGATGCAGGCATGTGGTTTGCATATACCCCCCTACATCTGACCGCAAGGCGGCTGATCGTTTGCCTTGCTCACCATTCAATTATTTAGAGAATTCTAGATGTTAGGAGAATCATATCACCAAAATATGTGATTAGAGGTGCAAGGCAGAGCAAAAAGTTGGACATCAATAGATTTTAGCAAATGAATTAGGAATTTAAATTTTGGTGGGGGAAAAATGAATTCATAGTTTATTTTTTTGAACTAGAGGGTATCCATTGGATATACATGACCATCCAACTTCCACCTATATATGTGATGATCTTGTACTACGGAGAAGATGCTAGAGGTCCGAGAGAGGAGATACGACCTTGGGACTTATAAATTAGTGATTCTCTCTTATTATCCCATAACACTAATATAAACTCTGTGTCTTGATACAAAAAGAGTATATTTTGACTTTCTAGTACAATTTGAATTCCTAGTACAGTTTGAATTCCTAGTACAATTTGAATTTCTAGTATAATTTGTAAATTGAACTTCTAGTATTGTTGACGCAAAGCTAGGGCTTCACACCAACACAATAGGGAGGGCCTTGGATGCCCACCTAAAAAGGTTGCACACAACCTTGGAGCAAATGAAAGCACCGCGTTGCGAAGTGGCCGCCCCTAACCCATCTAGGGATCGGTAGGGGTGACGTAGAGCTCGGTGATGGCCGGAAGAACCTCGAACGCACCTCAGGGAAGACCCGTCGGGAGGACGCGACACGAGGGTGCTCTCTAGGACAGCGTGGCCGCCCTAGAACGCCGACGAAGAACGCGGAGTTCGGCCGAACAGCAACGAGGGGTTGAGGGAAGAAGATGACCTACAAAGCGGGACAAGAGATAGATTGGTTGTCGATTGAATGTAGATGGGATCAAATCGGCCATGAACCTCTTTTATTATATAGAGGAGGGTGGTCTTATCCTTTTAGGAAACCGCCCCTTAGACGTTTCCAAGCATTAAAAACCGACCTAAACACGATTGAAACAAATCGGTTCGGATCTCATACGGACACGGGCCTACGTCGGGGGTGGCCAGGACGCCGCGATCGGCCTTGGGACGCTTCCGGTCAGCGGGTCTGTCGACTTTCGACTAAGGTCTGGCACCGGCTCGCGACCAAGCCGCGACCCGGGGATCCCAGGGGACGGACGGGCCAGGACTCATGGGTGCGCCCCGGTCGATGCCCCGAAAATCACCCCCCGATTCGGTGGCCCGGACGGACTCACGAAGGAGTTGGCCGACGCCTTCCCGGTCGGCTGCGTCCGATCGGTTTAATGTAAAGGTCCGCAAACCGAATCGTGAGGCGCGACCGACCGGACTTGTGGACAGGGTCATTTGGACCGGACGGCACTTTGTGAGTCCTGGTCATGTTCCGTAAAGCCTTTTTCGATCCTCCTCGAGAATTTGACTAAGTCCGGAAATTTGCGGTGGGTTAGCTTTTCGAGAATATGGCTAAGTCCGGATTTTTACCGTGACTTAGACCATGCCATTTTTGGGTGTCAACAAGTATAATTTGAAATTCCAAATTCAAAACGAGAAAGAGTACGCTACCAGAATAACACCTCTCGGTGTTATTTTTACTAAAACATGACATGTCATCATATTTATTGCAAAGCATGCATGTTTAGCTCACCATGTGTTGCATTGAACTAAAATGAGTTTATTTTATGTTGGGTTTCGTCGTCGGTCGAAAAAGACGCGAGAGGAATGATTAGGAACTTATTCCCCTTTGTCGGAAACCCTAAATTCTAACCCTAGTTTGTCCCCTTTTTTCTTTTATTCAAAATCTATCAAGAATTTGGGTATGGTTATTAAAGCAAAAAGGTAGATTTTTCAAAGTTGAACAAAGTTGGTATTTTGAGTTTTCAAAGTTTAGTTCAAAAATTTAAAGTAATTTTGAATTCCAATGAAACCCTTTCTACCCCTTTTTTCTATATTTCAAAATCTAAGCAAAATTTGAGAAAAATTCCAAAAGCTAGTTTGTAGATCTTGTTGAGAGGAACAAAAGTTATGTACAAAGTTTTTCAAGTTTCTACATGATTTTAAAAGTAATTTTGAATTCAAATTTCAAAATTTTTGACCCCATTTCAAAAAGTCATATTTAGAGGCAGAATTTGAAAATCTTTCAATTGTGAAAATTGTAGATCTTGAAAAATTAAGGTAAGTTGCTTTTTGGAAATTTTTTGAGTTTAGTTCAAAATTTGGGAGTAATTTTGAAAATTCAAAGTTAGGGTTAGAGATGAACGATGGCTCGGCCACTCTCGCTTCGCCACACATGGCGCAAACTTCGCCCGCCTGCCACCCAGCTCGAGCGGCCGACCCGACAGCTCGGGACCTTGGCGGCGATCTCGGCCGTCCAACCCCTCTCTCCTATAAATAGGCCACCCGGCGACGTGGTTCTCTTTTCCTCATTCGCCTTGTAGTCGTCGTCGCCGGCCGTCATTGCTCGCCGTCGTCGGGCTTTTCTTGCCAAACCGGTTCCCGGCAACCGCCCAACTTCCTTATCTTCCTCTAGAACCGACGTGACCCATTGCGTCGCGGAATCGCCGCCGCGACCGTCTTCCTCATTGCCGTCGGTCGGACAGCGCCGTTCGACCTCGATCGGCCGGCTCGCTCGGTGTGCTTTTACTTGCTCTTCCTCGCGTTTTCCCTTCCTCTCGATGATGTAGTCGTGTCGACTCGCTTCTTTTCGGCCGGTGACCCGGCTCGTCGGAACAACGTCGTCCTCGCCCAGCTACTGCCGGGCCGCCTCGCCGACGACCCATCTCGACCCTAGCCCCGCCAAGAACCGAGCCCGGCCCTAAGCTCACGGTGAGCTCCCCGCCCTCCCCTCGCCCCGTTTTTTCTTTTTGACCCATCATCGACGCCGAAGAAGCAGTCGGCTTGCCGGCGCGGAGCACCGCGACGTTGGCACGTGAAGCGATGGCCAAGCATCTTGCTAGCTGGCAGGCGGCCTATCGCTGTTGACCAGCCTGGGTCCGTTTTCCATAGTAACGGGCAGTGGCCTGATCGAGAACGGGCAGGGTCGACCAGAACTCCTTTTTCAATTATGAAATGTTTTATTCAATTTCATTTATTTAAATAGTATCGATTTTCCAAATTTTGTATAAATTCAAATACTAGTTCAAAAAATTCTAAAAAATTTTGTGTAGTCTTCCCATGGGTATGTCTATCCATGAAAAATATGAAACTTGAATTTTGAATACTTTTGACATGATTTAAAAATACAAATTTTAATTGAAAATGCATCTTCCTTGATTTTTAATAATTATTTTATTTATCCAAAAAATCATGAAAATTATTTTGGTACTGTTTATGACATGATCTATCTGTACAAAAAATTTTGAGCTTGTTTTGAGAAAAAATTAAAATATTTATTATTTTATGCCCTATCATTTCATGTGTAAAACAAATTGTTTAATGACTTCTAACTTAGGGTTTTGGGTAGATTTTGGGTTGTTTTGTGAACCCTAAACCACACCACTGTTAGATGGTCCTTGAGAACTCTTTTGGGCAATGGTGATGATATCTCGTAGAGTAGTTCAACAAGTTGGTTTTGTTGGGTTGCAACTTTATCGTGAAGGAAAGTTGTACTCAAACGTTTATCATTTCATGCACTCTCGCCTCGTGTTTATATACATGGCATCATGTTAAGCATATGTTATTCTTCCGTATAGTGAGCTAAGGTGACCGAGAAGTCGATTGATCAAGCCTCTGAAGAAGGCTATCTTGTTGACCCTAGCTCGAAAGTATTGTGATCCATCGTCCGAGTCAAATTACTTCATCTATCAAGGCAAGCCCGGTTTTATTTAAACGTTCCTTGTGTTTTTATAAAGTTTTATATCACCTTTGCTTTATGCTCGCATTAGGTGATAGGAGTTGAGTGCCAACCTAATTGATGCATTATCCATCCTTGTTTATTTCAATATCTACCTTGATAACCGTTTTGGTTAAAACGCTTAGAAAGGCTTAGCCATGCTAAATTAGTTAGATTTTTGAGTCAAAATGTGACAAGTCTCTTATGATAGCCGAATGGGCATTTGATGAGAAAGGATGTTATATGATGAAACCATCTTTGGGATATGGTGTTGAAATTGAGACCTGGTCGGGTAATTTGCAATCGAGAATGGAGTCTCGGTGTAGTATTTCGGCTTGTCGATTAAGGACCCCGCGGCGTTGTAAGCAATGTGGACCGAGACTATGGAATGCAATCTACGCCTGCGATCTTGGACCCATGGCACGTCTGTCATGGGTGTCGCCCCATCACGGTCGAAACTAGTTCGGACACATACTCCGTGAAGCCCAATCTTTGGGGGTGTCAAATCGGAAACGCATAAACCGCAAGACCTTTGGGAGTGGAGAGATGGCGGGGAGTACATGTTACCCTCGTGGGTTAAAGTCCCGGATTGGAGGTGTACGGTATTCTCGGGTGGCGAGGACGCGGTTTCGTTTTGAGTATCCAAGAAAGGGTTGATATATGCAAGCTTAAGTGCTACATATGTCGTGTGGAAAGAACTCCCAATTTGGGTTAATCGATTTGAAATCGCCGTGCTTCTCGGATATGGAGACTTGGTTTCCCACTTACATCGAGTTTAATTATGGAACAGGTGAAGAGATGGAATAAGTGATGGAATATCTATGAAGTGTGCTCTAGTATTAGATCACCTAGAATAGGTGAGAAACTAAATTGGAATTAAAATGTTGAAAGGGAAGGATTCATTTCTAGTGAGCTTTTTTTCGCAAGAGAGTCCTTAATTCTTGCTTGAAAGCCTTACCTTGAATCCTATTAGACCGGCATTCCCTGAGTCTTCTCCTATTTTCTTTAGTCGGGTAAGCCTTGTTGAGTACTCCCGCACTCGGGTTTGTTAACCCTGTTGCGGGTGTTGACTCGTCTTTGTTAACAAAGGTTATGTCGGTGGGCCGACATGACCGATTGTCTTCTAGTCTACTCGACTTCCGCTTAAAATTAATTAAGTTAAGTTTACTCAAATGTAACTTCCTCACATTTTGTAAAATTAATGTTATTATTCTTCCGCACTCGATCTATATTTTTTATAACAAAATGTTGTAATGTTGTAGCTACTCCTTTGTTGATCCGGTATGAGTGGTGTGTCGGGGTTTAGATGACACTTTCATGCTTCTTAAGTTGTGGGTGCATGCACGCTGGCGTTAGAGGTCTTTGAGATAATAAAGCGGGTGCATGTGGGCGATGAATTAGGAGGTTCTCATTACGTTAGCCGTAGGGAAAGTATTGAAAAACCCCTGGCGCTTGGTCTCGGGCCTTGTCCAATTCAACTGCGGACCCCCTCCCACCCATCGAGGCCAGGCCCACGGGCGCAGTCTCGGTGTTTCCCTCGGTAGAGGGCCGATTCTAAGGGCAGCGGCGGCGGTGTCAAAAGGAAAAAAGTCTACTTTTTGGTCCCTCAACTTTACGAAAGTCGATTTTGGTCCCTCAACTTCAAAGCAGGACAAAGCGGGTCCCTCAGCTTTCAAACGTCGTGCGGATTTGCGTCCCTCGGCGGGTTTGGATGGTGGTTCGCTCACGGTAACTCGGGTTTTGCTACGGTGACTTTGGTTTCGTTTTTTCTCTTTTCTTATTTATTTCAATTTGAATCTTTCAAATCATAGTAAAATCATAGAAAATTCATAAATAAATCCAATTTTGTTGGACTCCATGAGTAGAGCTACGCAATGAATATATAATAGCAGTATACTTTAGTACAAAGTTTTTGCTAGAAGGTTTTGCCTTTTTCTTTTTATTTATTCGACTCAATCTTTAAAAAATCTTAGTAAATTACGAGGGAAAAAAATTATAAAATAAAAAAATTCAATTTTTGTTGGACTCCAC
>JADLZK010004764.1:0-27476 GCA_015847255.1 Hyparrhenia diplandra
TAGCATAGGGCCACTACTTGTTTTGAAATTCATATTCATTCACTTGCCTTAATAAAAGTACGCGGATTAAAACCCCAAGGAGAAGTGCCTAGGCAATAAGTTACATATGAATTATGTAGCGAAAATGCTTTCTATGTGATGCAAAACAAAGCGTAGCGCCTTGGAGCCGAGGTCGGTTATAGCTAGCAAACAAAGAAACTCCGATTGGCCCTGCTGGCACAGCATTTTAAGTACAAGTAAAACTAATGAGAATGTCATGTTGTATACAAGCTAGAAGTATTTACCTTTATATAATAAAGCAACTTTTGCATCTCAATAAACATCTTACGGTAGCATAGCGTATTGCCCGTAAAGACCGAAATGCGCATACAAAGACATACGAATTTGAAATCCCTTCCACAAGACTCCACAATCAATATACTTACAGTAGCATCAATATAACATCTGAATTTGAGAGATCCCTACGACTCTACACACTCCCGAGATTGAGGATACAACACTTAAAAATCTCTTCAAGCAATATAAGCTAGAAACTAAATGTGGAATGTAAGGTACATATAAATTTTGATCAAAATGTTAGTTACCTTCACATAGAGCTTTTGGAGGGCGGGGAAACATTTATTTCAGAAGACTAACAACATCGTTAATGTCGAGGAGATGGCATGCACATAACCAAAACTTTAATAGTTCCCATCGAGATGACATTGCGGAGCTTAACTCAGGCAGATGCCGCCATGGTCGCCGGCGAAAGCATCTCATCGCTAACCCTCGGCGACTCTCATCTAATTTCTAATAATTATATTACAGCTCAACACGTGGAAACAAACACATGTTGCAAATTAAAAGCGTAACCGATGTTTACACAACAATATGACAACGAAAACCAAATAAAGCTAGTTTAGGGATCGGACATCTTGCACATCCTAATGAAGGCGTATGCCGCTAAAAAGGCCTCAATTTGAGCGGCAAGAGTATGAACTCAAAACGGAGGCGGCCGGCGGAGAAATTGCGGACGGCGTCGCTCCCCTCGCCTGGAGTGGGTCATGCATTCTTCGGCGTACCGCGAGGGCGTGTTTGTGCGTCGAGCGGCTCTACAGTTGAAGGCGGTAGGGACGCGAATCAGGGTTGGGTTGAGGACAACCCAGCGTTGAGGAATCGCACGGAGCCCATCTGAGCTTTCGGCGGAGATGGTTCGCCCACTGCCGTCGGGTTGCGGGCGCCCGGCGATTCCATGGGCGGCGCCGGCGCTTATTGTCCGTGGTGTTCCGGCCGTGCCGGCATCGCCAAAAGTAAACAGCCGAGGAGTCCCGGCATCGGTGGCTCTCTGAGGAAACTCCGGCCCCTTAGGATCCCCGGCGCTATTTGTCATCTTCACCATCCCCTCGTAGCATATGGCCTGGGATGCTTTCGGCCTTGAGGAAGCGCGTACGCGAGCTCGGGGAACTCTTTGTTTGGCGAGGGCGTATGTGGTGAGCGGAAATCTGGCGGAGGGCGACAGCGGATCGCCTCCTTGGTGTCGATTATGCCTTAACTTGCCGCCAGACGTGACGAAGCTCCATGTACATTGCATCAACAACTTGTTCCTTCGCCGAGGCAACGCGGAGGATCTCCTCGCCGGCAGTCCTCCGGCGAAATGCAGCATGCAAGCACGTCGCCACGGCATGACGCGCCATCGCCGCCTTCTTCTCCTTCATCGCCTTGGGGGAGGGAGGGGGGAGGGGCGAGGAGGAGTGGTGGCGGTCTTGCGTTATGGGGATAATAACGAGGAGTGGAAATCGAGAGGCGGAGAGGAGTGAACTAGTAGTGAAGCGAAGACAAGGCGGATGGGGTTAGACACAGACATGATGGACCCAGGGCACCTATGGGGTGTTCACTTCACGCCACAGAACCCAAAAAGTGCTACAGTTCCCCGTCACATCAAATTTCTTAACGTATTTTTAGAGCATTAAATGTAGGTAAATAAAAAAACTGATTTCACGCTTTGGTTGAAAAGTGCGAGGCGAATCTTTTAAGCCTAGTTAGTTTATGATTGATAATAATTAACAAATACAAGCGAAAAGTGCTACAAAGACTGTCACATCAAATCTTTCGAGTTTCGACTCATGCATGGAGCACTAAATGTAGATAAATAAAAAACAAATTGCATAGTTTGGCTGAAAAGTGCGAGACGAATCTTTTGAGTCCAGTTAATCCATAGTTGGACAATAATTACCAAATACAACGATAAGTGCTACAAGAACTCCAACCCAAAACATTTCACCAACTAAACGATAAGTGCCTACATTTGAGTCGTGTTACGCGGTTGTCATTTGCTTGGGTACAAAGATATGTTGGTGTTCGATCTCTTGCTTTATATTATATATATATATATATATATATATATAATCTACCTTTATGGAATATTGTAAATATTATGTTTGCCTATATGCTTCAATGTTGATGCGGTTTGATTTCTTATCATAAGTGTTCATCCGCATGCATGAGATGAATGATAGTCATATGCATATCTTTAGCGTGTAATCGTACCATTTGATGGTTATTTTTTGTCACCGATGTGACTATTACTTTTTTTATTTTGGTTTCATTGGTCATATGTATGGTTTCAAAGGGTAGACCTATTGAATCTACGTTTATCGTTTACGTACTCCCAAGAGTAGTTACTCCCGCCTCAATAAACCACGTTGCACATGTGTTTATACTTGTTTATCAGTTTGATGAGATACAGGGTGGGACGCCGCCCCCCTAGGTCGTGTTTTTTTATCGGTTTGAGTATGTTCAGATACTCATATTAACGCTGATCCTAGATTTCTATAGCGTGAATTTTTTTTTGAAGGAACCTATATATTTTTTCATATATACAAATATATCACTTTCACAGTATAAACAAAGTATATCCACATATTCATAGATCCACCTACCCTAGATAGTCTAGTATGATCATATACTTAATCCCCATACACTCGCGGCGACCTCACCATGATATCCATTAAGCGTGCCCCTCTTTGTTTTGAACTAACTAAAAAATGTTATAACTCACAAACCAAAAAATCAAATTAAATTCTGATTACACCATTGAATTCCTTTTAATAAATCTCGCAAAAACAAGACCTCATATGGATATATTTTGATAATCCTTTTAATACACCATTATAGTTGGCCCCTAATCGATGATAGTTGGTAGTATAGATTAAGTAAAAAAAAAAAGAGAGAGAGAATGGTAAAAAGGGAGAAACTCCATGAGACGGATGGTCAAACATCAAGTTCAAAAGTTAAAACGACAAACCCCATGAGACGGAGGGAGTAGTGATGGAGTAGTGATACTCTAACTCATCTCGGACACAAATAAAAACTAAATAAATATAGCTAGTTTTGGGACGGACACATCTGAAGGGCGTGCATCGGCTGCGACATCCAATTCCAGCCAGGAACCACATTACTTAACTCAAGATCGATCGCGGCACCGGCGCCGCAGATGTCATGATGACCCTTCCTCCCGCCTCGTAGCGGTGGCGCGACGGCCATCATCCGGCCAGGCCATGCACGCGTGGGGATCGACGGCTGACGGCCGCTGCTCCGTCCCGTCGGGATCAACCAGGTTGGGTTGCGGCGACCTCGATGAGGTCCTCCCGGGCCCAATAACGGCGCTTCCGCGGATTATGGTTCGCCCAGGCCGTCGGGCTCCGGGCGCCCGGCCGATTCCATGGGCGGCGCTAACGCTTCTTGGTCGGTGGTGTTAGGCCCGCATGCAGCATCGCCAGAACAAAGCCGCGCCGAGGTCGCGGATACGCGGCTTTCGGAACTCCGGCCTTTGGGATCGTGACGCCCGTCATCATCCACGACCATCCCCTCGTAGCATATGGCCTCGGGACGATTGGCCTTGAAGAAGTGCCCTGCGGGCTCCGAGGGAAACTTTGTGCATCCCAGCCGTATTGGCGAATCGGCGACGAGTGGGATCGCCTCCTAAGTGTCAGTGTTTTGCGGAACTTACTTGTGACGCCACGAATCCATGTACCTTACTTCTTGATACTCCTTCTTGCCCCTGCGTGATGCGGCCGCAGAGGAGATCGCCGCGGAAAGTTCCTCGGCGGCACCGCAGCTAGAAGCACGCCGTCACGGCACTCTGCCGCCATCGCGTCTAGCGGTGTTGCCGCCTCTTGCCCTTCATCTTCCTCATTTCCGCCCTCCTTGCCCCTCCTCGAGTCCGGAGTAGCTTGCCCTCTAGAGAGTCGGAGTAGCCGCCTTCTTGCCCTTCCGACACCGCTAAAGACGGGAAACCGGACGCCGCCACACGCAACCCCCGTATAATAATGAACCGCCTGCCGGGCCGCCGAAGTCCCAATAAAAGTAAGGATGTTTTGGTCAAACAGTTCGGGAATATAAAAATCATCATCAAAATACCTCGCCGTTGGCGGCACCGTATTATCAGAGAGCACGAGCTTCCGACCTTCCACCACACGGCTCCTTAACTACGACGCCGCGTGTATAGGGCCTTGGTGTACATGCGAATCCATGCATGCGAATCCTTAGAGTAATCCTACACACCTCGCTGTAGGATAGGGCCCATGTCCGCCTTGCATGCGAATCCCTTTGCGTATGGCTCGGCGTAGGATAGGGCCCACGCCCGCCACCGCCGTTCGGCCCAATCCTTGGTGCGGGCCGTGCTCCCGGTTGCTGTGCCATACCGCACCTGACGGTGCTCGAACGGCGAGCAGGCACCCGGGAAGACGACAACACGCAAGGACGCCTACTACTCCTCTGAGCTCCTTTTTTCCGCTTATTTTCGCCATAGTGGCTGAAAATTTGCCAAAAATTGCAAATGTTTAGACTCTCTCTATCACATCACATTAAGGCCTTGTTTAGATGGCTAAAAATTGTAACCGAAAGTGTCACATCGCATTACGTAGCACGCTTCGCTTGTTAGTGGTAAATATCATCCTACCATGCAAAGAACTAGCTAGGCTCAAAAGAATCATCTCGCAATGTACATCTAAACTGTGTAATTAGTTATTTTTTACCTACATTTAATACTCCAAACATATGTCTTTTGGTGTATTTAATGTGATGTGATGGACGTAAAGTGAGAAAAAGGTTAGAAATTTTAGCCATCTAAACAAGGCCTAAATACACCAAAAGAAATATGTTGGGAGCAAAGAAATGTATGTAAAAAAATAACTAATTGCACAGTTTTGTTGTAGATCACGAGACTAATCTTTTTTGAGCCTAGTTAGTCCATAATTGGGCAATGTTTACCACAAACAAACGAAACGTGCTACAAATTGGTGCTACAGGAGTCGAAAAGTCACTTTTGCTAGTAGCCATCTAAACAAAGCTTATTCTCTCTCACGTAGAATACTATTAAATCAATGAAATGGCTCAAATTTATATTTCAGCGCTCAAAAAAAAATAGTGTACAATACTCCCTCCGTCTCAAAATAATTCACCATATTGACTCTAAGACATCATGTTTGACCGCCGCCTTATTCAAATTATTTATACAATTTAGGAAATAAATAAATTATTATTAAAGTATCTCTAATAATAAACTAAGTCACATCAAAATGGATGATGCTTATATAAAAAATTTGAATAAGACGAAGCGGTCAAAATTTGCCGCGGCCGAAGTACCGGGAACGACGCCACCCAACAGAGAACCAGCTCCAAGTTCGCCAGAATCCAGGCCTTCCGTGTGTGGTATACGGCACGGGGCCACGTCGGATGAGCAGCGAGAGGCACACGAGAGAGTGCGGAGCGAAGCAGATGCGCCCGGCGGGGCCCACTATGTAAACTATCACCTTAAAACTATTTCCCTCGTTTCCAAATTGTAGTTCGCTTCGGCTTTTCTAGAATCATTTGATTTACTATGTATTTAGACAAAGTGTATAACTAGGTGCATCGCAAAAATCAATGTATCTAGAAAAGCCAAAGTGAACTACAATTTGGAACGGAGGGAGTACTAGATTAAAATTATAAGTAGGCCCCACTGATTGTAGTTGGTCTAGTATAGAGATAAAGAAGGGAATCTTGATGACTAGGATGTACATACTACTCCTCCGTATTATACAAGAAGTAGTAAATAGAGAAACACGAGTGCGGATAGCGTCATGTTTATCTTCTTCGTCTCGCCGCCTCTCATTTCCGCACTCCCCACCGGCCCTAGCGAGCTCCCGGCCAACCCTAGCGCCGGCGCCACCCGCTTCCCCTTAGAGAATCACATATCCAGAGCTTTCTATAGGAAGAACAACTCACAGAGGGGAGGGGGAGGAGGAAGAGAGGAGAAGGACATCCAAACAGCACAAATTTGGAAAAATATAACACATTGCATGATTACGACTAATAAAATATCTCAGTTTTCATGCATACTCCTACTCAGGATCTTCTCAACATAAACCATGCATATGATCGATCAAATTAATCATTCGACGAGAACATCAACCATATATCACGCGGCGCACCAAAAGCTATCCAATTCGGTTTGTTTGATCGACAACACCATCCGAGAAAGAGGAGGTAGCAATAGATCGGTGCCCGCCTAGCACTACAAATAGAAAGTTTGATTGTGTGAAGATCACAAACACGGAGACAACGTGAATGATATCCGTGCTTTCGCTGATATCCGCCGCAAAAGATTGATCTGCACCGAAGAACCTCATACACTCGTCGTAGATCCTACACTCCTCGCTACAGAACACGGAGCACACCACACCACCCGAGACGCGAAGACGGCCGCGCACCGTTTTGGCCGGCCAGACCGATGCCCGTCATGGCGAGGCACCATTTGGGCTATAGGATGGGATGTACGCCACTCTTCTCGTATATGCTCCGCCAAGTCGCCCAACCTAAAACTCCATGCATGTTGGCGGGCCGAGCATACTTGATACTCTTCCACGTCCCAGCTGGCCGCCGGGTTGTCACCTTCGATATCCCGCGAACACCCGCCAGGCATAGTCGCCGCCCCGCTGGGCACCGGTGTTAGCCCCAGAGAGCACAAGAGCAAGAACATAGTCGACGGCTGGCGTCTAACGCCAGAAGTAAAGGCCGCAAGCATCGTGAGTGACGGTTTCTTGGTGCAGCCGCCTTCGACACGAAGATGGCATACATGCCCGCCTGCTCGCTTCTCCGGTTGCCGACGGCGAGGCCGGGTCGGATGCAAAAGACTCGCGATGCTTGAGCGAGTAGTACAATGCCCGCGCAGACGCCGACCCGCGGCGGCAAAGACCCGGTCTAGTCGGATGCCCGGCCCCCACCGGTCGCCAGACGGCGCTTTCATCTCGCGAACATGTGGCCCGCAGATTGGCGAGGGCCCCCCATGGATGTTCGGCCCATGGCGACTCCGACCGCACTGTAAGCATGTCACGCGGAAGGTCTTCCATGGGCGCGAGCGGCGCTACACGGCGGGCTTTTGGTGGAAGCTCGAGCGCCCTGTAGCTGGTTTGTGCAATTGTGCGCAAGAATGGTATCCGTCTTAGGAGGCGTGAGTGAATCAGCAGAATGGCGCGCCGCCAGGTGAGCAAAGCAATAATGCGGTGTCTGGGCCGGGTGCGAGGGACGTAATGAGCGGCCTGCTGGTGCACTATCCCAAATGCTCGTCTCAGAAGATACGCAGTAGTAGTACCTACTACAAAATGTTTTCAATCAAGCTACACCCTCAGTCCCACAAATAAAAGTCCGTGTTTGACTTCTACAATCCTTGTTTGACCATTCGCCTTATTCAAAATGTTTTAAAAATTTAGATATTTTGTTATGATTTATTTTATCGTTAGAGATACTTTTATAATCATTTTTATTATTATTTGGATAAAAAAATTAAATAAGACGAATGGTTAAACAGAGGATTGTAAAAGTCAAAAACGGACTTTTTATTTGTGGTTCGGAGAGTGTATATGTTTTCCATGACAAGATGATCTCAAATCAAAAGGTTGTAAACTACAAAGTTTCATAATTGAGAACTACAATCGGTATGTTGGTGGTTTGTCTATCCGACGTCACTTAAAACATTTAAATTTCATTTATTTATTGAATTTGAGACCTAGTTTTCCATTACAAGATAATATCAAATCAAAAAGTTCTAAACTAGAGTTTCGTAACTTAGCAAGATCTACAATTCTTATTTTAGTTTTCACCATCCAACATAGTGCTAGTGACATTGTTCACAAATCTTAGAAATCTCTTTCGTAGTTTCATAAACGCTGAGACATGTGTAACTCTGTGACCAATGTTACCGCGACGTCGTCGGATCAAGAAATGACCCGCGGAACATTTGCAATGGAATGAGCAGACGGCTTTATTTTTCGGGACGTACTATCCCAACGGTAATCTGTAAGATTTCTTCTTCGTTAAAATCACTAGGTGCTCCAAAACCGATGTTTGGAGTTGTGATTTTTGAAATTTAAAATTGAAATGTTATCGATGAAACATGACAAGAGTAATAGAAGTAAGAATACAATCGCCTTGATAGAGCATGATTTGACAAAAATTTAGAAAGAAAAACCATCATTTTTGGAGTTACTATGATGGAGAAAGACTAGTTACAAGTTTTGACCCGCAGTTAAAAAGAAAAATTAGGGTTCTTGAGCCCCGAAGGTCTCGGCGTGGCGGCACACCGGCACAAGGCGCGGATGTTAGCGGAGATGAGGTCTCTTTGCGACGGGAGGACCACCACCGTGATCCCCATAACCTAGCGTTACTAGTATGCGCTATTGGATGAGCGGGTTTAGTCTCCTTCATTCCGACCACGACACCGACGACGCGGTATGCGCGGAGTGGGGATCGACGCTCCGCCAATGACGACAAGCCGAGGTCAAATAGGCGTTATGGAAAGCACCAGCAACGCAGCGTAAATTCCTTTGAACACACGGTCGAGGCGAGGGGGACGGGTCGGAGAGGGGTTGCCATCGCGGAGAACGATCAACGCAGCGGCGGACATATGGCGGTGTTCGAGGCGACGACAACGGCACACGCAGGCGATAAGCATAACCGTCTGCCGACGAGCCTCGAGGTAAGAGGGAAGGCAAAGATCAAGTTCATCGGAGAGGCGGCTAGGGCACGCCGAGGTGCTCGCTGGCGCCATTCTTTGCGTGGTCCGACCGCGACACGCACGGCAGCAGCGTCGGAGGCGATGTCAACGGCGCAGGCATAACCTCCAAGCCGACGAGCCTCGAGGTTCCAAGGTAGAGAAGGGTGTCTTTGTGACCGTGTGAGTTTCAGGCCCGAGACGGCTAGCTAGCCACGCCGAGGTGCTCGCTTGGCGCCATGGGCTGCGTGGCCAACGCCCGCGAATCGCAAATAAATTTAACACATGAATACACCATTGTCGCCTGTTCACTCATCATTTCATTTTGCAATCAAACATCCACGCAAGCATATGATTTAGAGAAATACAACACATATATTAAATCACAAACACAATACCACAGTACACAATTAAAATATAACACAAGGATTACAACGAATTAAAACATCTCACCGGTGTGTTCATCTTTGCATGCTACGCTTTCAGAGAATCAATCGAACATCAACCAATCCGGGCATCCACACAACCAAAAGCTAGCAAAAGTCGTTTTGATCGATCTAGATCATGTAGCTAGCTAGAGAGTTAAGCTATAGACCGCCCGCCGCTTATACCAATGATGCACAAATGAAGAACATACCACACTCGGCGCGGATCCTACACTCCTCGCTGCAGTACACCCACCGCGGCGGTGGCCCCCATTCCGCCGTGGCACCGCATATTTGTCTCCCAATATGCACCGATGCCCGTCGTGGCGAGGCTCGGTTGGGCCGGAGGAGGAGGATCTTTGCCACTCTTGATAGCAGGGCACAACGCCGTTCAACACTTCTATTGCCTCGCCTGAAGTGCTCGCGGCGTTACTTACTCAGTCGGCGGCGTCGTCGTCGCCGCCCGTGTCGAGGCGGGGGATCTCCCGCAACACCGCTTTCGGGCATGGTCGTCATCGGCGGCGGTGGCGTTCCGGGCCAGAGCGTAAGAGCGTGCACGCACGGGCGAGCACATGCCCGAGTCGGCGGCTTGTTTCCACTTGTCGAGCAGGCGGCGCGGTGAGGCGACCTTCCACGAACATGGCGAGACATGCGCTTGGACTGCACGCCTCCGGGTTGCCAGGCCAGGCGAGCTTGCTGATGAGACTCGCGCGGTACTCGCGCGAGTGGTACAGCAACCCGGCCCCGAGCGTAGGCGCCGACGCCGACCCCCGCCGTCGTTTCAAGACCGGTCTAGTGGATGCTCGGTCGATATGGCGCCGCGCAAGACGCTTCTCGTGTCAGTCTGGTGGCCGTAGATTGGTGAAGGGTCCTCCATAGGATCCCTCTGCGGCCATGGCGACGCGGGCGCAATGTCCTCAAGCAACTCCCGCGGAAGGTTGTCCGGGTTCTCCATGGCTCGAGGCGACGGCGGCGGGGGGCTTTTTGTCGTTAACTTTTGAGCGCGGGGCGGAGGTGAATAGGCAGCAATAATACGGGTGGCCGGGCGGTGCGTTCCCGTGCAGCCACGCGTGTGTTTTTTTAGGGGAGCAGCCGGAGAGGCTTTGCGGCGACATGGCCGGTGTGTACGGCTTATTTTGAGACGGCGGCGTCGCAAGATAAAATTCATCTAGTACAGCTTATTTTCGCGATCAGCGCCAAATTTTTTAAGAGCACGCCTAGGCGCTTTTCTTTTCATTAAGCGTAAAGAGTGTTACGCCTAGGGCGCCAATGAATACCGATGCCTTTTGATAGAGCGCGTGCTCGTAAGCTTTGCACGGTGCGTGCGTGTGTAGGTGTATCCTTTGCGTGGAGAGCTCTCGGGCTTAACGTCCGCCATCGCCCCGGATTCCGTGCCATCTTTATCGATGCGCCGTCTTATTCAAATTTTTACATAAATATAATTTATTTGTTATTTTATCAATATTGATACTTGAATATTGATTAATTTATTTTATGATTTACATAAATATTTTAAATAAGACGGATGGTCAAACATATATGAAATTCAAGTCAAAAAAGACAAACTCCATGGG
The DNA here is from genome assembly GCA_015847255.1 of Hyparrhenia diplandra. Lineage (NCBI taxonomy): Eukaryota > Viridiplantae > Streptophyta > Magnoliopsida > Poales > Poaceae > Hyparrhenia > Hyparrhenia diplandra. The sequence continues at coordinate 11,010 of JADLZK010004764.1, forward strand.
ACGAGGAGGGAGTATATCACAAATTCACAATTAATCACAACTAATAAAAAGTTCTCGCCACCATCACGCGCACATACAGGGATCGACATCAAGCATCACGCACGCACCAAAAGCTATGGAATTATGTTTGTTCGATCGAGGTCTCCATCTAGAGCACTAGAAGTTGCCTAAAAGTTTGATCGTAAGAACATCACCAACAACGGCAAAAGATTAAGTTGAGTGAAGAACCTCGACACTCGCCGTGGATCCCTGCACTCCTCATTGCGAGAACACGCAACACACATCACCCGAGACGGCACTACGGCCGCGACCGTCCCCGGCCGGGGCCGCACGGATGCCCGTCATGGCGAGGCACCATTTGGGCTGTGGGACGACGGCACTCTTTCGGTATATGCGCCGCCAAGTAGCCCACCATCTTCGCTCCATGCCTCTCGGCGGGGCCGGTACGATTGATGTTCTTCCACGTCCCCTCGCCGTTGCCGGCGGTCGCCTTCTATCTCCCCGCAAGACCAGCCGGGCATAGTCGTCGCCCGCGGCACCGCTTATTGGCCTGTAGAGCACAAGAGCAAGAACATACTTGGCGCTTTCATGCGACGCGGCGGCGCGCGCAAAGCATCTCGAGCGACGGCGTGACGGTGGCGCGCTTTTGACAGACGGCCTTCATGCCGGCTATGAAGCACGATCCGGGTTGCCGACGGCGGCGAAGCTTTGGTGACAAGACTCTCGCGATCCTCGAGCGACACCCGCCGGCGGGGCGTGGTACGTAAACATCTGGTCTAGTCGGATGCTCCGTCCCACAGGGGTCACCGCACGCCGCTTTCATCTCGCTGTAACGTGTGGCCCGCAGATTGGCGAGGTCCCCATGGGATCTGCGGCGTCCTTGGCGCATCCTTGAATCGCAATGCGGGGCAAGCATGTCACGCGGAAGGTTTTCCATGGCGCGCCGGCGGCGGCGCGCCGGGCGGGCTTTTTTTGGTGGAAGCCGTGAGCGCCGCTCTAGCTATGTTTTGTGTGCGGGGGAGCTGAACAGAAGTGCGTAGCACGGTGCACGGACGTGGGATTTTATGAGCGGGCGGGTGGTGCACTCCGGCGGCGTTATCGAGCTAGCGACGTACTAGTCCAAGGCTCGCCTCAGTAAGATTTCTTCGTTAAAATCACTAGGTGGTCCAAAATTGATGTTTGGAGTTTTAATTTTTGAAATTTAAAATTGAAATGTTATCGATGATACATGACAAGAGCATGATTTGACAAAAAAATTAGAAAGAAAAACCATCATTTTGGAGTTACTATGAGGGAGAAAGACTAGCTACAACTTTTGACCACGCATTAAAAAGAAAAATTAGGGTTCTTGAGCCCCTGAAGGTCTCACCATCGCAAACGTGAATATAACACTAATTACCACATATATACATCAACCATCACGCACCAAAAGTAAGATAGATTCATGCAACTCCACCGCCCATCGTGCAAACACGAAGAACTTACTACACTTCGGCGCGGATCCTACACTCCTCGGTGCGAGACAGGGGGTTTGTATGCCATAGGCCGTGCCCCCATTCGGCACCGGTGCCGCGATAGTCTCCCCATGTGCAGCGATGCCCGTCTGGCGAGGCAACGGTTGTCTAGAGGAAGACGAAGATCTTGCCTCTCTGCATATGGCGCCACCAACAAGTCGATTCGCAACACTTCCACTTTGCCTATTGCCGGAGTTCTGCGCATTTCGCGGCCCTCCGTGGTGCGGCGATCGCCGCCGCCAGTCAAGGCTCCGGCTCCGCAACACCGCCGGGCGGCGGTCGTCATCGGGGCGGCGGCATTCCGCCTGTAGAGCGAAGAGAATGCACATACCGAGCGAGTGCATGCCCACGAGTTGGCGGCTTGTTCCAAAGAAGCCGAGTGGCGGCGAGCGGTGCCAGCGGCCTTCCACGAACAGCTGGCGAACATGCTCGCTCTAAAGCATGCCTCCGGGTTGCCGACCTCGGCGAGCTTCTCGATGAGACTTCGCGCGGTACTTTCGCGCGAGTAGTACAGCGGCCCGGCGGTATGGCGACGCCGTCGACCCGCCGCCGCCCGTCGTCGCAGCACCGGTCTAGTGGGATGCTCCGGTCCGATATGGCGCCGCTGCACGCTTTTCGTGTCCAATGCAGGTGGCCGAGGGTGTAGAGGGCCTGCATAGGATCCTGTGCGGCCATGGCGGACGCGGGCGCAACGTCCTCAAGCAAGCTCGTGGAAGGTTCGCGGCATGGCTTGGGGCTCGGCGCACGGTTTTCCCTCGGAAGCTCGCACTGCGGGTGCCGGGAAAGGAAGATGAATGTGTTCTCGCTCGATAATGCGAGATGGAGGGCGAGAAAAGTCGCTGCCGGGGTCGGCCGGGTGCTGATTTAATTTGTTGTGACTTGTGAGAGAAAAGCACCGTTGGCGGCCCGAGCGACCCGAGTGGAGTTGGGAAACGGATTATTACAGGAGTACACCAGTGGCCCGGTGCTGTCGGGCCGGGCGTAGAGGTCTGACTTGGGACGTGCTGATCATCCACAGTTCCACACATGACACACCTTGCATGCGTAGTATGAGCGTATCTTTGCGTATCGCCCTATCCATGACGGGGTTTCGGTTTTTCGGGTCTCGGGTTTCTTGGTATGGGAGGGCGATTTTTTTTTGACAGAATAGAGGGAGAGGGTTTGATTTTTGGTTGGTGTGTGTGTGGAATGGGGGTGAGGCCCGGGGTGGTAGTGCACTGTGTGGACGGCTGGGTGGCATGTGTATATGGCTTGGGTGGGGTAGGCGGGGCCCGTGGGAAGTGAAGGAGAAGGGTCGGTTAACTCGTGAGTGGTTCGTGGGCGGTATGTGGTGGTGAGTTGGAGTAGATTCGAAAACAGAAGAAAAATAGAAATATATATATAATACCCGGGTGCACTTTTGTTGACATTTACTTAGCGTGCGTCACTAGAAATAGATATAGAACCTATCTCCAGCCACGCCGCTAGAAATGCGTGAGGTATATCTTATGTCTGTTGGTGATTCATAGCATGTGAGTATACCGTTGTAGCACTTCACCGGAGTATTCCAAGGTATCGTTATTTATATTTAGCGCAAGGGAAGCAATAGCTACAAAAGGTTAATGTGGGAGAGATAGATCCTTAAGTTCACCTCAATATATTACCAGCCAATGTGTCGGGTAAACGAATATGATAGGAAGGGTTGGATAGAAGTTGGTGGAGTGATACAATTTAGGCAATTAAAGATAAGCGGTAAGGTATAGCTAGGTGGGAGGACAACGAGTGAGTATAAGACTCCTATGACTCTAACTTTACTTTAGTGATATGTATCTAGACACAAAAGATGAGACAACTAGTTGTGGTTTACACGAACCGAATGCTAGGCAAAGAGGGTGAGATATGGTGAATTCAATCACCACTACCCAGCTACTATGTTCTTTGGAGCCTTACCTTTTAGTAACTTGTTTAAACACGTGGTGGTTTATACGAGAGACCGGAAGGGTCATCACTACCTCACTTTGGCTACCACGATCCATCCGTGCAACAAGCGATAACCATAGGTAAGATCGAAGTCTAAGCACCACCCTTAAACTTCCTCTTACTACTCTAGATGGTAGCTACACGGATCAACTAGAGCACCCTATGACAGGCGATGATCGCATCCAAACGAGGATTCAACTAAGAACCAGGACTAAACCACAAACTAAGTGTAGAAGCACCTATTTGTGAGACTTATATCACTACAACTATAGTCTAGACAACTAGAGCAAAGTTGCACTAAGTAAATCTTGAATAAGTAAATACTAGAATAAAGTAAAGAAAGGACTATATATTATAAAGTAGAGATCCAAATACAAGAGAAAAGATAACTAGAGCTATACGGACTCCCGAGGACCGGCTCTCCCAATCCGAGCGCAGCTTCGACTCAACTCTAACTCCCACACTAGACTATCCTACTACACTCTCTTGGAGCTTTGCCTTTACAACTTCTCCACACTCCACTCCACACTCTAAATGAGAGGAGGGAAGGGGGTATTTATAGCCCAAGGTGGAGTAGGGGCTACCCGGCGCCATGTCATCGATCCGCGTGATCCCACCTCGTAACCCTTGGATAAACCGCCTTAGGATCAACGGGTGGATGAAATAATCACGTGGACAATGTGGTAGGCGTGGGGGGATGTCGGTGGTCAAATGGGCCATGGTCGGCCGACCATGGTCCATGACTGCGGCGCCACCCTCAGTCTTTGGACATGTTGGCCCTTGTCGCCGGGCGCGGTCTTGAGTCCGAACTTGTCGTGACATCCGTTTTGTACCCACACGATCCAAGGGGACGTCTTGATCGCCAATCGGGTGCCTTCTCTTGGTTTCCCATGGATTGGTGACGTGGCAAGTCACGTAGGGAAGGTTTGGGCCAATGGCCTATGGTCGGCCGATGCAGGTCCATTGGGCCTTGACCTTCCCGGCCCTTCTAGAAGCCTGTCCCCCACATGTCGGGATGTCTCGGGATGAAATGGCCCTTGGTCGGCCGATGCTCATCTTGTGGCCAAATGACTTCGTGATTTTGTGTGGCAAAGCATCATAGGACATTGTGATCATGATGGTGATGGTATTTTGCCCACTTTCCATACTTGGGTCACTGACGGATGACGACTCTACGTGTTATTCCGGCGATTTCCTCCGAATTCATATCGCATAAAAATAATGACATCTACATGTGGAACTAGGTTATTAGATAAAATATGTTAATGAAATGTTGTTCTTCCTTTCCAAATAGGGATATTGACGGTGTTTTGATGGTGTAAATTAAGGGTGTTTTCACCGTCAACAAGATCCCCCAAGCTTAACCTTTGTTAGTCCCGAACAAAGAATTAAAACTTAGTTTCGTGGATCGGGAGTTACTACTATGCTTCATATTTTAAACGATTACTATGTACACAACAAAAAATTTCCTTTAAGTGGAAAACTCTAGCAATGTTGAAAACTCACCCTTATTACCTTAGTCCTTCATGGGGCATATGGCTTCTTTCTTTGTCTTTAGTAATAAGAGATAGACCACTTTAGATTTGAGCGCTAGTTTTCTCATTCCTCACAAGTTTCATGTTGGAGTATTTTTGCAATATTTTCAAAAGAAAAACTTAATGTTCCTCAAATGGTGCTCTCATGGTCACTCAAATGGTGGTTGGTTTCCTCACCAAGGCATATGCAATAATGCCTTCTTTTCCTACTGACTAAATGGCTTATGTGGAGCTTGGGTAGGGATAAAGTATGCTATACTTACCTTGTGTATGTTGCAATGTCAAAGCTTGGATCCAAGGAGAGAAGTGTCATGCTCTAAGATCAAGATGTGCATGTGTGTGGAAAAAAAAAAATGATGTACAATACTCCTTTATTTGATTTGTCTCTCTTCCTATTTAGCATTGTGAGACATGGTTTTTTTTTTTTTTTTTTTTTTTTTTTTTTTTTAGAGATGTGGGTTCTACTCACCCTCGGACACATGTCCATTTTTCATCTCTCATTTTTTTTTTTACTATGTATAGCCAATGTCTCTTTTGCTAAAAACATAACTAGAGAGAGGTCATAAATATAAAAGCATGGAGTATATTTATTTGGTGAAAAAGGATGGATGGCATGTTATTGCGTACTTCCAATGTAGAAGCAAAGATATGTATGGTGGCATGGATGTGCACTTGATCTAATGAGCATGATAAGTCTCTCTACAAGGGTCAACAAGGCTTGACAAAGCTCAATACTAAAGCAAGTAGCGTATGTCGAAGGTCTATATTATGAAATGAGTATGGCTTTGGTAGGAATTTTCACCATAGAGGAAACATCAAGTGTTTTATTGTTTTAAGAAATAAAGACTCCAACAATCTTCTTTGTTTGGAACAAAAATATAGCAACTCTCATCTTAGGATGGATCATATCTCAAAATGACTTTGAGACTTAGTTGAAAGCACTTGCAACCCACACAAGTTTTAGGTTCATGGTGGTGTTCATGTAAGCTGAGTAGTCCATACTTAGAGAAATGTCAAGTTGTATACTAAGTACTAAAAGAAATATTTAGCGAGTAACTTATTCAGCATTTTAAAGGTATTCATTCATGAAGCATATAAATATGTGAAGGAATCTTGGGCATATTTATTTATTTATTTATTTATTTATTTATACTATTTGGGAGATAGAGTGAACAAAATTAAAAAAGGAAAGATAGAATACTTACCTTGGTAGGGGAGGGAGCCTCCCCAAGCTTAGCTTACGCTTTGGTGATGGAAATGATTCTCCGTAAAAAAAGAGAAAGAAGCAAAGCTTGCCAGACTACTAAATAATATATATTTTTATTATTCTATTTATTATTATTATTATTTTTTTTTATTATTATTATTATTATTATTATTTTAATTATTATTATTATTATTTTATTTATCTTATACTTGAGGTGAACTTATTCGTGAACCTTGTGAAGAGGAGGAGTTCTAAGTTCATCATTTTGTGGAGGGATTCTCATGAACTTTGAACTAAAGATGGAGGGGTGAAAACAATAGTGATGTGTCGCCTTGGGTCCCACAAGGGTGGGTCGGCCGACCTACCTTGTGTCCCAAATGATGGTGGCATTCCATTGGTGTTGGTCATGATGCCCCTGCACATGTATTACGGAAAATATGGATGTGAGGTGACACCAAGGGTTGGTCGGCCGACCAACCAAAGTTGTCACCAAAGAAAGTTGGCTAGTGCAAATTGCATCATATGTTGTGTAGAAGTGTTCGGTGAAGGAGATGGTGGCATAGGCTTCTAAGCCTTGGTCGGCCCGACCAAGGGTTGGATGCCTGGAGAAGGTTTTTCTGGATTCATGCTGTGGATGTCATGGTGATGTATCTGGAAATGATTGGGGAGTGAAATGGCCAAAAAGAGTGGTCGGCCGATTCCCCCCAAGCTAGGATCTTAGCAATCTTTTTGCATGAACATGTTTCAGAGTGTAATAATGGTGAGAAGATGTGGTGGATGTGTGATATGGGTAGATGGGGAGGTCGAGGCGACCTCGCCAAGCAAACCACATAGTGCCACAAAGGTTCGTGAAGTATTGTTCTCAAGTTTTTATTATGCAAAGTGAATATTATTTTCGATTGAAAATTGAAACATGCAAAGATATAAAACAAACTATCCTAAATGCAATGGGAAAAGGGAAATATGAGATAACTACCAATTTACCTTTTGGCAAGGGCTCCATGTTTTAAGTCCGTAGTAGCGGGACTTCTCCTCTGTGTTCATTCTTCAAGGTTCTTGGTTGGTGGATGACTTTTCGGAGGGATTGGTTCTTCCTCCTTATCTTCCACTTCTTCATTTATGCTTTTGGTTTCTTCTTCCTCGATGCTCTCGATTTGTTTCTTCTTTGCAAATGACGTCTTCTTGACTGTTCTTCTTGGATTGTGGATATTCATTATAACTATTGAAGTAACTTGCGTACCTTTTTCAAATGGGGAAGTTGAAATGGATTTCTCCGTATGGATGTAGATGATCGCCGAGTGGTGTTGAACGGTCTTCCAAGTACAGTGGTGGGTCCCGTTCTTCTTCTCCCATATCTAGGACTAAGAAGTCGGTTAGGGACGTATTGGTCATGAATCTTCACGGTACATCTTTTGCTATTCCTTTGGGGAATCGGTGCGATTGATCCACCATCTGCTGACTACACATATATGTAGGATGCAAAGGAAGTTTATCGAATATGAAGTCATAAGTCACCTTTGCCATTAGGTTGACGCGGATCTCGTGTCGCACGAGAATGCTTTTACGGTAGTATAATTGATTGATTGAGCATGTTATTGTTGGTACTCCCCGGATCTTCCCTCTTGGTGATCATTGGTGATTTGAGTAAGTGGTCATACTCCATTCTCACGAGTTGATCATCCGTGCTTCATTTGGATCCGGTGATGAGGACTCGGATGGTTGCACCTTCTTCGTCGCCGGTTTTGTTCGGACCTTGAGGGTGACAAAGTGATTCGGTGGATTCATATGAATTGGGAGTTCTCCACCCATTGTTTTGTGGCCTTCTCTTTGGGTGATCTGTCTTAACTTCGTTGCTTGGTGTAACCATTGAAAGCAAATTTTACCTTTCTTCCTTCAACATGGAAGTGAATACGCTTGCACGATACGTAGATGCATGCATTGGTACGTGTTGAGAAAGGGTCTTCCAATTAGAGGTACATCCTCGTCGGCTCCCATGTCTAGAATGATGAAATCAGTTGGGACATATTCATCTTGGATTTTCACCAAGATGTCTCTTGCGAGTCCTTCGGGGAATCGGATTGTTTGGTCCGCCATCCGCAATCTAACAAGTGTAGAGTACAGGGGTCCACATAATAAGTTATCATAAGTTACCTTGGACATGATGTTAACACTTGACCCAAGGTCGCGAAGGCATTGTGAAAGACTTGTGGTCCAATAGAGCACTTGATCGTTGGGCGACATGGGTCTCCCTTCTTGACGACGAACGGAGGATCAAGGAGATAGCCGTAGTTGGATCGGAGCGGAGGCTTACCAAACCTTGTGTTTACCAAACTAACATTTTCGGTAGGATCCTCCAGGTTTCCAGGGGAATCTTACCTTGCTCATAAGATGGCACAAGTGCCGCTAAGCGAGCTAGTTGGGTCAAAGCATTTTATTAAAGCTCAACTGATTTTTAATAGCAGAATTAAAGTTTTCCATCTTAGCATTAAGGTTTTCAAGGGCCTTATCATTGGCAAAAAGCTTCTTATTAATGCTATCATTGATTTTTTGCTTGACCATAGATAAGATCTTTCATGGATGGTTGGTTATTATAATTATTATTGAAATTATTAGACGAACCATTACCTCCATTACCTTGATAGAAGGGGCGTGGATTCCATCCATTTTGCTGAGGGCGATATCCATTGTTGTTATTATTGTTGATGAAGCTCACGTCTTCTGTAGTTTCAGGGCAGTTATTCCCTGAGTGATCTTCACTACCACACACTTCGCACCATGGATCAATTTGCGATGGCATGGACGGGGACATAGTGTTGGACGGTCTCCTTGTCCTTAGCACGCTCATCCATCTTCTTCATCGGGAGGTCCATCTTAGGAGAGCATGTCCACTTCATGGGACGGTGTGCATGCCCTTCTTCTTTGTTTGGAGACGTTCATCATTCCAGCCTTGGTTGGTCACCATCTTCTCAATGAGTTCCTTGGCTTCCTTCACCTTAAGTGAAAAGAAGGCTCCTCCTGCGGCAGCATCAAGGTGACTACGGGCTATAGGTGTGAGCCCATGATAGAAACCTTGAATCAGGAGCCACTCTTCAATCCCATGATGAGGACAGAGCCGAATGTACTCTTGGAGACGTTCGGGCTTCGGGAATGGTTTCATCGCCCGTTGTTGGAAGCTTGAGATCTTTCCTCGAAGGGCATTGGTTTTGCCCATAGGAAAGAACTTCTTGAGGAATGCGTTGGCGCAATTCTCCCGGTGTTGGTGACATCACGGTTGGCATAGAACCATCGCTTCGCCTTCGACGGCGGTGAGAACGGGAAGAGGCGAAGGTGAATAGCATCCGATGTCACATTCTTCATCGTGAAGGTGCCACACACCTCTAGGAAGTCTTTGAAGGTGCGCATTGGCATCCTCATGGGGCTTCCCACTGAATGGATTTGCTTGCACCATGTTGATCGGCGTAGGTTTCAGCTCAACGGGCATCTCCCAAATTCACTTGCGGTCCCTGTCGCCACATTAGCGTGAGAGGGGGCAACAAAGTCGGCGATAGCCTTCGAGCCATAACCTTTGGTGGTGATGGTAGCGATTCGGGTCTTCCTTCCTTGAGTGGATTTGACTCGAAATCGAAGGCCGAGGAGGAACTGAACGTCCTCTAGGGCTCCTTCGAATTCTCTCGGGATTATCAACAAAGTTGCTCGGTAGGTTGAATCCACTCATGCAATGCACGTCTTTCACGATAAAGAGAAACACGAGGCAAGGGTAAGCCCTAACACTAGCTGGTTACTAATTTGATGATGACTTCGGATTCAATCTCAATTAATCTTTTTCTAGGCGTATGCTTCCCAAGAACGGCGCCCGAAATGCTTGTTGACATTTACTTAGGGTCGTCACTAGAAATAGATATAGAACCTATCTCCAGCCACGCCGCTAGAAATGCGTGAGGTATATCTTATGTCTGTTGGTGATTCATAGCGCCGTGAGTATACCGTTGTAGCACTTCACCCGGGAGTATTCAAGGTATCGTTATTTATATTTAGCCCAAGGGAAGCAATAGCTAGAAAAGGTTAATGTGGGAGAGATAGATCCTTAAGTTCACCTCAATATAGTACCCGACCAATGTGTCGGGTAAACGAATATGATAGGAAGGGTTGGATAGAAGTTGGTGGAGTGATACAATTTAGGCAATTAAAGATAGCGGTAAGGTATAGCTAGGTGGGAGGACAACGAGTGAGTATAAGACTCCTATGACTCTAACTTTACTTTAGTGATATGTATCTAGACACAAAAGATGAGACAACTAGTTGTGGTTTTACACGAACTGAATGCTAGGCAAGAGGTGAGATATGGTGAATTCAATCACCACTACCCCGGCTACTATATTTTTGGAGCCTTACCTTTTAGTAACTTGTTTAAACATGTGGTGGTTTATACGAGAGACCGAAGGGCTGTCACTACCTCACCGGCTACCACGATCCGTCCGTGCAACAAGCGATAACCACGAGGTAAGATCGAGTCTAAGCACCACGCTTAAACTTCCTCTTACTACTCTAGATGGTAGCTACACGGATCAACTAGAGCACCCTATGACAGGCGATGATCGCATCCAAACAAGGATTCAACTAAGAACTGGACTAAACCACAAACTAAGTGTAGAAGCACCTATTTGTGAGACTTATATCACTACAACTATAGTTTAGACAACTAGAGCAAAGTTGCACTAAGTAAATACTGAATAAGTAAATACTAGAATAAAGTAAAGAAAGGACTATATATTATAAAGTAGAGATCCAAATACAAGAGAAAAGATAACTAGAGCTATACGGACTCCCGAGGAGGACTCAGGAATCCCGGCGCGGCTCGACTCAACTCTAACTCCCACACTAGACAATCCTACTACACTCTCTTGGAGCTTTGCCTTTACAACTTCTCCACACTCCACTCCACACTCTAAATGAGAGGGGGAAGGGGGTATTTATAGCCCAAGGTGGAGTAGGGGCTACTCGGGCGCCATGTCATCGATCCAGCGTGATCCCACCTCGTAACCCTTGGATAAACCGCCTTAGGATCAACGGTGGATGAAATAATCACGTGGACAATGTGGTAGGCGTGGGGGGATGTCGGTGGTCAAATGGGCCATGGTCGGCCGACCATGTTCCATGACGTGGGCCACCCTCAGTCTTTGGACATGTTGGCCCCATTGTCGGTTTACGTGTCTTGAGTCCGTAACTTGTCGTGACATCTGTTTTGTACCCACACGATCCAAGGGACGTCTTGATCGCCAATCGGTGCCTTCTCTTGGTTTCCCATGGATTGGTGACGTGGCAAGTCACGTGGGGAAGGTTTGGGCCAATGGCCTATGGTCGGCCGATGCAGGTCCATTGGGCCTTGACCTTCCCGGCCCTTCTAGAATTTGTCCCCCACATGTCGGGATGTCTCGGGATGAAATGGCCCTTGGTCGGCCGATGCTCATCTTGTGGCCAAATGACTTGATTTTGTGTGGCAAAAGCATCATAGGACATTGTGATCATGATGGTGATGGTATTTTGCCCACTTTCCATACTTGGGTCTTGGACCGGATGGCGACTCTACGTGTTATTACGGCGGATTTCCTCGAATTCATATCCGCATAAAAATAATGACATCTACATGTGGAACTAGGTTATTAGATAAAATATGTTCATGAAATGTTGTTCTTCCTTTCCAAATAGGGATATTGACGGTGTTTTGATGGTGTAAATTAAAGGGTGTTTTCACCGTCAACAACTTTCTATACACCACCTACACCCATATTCAAAAAATCACATTCGGTTTGAGTATGTTTAGATACTCATTAAGATACTCTAGATCTTACCACACGAAAAAATTTTGAAGGAACCTATATTTTTTAATATATTACATAAAATGTCACTACTGCTGTATATAAAAAAGGATATCCATATACTCAACGTATGAATACATGCTTAACATATATACCACCATGGATGGTCTAGTATGATCATATACTACATCAGTGCGGAGTGCGGAAGAAAGTACTGTAAAGGAGGGAAATCTTGATGATCAAGATGTATAGAGGAAGTAAATAGAGAAACATTGCCGACAGGCGAGGTGCACTCGCTAACTCCATGCGCACAATATATTTTTTGTACAATATTCGAAGATATGGATAATGGGCGGTTACACGATGGGGTTAAAAAAACTAGGAAAGCTACTCATTTCTCGGGTAGCAAGGCGGTAGCAAAGAAGTAATGTCGATGTGAAGCCAGGAAAAAAAAAAATAGGACGGGCTGATCAATCTCAAATACATCTTAGCCCTCTAATCTATGTAATTACGAATAAAAATTTAGGTGGGGCTTATTAGGTAGGGCTCGTGTAATTTTGATCGATTGGGGGCTATAGAGCCCAACCTACTCATTTCTCGGTAGCAAGGCGGTAGTGGGAGTAGTCGATAGTGTGGAGTGATTGCCTTTTGTACGTGGAGGGAGAATAGATTCATGTTGCGCGTGAGTATAGCAAATATAGGTTTCAAATCCATGACCTTGCATGCGTATCCTTTGCATATCCCACACACCACCCCTCTCTCGCCAAGAGGGGCGACGTCTGCCATCGTTAGCGTAGTTCCATCAAGATCGATGCTGTCTCAATCGGCGAGGCACCCGATTGGGCGGGACGAGGGACGAAGGACGGACGCGAGTATCAGACTTCGCTTATCTTATTTCAGCTTATTCTCTCTCTCATAGAATACTATTCAATCAGCCATCGGCCAAAATTAGCCGAACGGCTATTTTTTCGAGCACGGGTCTATAACATACACCCTCCGTCCCACAAATAAAAGTCTGTTTTTGACTTTTACAATCCCCTGTTTGACCATTCGTCTTATTTACAATCCCCCGTTTGACCATTCATTCTGAGTTTTTGACCACAGATTAAAATTCTTGAGCCACGAAAACTTCTCCGACATGGGCAAGACACCGGCGTCTTGCGGATGTCACGGAGATGAGGTCTCTAGAGGCGGGTGGACAACCACCGTACCCAGAACCTAGAGCGGCGTTGCTATCTATGCTATCGAATGAGCGAGAAGGGTGAGAGTCCGGCCGAAGTCGGCTAGCTCGTCGCTGGCGAGGTGCTCGCGGCGGCCATGGCTGTGGCGGTGGCGGTGAGAATCGCAAATAAATTTAACACATGGATTACAACGAATTAAAACATCTCGGGGTTCATCATTGCTACTCGGAGGATCGATGGAACATCAACCAATGCATACATGCATCACCGCGCGTATGCATGCACACAACAGAGGCCGCTTCGCTCGGATCCGCATCACCATCCTCTAGATCGAGCCCGGTACCTGCTCTGCAAAGAGAGATTAACCTACCACACTCGCCACGAATCCTACACTCCTCATTTGCGGTACACCGACTCACACGGCATTGTGGATAAAAATCCTGTTAGCACTATACTCATCGTTCGGCAATGCCGCGCGGTGATGCGTAGTGAACTCTTAGGTGCCTCGTCTTCCCATATGCACCGATGCCCGTCATGGCGAGGCACCGGTTGGGCGCGGAGGAGGAAGACGAAGCTGCTTACCTTCAATGGCGTCCGTCAAGATCGCCATTGCATTTTTGAAGTGCAGGCGGCAGTTCAAGCTCCCCAACATTTTGCCACCTCGCCATATCTTCTTCCTCAAACGCCCAACACCTCTCGGGCATGGTCATCATCGGCGGCGTTCGCTCCGCTCAGAGCGATAAGGCGTGCACATAGCGGCAGTGCATGCCCCTGAGTAGGCGGTTTGTTTGGCTTTTGTCGAGGCGGCGAGGCGGTGTCGCTGCCTTCCACGAACATGGCAGACATGCTGCTCGCTCTGGGCACGCCTCGGGTTGCCGACCTCGCGAAGCTCGGTGATTTAGACTCAGCGCGATACTCAAGCGAGTAGTGCAACGCCCGGGCGGGCGTAGCCGTGTACTCGTCGACCCGCCGCCGCGTCGTTGCGGCACCCGATCTAGTGGGATGTTCCGGTCCACAAAGGCACCGCTGCACGCCTCGTGTCGGTATAGGTGGCCCGCAGATTGTAGAGGTCCTCCATGGGATCCTGTGCGGCCATGGCGGCGTGAAGCGCAATGTCCTCAAGCAACTCCCGGAAGGTTCTCCATGGCAAGAGGCAGCGGTGCCGGTGCGGTGGGGGCTTTTTGCTTGAGCTTTGGCGGCGGCGTGAGCAGTTGGCCTCAGTGGTGACCCGGCAATATGCTGCGTTCAAGAATATATAATGCAAAGTGCGTTACGAGGAGCTGGCGGCCGGTGAGCACTCGGCGGGGAGCGATCGAAGTGACGACGCGTACATACATGAATGGCCCGCGGAACGCATCAAAGCAAGTAAATGGATGACGCGCTTTCCCAATACGCGATTTGTATGTCTCGAAGCTTGTTGCATGTTTATCCATGACAATATGATCTCAAATCAAAAAGCTTGTAAACTACAAAGTTTCATGGATATTTGGGAACTACTGATCTTTATATTGGTAGTTTGTCGGAGGTCATTCAAAAATTTAAATTTCCAAATTTCATTTGTTTTATTTTATTTTTAAAAAATTGAGACCTAGTTTTCCATTACCAAGATAATAATGCCAAATCAAAATGTTTTTAAATTAGAAAGTCTCATAACTTAGTAAGATCTACAATTAATTCTCAATTTGGTTGTTTCCCATCGACATCCATGCTAGTGATTGTTCACAAATCTTAATTATACACCACGGCAAACATGAATATACCCACTGTTCATTCATCTTCGGGTGCAATTAGAGCACTCACAATGCGAGACTCTACCATTGTTTCTATCCTCATTTATTACCCCTCTATTTATTGCTTTTTTGCCGATGTGGCGCTATATTTATTGAAGAGAGAGAGGAAACACACAAGAAACCAAGTCTAACTAAGAAACCAGAGGTCTTCACGTAAACCAAGACAATTTGTGAGAGTGACAAGTGGGCCATATGACATCATCATGATAGAAAATTGTATGTGGGAGATATAGTTTCTTGACACAATAATGTCCAAGACTTTAGAAACCATGATATAGTTTCTAGCATTGTGAGTGCCCTTAATAATCAAACATCCACGCAGCACATGATTTAGAGTAACACAATGCCACCTCACCACCCCACTATCACCCCACTAGCATGCCACCTCACCACCCCACTACCCTTCCTTGTGCCACATCAGTTTGTAAAAGTAAAAAAATTGTGTTTATTTTGGGACGGAGGGAGTGGTTGGCTGGTGCTGATTTGTTGTGAGAAAAAAGCACTGTTGGCTAGTTGGTAGGTGGTCTTTGGTCTTTGGTTTTAATGCGTGAGAGGAAAACATTCTCGGGTGGTTCAACCCGGCCCAAATTCGAACAAGGAGCGGGCCGCGGCGACATGACCGCGTGCTAGTCCGCATCGCCAACGCCTTTTGATAGAGCGCGTCTCTAACATTTACACCTTGCGTGCATGCATACCTTTGCGTAGAGTAGAGTAGCTTAGGCGGTCGCTTCGCGTGCGTAATTCCGCCATCGGCGCATGTGTCATCATTATCGCGATGCCCGTCTCCATCGGGCGAGCACTAGACGAGGGCGAAGGACCGACTCCGGCCTAGTATGCTCCTACTGCATGCGGACCAGCTCAGACATGCGTTACCGAATACTTCCCCGATTTGGATTGTCGGTATCGAGATACATACTATCGATCTGCAGATACTATACGGCATCGTACTCCTGCCGCCGAAGACGCCCGCCTTTTCGAGCAAGTATGGTAGGTCAGATGCGTATGATATATACGATGATTGTACTCATACGCTAGGCATGCCACAGGACAGCGGCGTTGAATCCCTGCCGCGGCGGCGGTAAGCGCCGTCCGCTTCGTTTGTCTATTCCTCGATTCTCCCGTGCATGCTTGGTGAGGCAGGCCATAGTGCCAATGTAGCCCCGTCGGGACAATTTCTATTTTTAAAAATTTGTTTCATTTTTTTCAATAGAAAATAAAAGGAAAACGCCCTCAAATGCTTCATAGGAGTAGCTAGAGATGCCTATTTTTATTTGCTCCGCTAGAGTAAAATTGTCCTAATTATACCGGGTGCAACATATTGTATATATGCTTTCAAATTGATAGATAATTTGGATAGATTTCATTATTGTGTCACTGTTCGGTAGCAAACATCCACACATATTTGAGAAATAAATATATAACACATGGATTATGTAGTTAGTACTATATATCACAACTAATAACA
>JADLZK010004765.1:0-163528 GCA_015847255.1 Hyparrhenia diplandra
AAGAAATTTGGCTTTTCTGAGAATGTCGAAAAGTGTCATGTGAGGTAAGAATTTAGTCATAAAACTACGCTATGACGAAAAACCCATCATGCCATAAGGTGGTCGCCAAATCGACGCCACATTATGTACCTCATGACGGTTTTTGTAAGCTGGTCACAAAAGTCACCGCCTTTTGTGACGCAACTAGCCTTCCCCGCTACATATTAGTAGTTATCTTTTATGACAGCCTACTCGGCCATACATTAGTTAGTCAACGCGCCATATTATGTGTTTAGGGAAGGCGCTTTGATGGTGTTTTGTGACCCAAAAGGGTTGTCATGTATAGGTAGTTAACCATGGTTAAAAAGGTCGCCATACATTATATATCCATTCACCATGCTATCTAAGCCATCATGTAACATCGACATCACACCATCATTTACATATGAAACCCGTGATCATATAATATATTATATAGTGCAAAATAGGTTCAGATACATAACATAAGTAGGTGGTTTATATATGCCAATAAGCTCATGTATGTAGTTTCTAACAAGACTAAGTATGTAGATCCAAAGAATACAATAGCTCCCATGTCTCTCATCACAATGTAGGAGCACATGCACCTTGCAAGAACATGTAGCTCCCATGTCCCCACTTCCCTATTGCTGCAACTTTTAACTGAACACAAAAGAAACAAAGGTATAATTAGAAAAAGAAAAGAAACACGCTAAGGCACCAAATTTGAGATATACTCAACTTATTTATAAAAACATATACATGAGGCCAGCATATGAGATTTTGCCAAAAACAAAATTGAATTAATAAATACTAGTAGAACACATCAAATGTATGATATCATGTGTAAACAAGAAAATCGTGATCTAAATCTACTAGTTCGCTCATAGCCACATAGTTTAAGTTTATCCTTGTTGAGAAACCTAAGTGGGTGCTACTCGTAGCAGCAGTAAAGCTGCTACAAAACTACGCTTTTAGCAATATTAGGTCAGTAATAATAGTGAGTCAATCCAAAAAGTCTCAACTAATTTTCACCGAGAAAGCAAATAATGCATGGTTAATAATGTGATGCAAACCAATTGTTTAGCAATATTAGGGTTGTAATAACATAGAAAATATATGCCTTCTCCTCTCGCACAAGTTAAAAAGAAATGAACATAGCACATAGCTATATATATATATATTCCGCTTTTTATTTCCCTTTTTGCATTATGTATATATATGCGTGTTAGTCCAAAATGTGAAGCCACACGTGGTTTTTAAAATGGTCACCAATACATATACAAATCACTATTTAATCATCAAATAAGCTAGTGGATTGAGGGTCAGCTAATCAAGCCATCCTTTGTCTATTCCGCACATCAAGTACAGTTTGCATATCAACAAATTTCATTTGAACAACTATAGATTGATCTGATGAGCCAGCTGACTAGCACTAGTATCTTAATATTTCATCACCAAACAAAAGTTGAGGCTAGTCTCCTCATCCTTCACCATTTAATTTGCTTTGTCGTGCATTGTTAGCTTACTGACAAAAGAGAGGAGTCTGGCTTTACCTTGATATTATGTAGTAGCCTCCTCTATGCTACAAAAGACCTGAGAAAGAGATACAAAACATTATTACTACTACATTGATACACAAGAATGTGCAAGAATCGATGTGGTCTATACTAAAAAGAAGCTAGCAAAATTGTTCTACTATCATCTCACTCCAAGACAAAGTAGGTGTGTGAGTTCTTGGTTTAGGTAGTTTATGATCTAGAGCTCATGTTACTTACATAGCCTTAGCTAATGCATGTATTCCGATATTGACAGACTCGGTGGTAACTCTAACACATAGAGATGGGGGGAGCAACATATACAATAGCTGCTACTGTGTACGCTACTGTAAAAATTCTTGCTTAATGTTTTTGGACTCGACCTCGACATTGATTTTTCTATCAATTCACTCGAACACCGCGGATACTTTTAAAAGGTATGTGCAGTAGGCATCCGGCACAACCGCATCCGTAGCACCCTCCACAAAGGTCCGCCACTCTATCACGTAACCGCGAGCCTTCCTAACTATTAGACAACTAGTAAATTGGCCAAAAATCAAAAGCACTTGATCCAACTACTTAACCCAACTAGGATAGACATGATGAAGTCTATTTCAAAAACTCGCATCAGAGTTAATCAGGTGTTCACTCTAAATGATTCAAAGGTGAAGATAACATGTATAGTTGCCAACTAAATCCGCGGCCTCGCTCTTGAAAGCACTAACAATTGCTACTAATCAATAACAGACACCGCAATAGTGTCTCGAACCAAAACCGAAAAGTGTAACAATTGTCGGGCACTTTTGGTGGGTGCCCTCCCTCCAAGCCGCTGGATCTATGCAAGAGCCACCTTTGTCTTCACTCAAACCTTGGTGTAGCTCGCGACCTTAGGATAAGCAAAATTAGTTGCCGCATCCTCATAAAGAAACTAGAACGAGGTGAGATGAGGCAAGCAGTAGAAAGCACCGCAAGCAAAAAGCAACGCAGCCTCGATCTCCTACTTGCCCCCGCCCTTGGGGGTCCTACGCAACTTGGGTGGCTACGGAAGGTGCTTGCCGATGGTGGGATGAGCATACCGGCCACGGAGGGACTCCACGCCAGCCAGCCTACGTATCAAATCTGGATCTTGCTGTGGAGCTGCTAAGCGCTCGCCGACGAATTGCGGCACCGAGCGAAGCTCCATCTTGTCGGGCCTCCATGCTCGGGATCCTCGCTTTCTGAACTCCCTCCCCGATGGCCGCATGACCACCTCGACGGTGTCCAGCCGCCGAGCCCCCGCATCCTCGGCGCGCCCGGTCACCTCCGCCAGCCATCGCTGGCGCCGCCACAACCCAGGGTTAATACGATCCCGGGCTGTGCCTCGCCGACATCGACGCCATCGAGATGTGAGAGGGGTTTGGTGGTTACCTGGCGAGGCCGCACCTTGGGGTGGTTCTTGTGACGCCGAGGACGCGGGCCGGGCGACCTCGCGCGTGAGGCGCGCTGCTGGAGCGAGGACATGGCGCGCGCCTACCCAAGACCTACGCCGGTGGGTGGGAGGACGCTGTCCCTCAAGGCCGCGGAGGGCGCAGCGACGGGTGAGGGAGAGGCGTATGCGGGCGAGGATCGCCGGTCGGAGCGCCGCCGCCATTTCTCGTTTCGAGACTTTGATCGCGGGCTTGAGGGAGACGAGAGAGCAGGGCGTGATTTGGGGATTTGGGAGAGATACCGTTTTCTCGAGGGCGAAAGGCCGATGGGTACTTTGGAACGGCGCCGGAGGGACCCATTTGGGAGACCGCATTTTCATGAACAAATACGGGACGGAGAGGGAAGAACACATACAGATGTAGGGTTTGAGTCAGCTCATCCCCATCAGCCGATCCGGATCTATCCAACGGTGGAGATGAAGATAAGATTATTGGGCCTTTGGGCCTTAAGTTGGCCAAAAATCAGCTTTTTACCTCAACATTTGTCATTGTTTATTATTTATTAATTTTTCTTTCTTATTGATTAAGACAATTTTTGAAGCTAGTAAATGATTTGAAATAATCACCGTGATCAAACTACCTATAAATTGTTAGGGTATGATTTTAGAAAAGTTTAGGATCATCACTGAGTTCGTATGAGAGAGAAAGACTAGTTAGCAAGTTTTGACTAGAGATTAAAAAGAAAAATCGTTTGCTCCATCACATGTTCATGATGAGTAGCATTTCTCTTTTTCTATTCTGTAATCTCAGTCTGTCGTGCTCCTCATAACTTCCAGGTGAGGTGACTTTTCCTGTAATTTTCTAGCTCATGCTGGTTATCGTCGTTGTGCGTGGTGTTGATGCGCTCATAAATACTTTGAGCCATTAGTTTCTGAATTCAAATCTTGACTCGCTCAAAAACTCGCCAACTAACATCTAAAATGAAATCCTCGTTGAAATATTTTGAACACGCAGAGCTTTTCATAACTCGCTCGAGTACTCAACAGTTTATGTAGGTCGAAATCTCCATTTGGAGGAAGTGGTAGTAACATGTAGTTCAAACATAACAAAGTCTCCTCATATAGTTCCCGAAACCAGGTGAGACTTTGTAATATTTGAACTATATAGTATACTCCCAACTTTTGTCGGAAATGGCTTGAGATCGACAGTCAGTTTATAGGGTATAGTCCTCATCACTAAAGAACTTACATTTTCCTATTAATTATTTTTATTATTATTATTTTTCTATGCTGGTGAGAGCAAAATTTGTTAATTGTATATTGAAAAACACTAGTTCGCTACTTCACATATATTTTCCCTTGCCTGCTGTGGCATTTGGCTTATGTTCTGGTGGGATTCAGTTAACGCATAATCACTGTGCAGCCGCTGAAATTAATTAAACTCAGTATCATCGACGAAAATTGGGGTGTTGCTAGTGTCAGCAGTATTTGAAAGTTCGAAAGTTTGAGACTCAATACCATACTTGGACCGTCATAACCCTAAGAACCCTCAGTGCATAGCATGGCTCGATGAAAGGCCCACATTGTAATGCTCTCAAACTTCTTTCCTCAAGCTCAAATGCCTTTTGTGAAGCTAACCACCAGTTTGAGATTTTTCGGACCATTTGGTACTTTTAGTTTATTTGATTTTCCACGACTTCACCGGTAATATACGTTGAACTCGCCCACCCGAAAAGATCCGGAATGGCGTCAAACTTTGCCACAAGGTCTCTTATGCCTTAGAAACAAATACATGTGGAGGTCGCCGGTGATATTTCTAGTGTTTTCAATGCATAATTCACCAAATTTTTGTGTCAACCATCACGGAAAATAATAATAATAAAATAATTGTCCGAAAATGTAAGTTCTGTGTGAGACCATATTTTGCTTATAAATGACTCCGCTTAAAAAATTCAAGCCATTTCGACAAAGTTGGAGAAGTTATGTAGTTCAATATAACAAGTCCCTTACATAGTTTTCGTGAACTATGTGGAGAGACTTGCTATTTGAACTACATGTTATTGCCACTTCCTCAAATGAAAAATTTGACCTACATAAACTTTGTTGTTCTTGATGATTTATGAAACTTTAGGTGTTCAAAAGTTTTTCACCGAGTTCATTTTCATGTTCTCGTTTGGATGAGTTTTGACCAAGTCAAAGTTTGAATTCAAAAACTTGAATTGCTCAAATTTTTAGCGCATGAAGAGGTGACTGAATCCAACACCATAACATGATGCAAAGATGATTTTAGAAAATTTTAGGAAAAAAGAATCACCTCATTTGGAGTTCATATGAGGGAGAACGACTAGTTACAAGTTTTAATCCGAGAAAAAAGAGAAATCGGTCCTTCATCAAGAACACGTGACAACTATACAAATATGGTCCTAAGGATTTACATATTTTTAGATGACATAGCAAAAATATTTGGATCAAGATCTTAGAAGAATGTTTGAAGAAAAAAAGGAAGAAAAGGAAATGCATGCAACATATATATATATATATATATATACGTGTATGTGTATATATACACACTCATGCTCACGTACATAACTTAGCTAGCTTGCTAGCGCTTCCTGTTCGACAGTTGGAGGGAGTAACGTGGCTTCGTTGTGTTTCAATTTTAAATGGACCGCCGTCGACTCCATCGCTATGGCCGCCGCCGCCCGCCTTGGCCCTGTGCAGATAGTTGCCGCCGTTGGTCCTTGCGCTACTGGACCCGCCGGGCCGGCTGTGTTTGCGGGGCCGCCCGGGGCCGACTTGTGTTGTTTGTGGGCCGCGCCTTTGCTTGGTGCCGGTTGGCCCAAGGTCTGCTCAATGACTTGCCGCTGCTGGTTTCAAATAATGACATTGGGGACCGTCATGTTAGAATTAACAACCGCTGATGCCGAAAACAGGTCACAAAAAAACACTTCATATTGTCACAAAACATAAACGCCGATTGGCTGCTCATGGCAGAGATATTTTGTGATGACGCCAAGATCTTTATGTGACCAAAAAACAAATGCGTCATAAATAGTTGAACGGCTCATGAATTTATGACGACACTAGTTTTATCGTCATAGTATGTTAGCAATATATGACGATATTTGCTATCGCGTCACAAGGATTTTTGTCATAAAATGTCACATTTCTTGTAGTGTTTTGATTAAAAGCCTTTTTTTTGTCCCCAACAAGAGTCGGTGGAACCAAATTGGTGCAAGCAAGCGGGCAAACAAACAGAGCACTAAGTAGGGCCGGATATTGTGCTCAATAGTTAGCCTAAATTAAATAATGGTTCCCCTGGGCCCAAAAAGTACACAAAGGGTTTCTGTTCTTGATCCTATTCTGAGAAACACACACGGAGAGCTTGTTTTCTTGGGTCAAGTACGTGCTTACAAACCGACATCTTTTGCTTACAAGAAACAAAAAAAGAGAATTTTGATTCTGCCTTCCTCAGAAACATCTGCCCATTAGATTTCGACTCCTTCCATTTCATTCCTTCGGTTGGGGCTTCGGGGACTGATCACAGCTTGGAAGAGTAGAGTCTTCAGTGGGGAATTGATATTCCAAAATCAGTTTGGCCTATCTGTCCTGCTATCCTCGACAATATCTAATGACACTTGCATTGTCACCAACCTCTATGGGCCCCTGTAATGGAAGGGAAAACAATTCACAGATTGGTTAAGGCAAATCCAAATGCCTGCAGATATTGAATGGATGCTAGTGGAAGATTTTAACCTCATGAGAAAACCTGAAGACAGGAACAGAGATGGTGGGGACTTGAATGAAATGTTCATGTTTAATGATGCAATAAATGCTCTAGCTCTCAATGAGATCACACTGCAAGGAAGAAAATATACATGGTTCTACATGCAACCTAGCCCACTACTGTAAAAACTAGATTGGGTTTTTACTTCCAATGCCTGGACCATCAGGTACCCAGATACAACAAGGATCGGATTGGACAGATCCCCCCCGCACCATTGCCCCCTGTCTAGTTTCTATATCAAGCAATATCCTCAAGCCTACAGCCTTGATTTGAAAAATTTTTGGTTAAAGCTGCGACTTTCAAGAAATCCACGCAACAAACTTGGGGCCCCTAAGCTATCAAAGCAGACATGGCCAAGGCAATCACCAACAAGTTCAAAAGGTTGAGAAAGGCTTTCAAGGAAAAACAAGCCTCCACGGCTAATCTTAAACACACCATTGCTAATATCCAGGTCTACCATTCGGTTTCTAGATATTCTTGAAGAATGCGGGGATCCGAAAGTGTTCCCGAGTGGAACTCAGAATTATTCTCAAAGATAAGTTGCTCTTTTCGCTTGAGCCGAGTAAAATCTATTGGAAGCAAAGGGCCAATATTAAATGGGTTCAACTTGGGGATGCAACAACCAAGTTCTTCCATGCCCATGCCACAGTCAAAATGAGGGCAAATCGGATCAAGCATCTTCAAAGTTGGATGGCACCCTAGCAACAAGTCACAGAGATAAAGAGGATATCCTATGGGAAGAATTCAGAACAGATTGGGACAACCGAACATATCGATTTGGCTTCAACCCCAAATTTTGCTTCCTCCACGGGAGAGAGGATCTTGACATCCTGGAAACACCCTTTTCTCACTTGGAGATAGATCAAATTGTCAAACAACCGCCAAACAACAAGTCTCCGGCCCCGATGGTTTCTCTAATGAATTCCTCAAAGCATCTTGGGCTGTCATTAACGGAGACATTTACAACTTGTGCCATGCTTTCCACGGTTGCATTTATGCCTCGAGCATCAATAATTCATATATCACTCTCATCCCAAAGGTGCAGTCACCAATGATAGCTAATGATTACAGGCCCATATCTTTGCTAAATACCTCTCTTAAACTCATTACAAAGCTCCTAGCAAAGCAGATCAAGTAGCGGTCATTAATGATCGGTTCATAAAAATCAATATAGATTCATTAAGCACGAGAACAATTCAGGATTGTATGGCTGGGCATACGAATATCTACACATGTGCCACCATTCCAAGAAGCAAATAGTGATCCTCAAGCTAGATTTTGAAAAGGCTTTTTAATAAAATAGAACACCAAGCAATCTTGACCATTATGAGAGAAAAGGGTTTTGGCACCAAATGGATACAATGGATGCAAAAGATTTTCTCCTCTCCGCCACTTCTTGGCCCCGCTAAATGGAGTTCCCCGGCAAGACTATTCAATCGCAAAGAGAGGATTTAGGCGAGGGGGATCCATTATCACCTCTCCTTTTGTCTTAACAGCCAGATCTCCTACAGTCACTCCTCAACAAAGGAAAGGATCTAGGTCTGATCAACCTGCCAATTCCCATGCAATCACTCAAAGATTACCCTGTCATTCAATATGCAGATGACACTTTAATTGTGGCAGAAGGGGACACCAGACAACTTCTCTTCCTAAAGTCAGTCATCAACACATTCTCTGAAGCAACTGGTCTAAAAGTCAATATGAGTAAATCATATATGCTGCCCATAAACATCAGTGATGACAGGTTGGATTTCCTAGCAAAAACCTTTGGCTGCTCAAAAGGGTCATTTCCTGTAACCCACCTGGGGCTCCCTCTTTCCCTTACAAAGCCAAGAATCATAGATTACATGCCACTTATCACCAGGTGTCAGACAAGGCTGGGGGCTATTTCCAATCTCTTGAATCAGGCTGGCAGACTTGAACTCACAAATGCAGTCTTTACTGCCCTTCCAACCTTTTATATGTGCACCTTGGAAATCCCAAAAGGAGTCATCAAGCCAATTGACAATGTCAGAAAACATTGCTTCTAGACAGGGAATGAGGCCAATGCCTAGAAAATGCCCAAGGCTGCACTCGAAACTAGTATCCAAACCCAAAGATGAGGGGGTGTTGGCATCATTGACATCCAAAAGCGTAACTGGGCTCTACTTTTAAAGAATATGGATAAGTTCTTTAATAGAAATGACATTCCTTGGGTCCAGATGGTTTGGGAAAAATACTACAGTGGGGGAAAATTACCAGGGTCAACTTCCAAAGGCTCTTTCTGGTGGAGAGGAAACATTAAAAATCTGCAGCAGTTCAAGGATTTGGCAACTCCCATTGTGTCTGATGGAAACAATATCCTATTCTGGAAGGATTCATGGAATGGTCAGAACTTTCAAACCTTGGCCCTACGATTGTATTCCTTTGCAAAAAAACAAGAACATCTCGCTTGGATCAGTATTAAGGACTCAAGACATCACTCAGCTTTTCCATCTGCCAATCTCTGATGAAGCTTTCCAGCAACTCCAACTCATTCAAGCTCAGCTTCAACTAATTCCAGAGTCTATAGACCATGATACTTGGATATACTCTGGGGAAGGGTCTTTTCTTCCTCTAAAGCTTACAGAAAACTCATTGGCCAGACACCGGATTCATGTGGCATTTAAATGGGCTGTGGAAAACTTCTTGTCAGCCCAAGCACAAAGTCTTCTGTTGGTTACTTCTCATGGACAGGTTAAGTACAAGGAACATCATTAGAAGGAGACACATGGATCTCCCTGACTACAATTGTGTCTTCTGTGTTAATGCTCATGAGGAAACCTGCAGCCACCTATTTCTCCACTGCCCCTTTGCAAAGGAATGCTGGCAATTTATTCAGCCATCCTAGTGTGCTGGGCAATCTGGACATCAAGAAACAAGCTAGTCTTTGAAGCAGTCCAGCCATCAGTGCCAAGAGCAAAGGAAATTTTCAAAAAGGAGATGTTGTTACTCAAGCATCGAGTCAAATCAGGAATCAATCATCATTTTGAATCATGGATTCAGTCAATCCTCCAATAACTTGTTGGCTTATTTTTTTTTTTTCCTTCAAAGTTCCATAGCTTTTATGTAGGCCACCTCTCCTTTGCTTGATTTTTCTTTTTTTGTTCCTGTACTGTATTGCTCCTTTTTATTTAATAAAATCACCTGTAGGGACTCTAGTCCCTCCAGTTTCCTTCAAAAAAAGTAATAATAAATATCAAAATTTAACCCTCTCTAGTGACATTGCAGTGAGCAGTGACTAGTGACATTCGTACTACTACAGACCCATTTATTGGACATTACAGGATTAACTCAAACAGAATCACAGTTGGAACGCGAATGAAAAACGTAGGTGCACACGCATGTGGCGCTGCTTGTCACTTGCGCATGTTACGGCGTATATGGAACTGAGCCGTTGACACACTTGTTGTTGCAGTCGGTCATGCAGGGGCCCATGCAGTACCCAAAGACCTTCTCCTGGGACGACTTGCAGGTGTTGTATGAATAGTACGCAGAGGCGATGCAGGACTCGCAGCAGCTCCGGACGCAGGGCAGGGAGTTGGCGCAGTAATAAGATCTGCTGGAACACGAGTTGAAGTCGCAGACATCCAGATACCACATGACCGGGGGGCAGCTTCGTTGCCGTAGTTTGTTATTAATACAGCCCCAGAAGCCGTCGCCGTAGAGGGCACTGGGCGTCATGCTGTCGCATTTCTTGGCCGCGTCGTCGGACCTGGCCTGGCACGCCGGAGTGCACTGCGAGGAGCAGTAGAGAGGGCAGTCGGACGGTGCCGGCGACGGCGGCTGCTGTCCCGTCGACGAGTGGAGCAGCACGGCGGCGCACATGGCGATCACCAAGGCTACCTTAAGAGCGGCAGCAGTGGACACCATGGTTTTATGTAGGGGTTTTATTTCCTGGGTGGAGCGAACTAGCGATTGGTGCTTGCACACGATGGATCATGCATTAGGTGCTATTTATAGGCACCACCCCAACGGATCCATATGCTATTTACAAGTTGAATCGTATAAACGGCATCTTGTAACATGCTAGAAGTAGACTTCGAAAGGATAAGTTGACTTCACAAGTTGGCTTCGAAAGGATAAGTTGACTTCGAAAGGATAAGTTGATTTCAGTGTCTGCAAAATTTGACTTCACAAGTTGGCGTACCTTCAATTTCACTGTATGATCGAGAACCATTAAAAGAAATGTAGAAAGGTTGAAGATATTAATTGGAGGAAGAAAGAGTCAAGACTCAAGAGTAGACACTCAAGATTAGACATGGGGCAAGTGGCGACTCCAAACCATAATACCAATTCAACACTTTGTGCAACGAAATCACGGCATGAAAGTTCCATCTTTTCTATCAGATGCTCGTACGAGACTGTATCAGAAAGAACAACAGATGCATGTTACGTTACAGACATTTGTTGCCATTGTTGGTACCACATTTCTGTTTCTTTTAAAGCGCACATTATGTATTAAGAGAACGTAGAATATGGATACAAGTCCGCCAGCTCGACGGCGAGGTACCGCAAACGGGCTAACACACATGCAAACACATACAAAAATCACCGGCTCAAACGGTGCCACCTGGAGTGTTGTGCTAAGAGAAAGAACTATGGGGCGACAAGGGGGCAGCCGCTGAGGCTAGATTGCCGCGGCAAGACACGACGCTAGTTTCCCAAAGCCTACTATGATCTAGGAGTCGGCTTCTTTTGCGGATGCGGGCGAGCACTTGGTAGACTGTTTTGCTGATTTCGTCTAAGGTCCTACAGTTGCGCTTCTTCCAAATCTCCTAGGTAACTAGCAGGACTAGGGAATTGAAGCCACGACGGAAGTAGTCAGGCACCTGCGTACGAGTGAACAGCCGCTAGTCGACAAGGCGGTATTCTTGCGTTGGGGAGAGGTGATGGAGGCTGGCGTAACTGAGAATGCGGAACCAGACCTCGTGGGTTTACACACACAAGAGTAGTACGTGGTCTGAGGACTCGTCCTCCTGGGAGCATAGCACGCAGTCTGCGGATGGTTGCAGCCTTGCAGGACATGGCGCCATCTCCACTCAGCCGTCCAAAGCTATCCATGCAAGGTGAGCCAAAAAAGAGAACTTGGCCTTTGGCGGCATTGAAGCCTTCCAAACCTCCATTCCCCAGCCATCGTGGTCGAGCCAACGAAGAAGACCTAGTAGGCGGATGAACCGGAGTACACTCCGTCAGGTGACCACCTCCAGACAAAGCGGTCCGGGACTCCATGTTGTAGGTGTACACCGTCGACCTTGTCCCAGAGTAGGACATACTCGACCAGCACATCAGTGTGGGCACCGGGGATGTCCATTGGAGGCTGTTGAGCGCCACACGCACGGACCGCTTACGTCTTTGTCATCCCACCGCACAAAACATGTTTGGCACCGAGAAGCAGATTGGTCCGTCGGGTGCTAGGCGTCGGTCCAGAAACAAGCAGTCTCGCTGGGCATTAACTAACTGAAGCCCGGAACATGCTATCGATCGTGCATTCCGGCTTAGATGGCAGCAGCGCCCAAGGCGCGCTAGGCTGTGTACGACGAAGCCATTCCCAGCGTAGTTGTCGAGCGAAGCCGAGGATATTGTGGTCCGGCAGGCCCGGACCGCCCTGGTCGCGCAGGGTTACCACGTGCCTGTAACTGTACGTAATACACTTTTGTTAGTTTATAGACGCGTGTTGTTTATATGCGTCGGTAGCTGTTATTTTTGGAGCCGACGTGCCCGCTAGGGTGGCAGAGGCTGCTACAGCCACCACACGTCTTGCTGGGGACTCTCCAGGCAGATTTGGGTTTTGGATTTTAAAATACCTCGTCGATTGGTATGTCTTGCATATCATGCTTCCAACGAGCCTCCTGTGGGAAGTGTCCTATGTATCGCTCTTATCGCTGGAACCTAGAGGCACCTCGTGAAATGTTGAAATGTTTGTGTGCCAATACACTACTTTTAGGCAACGGTTGACTTGTGAGTCGCTAAGACCACTCCCAACACATGTTAGAGTCTAAGTTTATTTATTACCTCGAATATTGTGGACTTGGAGTCTAAATAAGACTTGTAGTCTTGTTTTTTACCCCTCTCTCTTCTATAAATATACTGCCACATCAGTGCCACATTAGCAAATTACAGTAAATATGAATGTAATAAATACGTTTAGACTCTATGGTAGAGTTAGCATTGTGAGTGCCCTAAGGTCTATAGAAAATGGTGGAACGAGAGTTATCCCCTTGAGACTCTCGGTTGCATGTTATATAGGTAGGGAACTGCCCCCTACGTGGCTTACATCTCAAGTCAAGATTTACAACAAGATAGATTACAACCAAGCTTGGACTACAAGCCTAACAACCTACCTACTTCGGTTACAAGTTGATCAACAACCTCTATCTCATGCCGTGTACCACATCTTGGACACGCATGCTATACTAGACACGTTGACACGTTTACAAGATAAATATACCGTCTAATACTCCCCCTCAATCTTAGCCACTAACAAGGTTAAGACTGTGTCGAAAGCGACAAAGCTTTTTAGCAAAAACAGGCTTAGTGAAGCCATCCGCAACCTGGTCACCAGAGTTAATAAAACGAATGTCAAGCAACTTACGGGCGACACACTCTCTGACAAAATGAAAGTCGATCTCAATATGTTTGGTCCGAGCATGGAAAATAGGATTGGCAGAGAGATATTTTGCACCCAAATTTGTCACACCAAAGCCTTGCTGCAGGAGGATGACGAATACGAAGCTCAGACAGAAGTTGCTGCACCCACATCATTTCAGCTGTGGCGTTGGCAAGCGCCTTATACTCAGATTCCGTGCTAGAGCGAGACACCGTGGGTTGTTTCCTCGCCATCCAAGACACAAGATTACTGCCGAGAAAAACAGCAAACCCACCGGTTGATCTCCTATCATCCACACAACCAGCCCAATGAGAACACACTTATCATCATAGAGCGACTTTCTTATCTTAAAACCAAGTGACATTGTTCCACGAATATACCGTAGGATCCGTTTGACGCCTCCAAAGTGAGTAGTAGTTGGTGCATGGAGATACTGACACACCTTGTTCACGGCAAAACAAATATTAGGCCGTGTAAGAGTGAGGTATTGAAGAGCGCCAACGACACTCCTGTAATTTGTAGATGTTTCATCTCCAAGCTGTGTACCACCGACCAAGCTCAACTTCTCAGAAGTGCACATAGGAGTATCCACGGCCTTAGCTTTATCCATTCCCGACCGCAACAGGACATCTTGAGCATACCGACCTTGAGAGAGGATTAAACCATCAGCACTACGTTTAACTTCAATCCCCAAGAAGTAGTGCAAGTCACCGAGGTCTTTGAGAGCAAATTCAGCTTGAAGATCACGAAGCAAAGCACTAGTGGCCTGAGAAGATGAACTAGTAACAATGATGTCATCCACATAGACAAACACAAACATAGTGTAGCCTCCCTTGTTATAATAAAACAGTGAGGTATCCGATCTTGAAGCAACAAAGCCTAGAGCTTCCAATCTCCGACAGAGTCATACATACCACGCACGCGGTGCCTGTTTGAGTCCATAAAGTGCCTTGTCAAGTTTACAAACATAAGTTGGATGCCGTTTATCTGCATATCCTGGAGGTTGCAACATATAAACTTCTTCCTCCAATATACCGTGCAAAAAGGCATTTTGAACATCGAGTTTGCGTAATGACCACCCTTGCGAGACTGCAATGGACAAAATGAGACGAATGGTGGCCGCCTTGACAACAGGGCTAAACGTTTCTTCATAATCAACTCCATATTGTTGCTTGAACCCCTTGGCGACCAAACGAGCTTTGTAACGATCAACAGTCCCATCGGCCTTGCACTTGATCTTGTAGACCCATTTGCAACCCACAATATTTTTACCTTTAGGGCGTGGCACCAGATGCCACATTTGATTCTTCTCCAAAGCATGGTACTCATCATCCATTGCTGCCCTCCATTTTGGATCGTCAAGCGTTGCTGCAATCGTTGCCGGTTCACCTGCATAAGCTGTTGTATGCATACACCAGCGCACAGTGCAATCAGTCCGAGTTTTTGGTTGCACAATACCACGTTGAAGGCGAGTAACTGGAGGAGCAGCAGGTGCAGCTGGTGAACACCAACCACAGGCGATCCTGGCGGGGAGATCTCGACAGTGCTCGATGTCGGGTCGGTCCCCCCTACCAGCGGATCAGTCTGTGGCGGGACGGAATGCGGGGACGAGGGTTACGCCTGCTGCGTCGATGTAGAATATCCCAGCCTCCCAAGACGCTGCTGGCGCCCCACCAAAGATCGGGCACGGAAGCGGAGGACGATCTGCCTGCTGGGGGTGTCAGGGGGGAGCAGCTCCAGGTGAATCCACCTCGACAGGTGTGCTGCCTCCGCCCAGGGAACACATGAAATGACGACAGTGAGGACTCGAGCTGGAGCCATTTGACACCGGTTTTCCCCCCGAGTTTGTACCTGAAACATCTAGAGAACTCCCACCACTTGGTAGGGGATTAATAGAGGCAGGAGTATCATGCAAATGCAAGTCATGCGACCGACCATTCCCGAGGCTAGTGGAAGGAGGAAGGAGCATACCGGGAAGAAGTTCAATGTCTTTTCGAAGACGAGCACCGGCGTTTGGATGCAGCAGCGTTGCAAACGGGAAAACAGTTTCATCAAAGACAACATCACGCGAGATATACACCCGCCCCGTTTTTGGATCAAGGCACTTGTACCCTTTATGCAACGTGCTATACCCAATGAATACACACTATTTGGATCTAAACTCAAGTTTGCGCGAGTTATATGGCCGGAGATTGGGCCAAACAGCGCAGCCAAATGTGCGTAGGAAGGAATAGTCAGGTTTTTGTTTGAAGAGACGCTCAAAGGGTGTCTCATTGTTGATAACTCTAGATGGGAGCCAGTTTATGAGGTAAACTACCGTGGAAAAGGCCTCATCCCAAAACTTTAATGGAACCGAGGCATGAGCAAGAAGCGCAAGACCCATTTCAACTATGTGTCTATGCTTGCGCCGGGCGGAGCCGTTTTTGCCGATGAGCGTGCGGGCAAGAGACATGATGTGCAATGCCAATGCGTTGGAAGAATGAGTTTAATGCTTGGTACTCACAACCCCCCAATCGGTTTGAACCGCTAAAATTTTGCGATTAAATTGACGTTCAGCAAGGGTTTGAAACTTATGGAAACACTCAAACACTTGTGACTTATGTCGAATCAAATAAAGCCAGGTAAACTTGCTGAAATCTTCAATGAAACTGACATAATAGTTTTGTGACCCAACCGAGGTCGGGGTCGGGCCCCATACATCCGAAAAAAATCAGGTCCAAAGGACCGCCCGACACACTCGTCGACTTAGGGTAAGGCAACCGGTGACTCTTGCCTTGTTGACAAGCATCACAAACCCTATGCTTATTGGAATCTAATGAGAAAGGAATTTTATTCTGATCTAGGACGTGCTGAACGACACACACGACGATGCATGCCCTAGACGCCGATGCCATATGGAGGACGATGACTTGGTGGCACCATAGGCTTGTTTATTTGAAGACATAAAAAGCTCTCTTATTGGAAGAGTGCAACGGGTAGAGCCCTCCTTCACATCCGCCCCTCGTGGAGGGTTCTCCTCGCCTCCGGTTCCTTAACCAAAAAAAATAGTTTGGATGAAATTCAAGAAAGACATTGTGGGACACGATATTCCCGCCACGATTAATTAGGATAGATCCGCCACGAGAACCTTATCACGGATAAGACAAGTTCATCAGCGGACAAACGAGGCCGGACCTCCCTCGCCTCAATCGGGCCCGAGCTCGATAGGCGTTTCTCCATCTCGAACGAGCTCCCTTCAGGACGAGCTCCCCGGGGCACGAGCTCAAGCTCGGCCTGACGCCCATTCTCCGCCTCGAACGAGCTCTCACGAATATGCAAGGACGCTCCGAGCTCGAAGCTCGACCGACGAGCTCCTTTCCGTCTCGGATGAGCTCCCCGGATGTTGACGATTCCCCACCAACGACGGGCTCGGGACACGACGCTAATCGATGACGCCGCGGCTACTGATCGGGCACCGCAACATATGGCAAGATATCTTCAGAGGAACGAGATCCCCGACGGCACGCGTGGTATAGCCTGTCAGAATCACGCCATATCACGCCAGGCACTGCGGACAAGCGCTACCGGACAAGGATTACTTCGGCGGTGGTAGCCAAGCTCCCCGCCGAGCTCTCCTGGCCCACATGTTTTCTGCGACGCAACGGGCACGTGCATTGATGATGGGGCGGCGCCGCCACAGGCCCGACCGCGGGCGGCTGCGTGCTCGACGGACGGAGAGGCGCATGGGCGGCGGCGGCGGTGCGTTGAGCTCCTTTGTTTCCTCCACCGCCGACCGACGAGCTCCGAGCTCCACGAACGCACGTCGCGGGGCCTCGGGATATGGAGCCGCCTACACAGCTCAACGGCGACCTGCGGATAGGCAATGGCGCAGGGCGGCGGCGACAGACGCACGCCGGGCGGTCCGACGTGCCTGACCGAGCGGTCACATTTCCTCCTCCACCCCCCGAATTTGTATCTCTTCTACTCTTAGGTCCCCCTCTCAATGGCCGCCTGTACAGCCCCCTTGCGACTATAAAAGGGAGGCTCGGCCATTGGAGAAGGGCAAGCTCTCTAGCACACTCATAGCGAACACTCGATTCCCCCAATTCCACGCACGTTACAGAGACCTGGGAGCTCATCTCCCTCTCTCGCCCGCTTGTATTCGCCCCGATATGAGCATTTGAGCTCTGATAGTGCCACACACTGGACTAGGGTGCGCCGATTAGTCCCGAACCAGTATAAATCCCGTGTCATTGTCTTTGAGCTAGGCCATCGTTGCACACATTAGCCAGTCGATTACTATGACCGTGGTATACGACCACGACAGACATGATTATCTCTAGTGAAGCGACTGACTGAGCATAGGTTTTTGCGTGCTTGAGGCACATGAAGAACATTATTAAGATGGAAATTACCACTAGGGGAACGAACGGTGCAATGACCAACATGAGCAATTTTCATACCTGCCCCATCCGTGGCATGAACGTTGTCGCCACCTTGGTACTTGTTCCGGAAGCTCAGCTTCTCAAGCTCCCCCGTGATGTGGTCCGTGGCGCCTGAATCCACGTACCAGTTGGTGTCGACGCCGTACTGGTTGGTGATCGCCGCCGAAGCACTCTTGCGCGGAGCACCTTGGAACGAGGCGTCAAACCTCTTGAAGCAGCGCAGGGCCGGGTGTCCCTCTTGTCATAGAGCTGGCAGAAGACCCTCGGTTGGAAGGTCCCCTTGCCACGACCGCCGCCACGACCGTCCTTCAAGCCACGACCGAAGCCGCCGCGACCACCCCGGCCACCACCACGTCCATTGTTGGACTGGTTCTCGCGACCTCCTTTGGCCGCCATATTCACGGAGGACTGGTGTCCCCCATGGATCTCCTTGCGTTGTTCAATCGCAGTCAACTGGGCATATAGCTCTGGCACGGTGATCGGTTCAACCCATGCTGTGATCGCGGACACGATCGGATTGAAATCCAGATCGAGCTTGGTGAGGATGTACGACACGAGCTCCTCATCTTCGAGCTTGCGTCCGGCGGCGGCCATCTCATCTGCTAGAGATTTCATCTTGACAAAATAGTCAGCAACAGAACTGTTACCCTTGGACGCGGTGGCGAGCGCCATCTGGGTGCTGATGATCCTGGCTCGGGACTGCGACGCATGAAGCGTATGGATCGCAGCCCAAGTCGTCGCCACCGTGTACACGTTGGTGATCTGCGCTCCGATCTTCGGGGAGATCGAGTTCAGTAGGTAGCTGAGAACCTGCTGATCCTTGGCCATCCACTTCTCCCAGTTAGGGTTGATGACCGGCAGCTCATCCTTGGCGTCACCCTTCGGCGGGAGGTACTGATCCGGCACCTTGCCTGTCGGGTCGATGAACTCGGCCATCTGAGCACACCCCACAGCGTGGAGAGCACCTGCCTCTCCCATGTCGCGTAGTTCGCGGGTTAGCTTGTCGGTGATCGGCAGGTAGGCGAGTGGAGAAATAGCAGCAAAGATTGCGGAAGATGATGGGAGCGCCATAGCGTAATTCCGTGAGGAACTTGGCTCTGAATACCATATAGAAAATGGTGGAACGAGAGTTATCCCCTTGGGACTCTCGGTTGCATGTTATATAGGTAGGGAACTGCCCTCTACGTGGCTTACATCTCAAGTCAAGATTTACAACAAGATAGATTACAACCAAGCTTGGACTACAAGCCTAACAACCTACCTACTTCGGTTACAAGTTGATCAACAACCTCTATCTCATGCCGTGTACCACATCTTGGACACGCATGCTATACTAGACACGTTGACACGTTTACAAGATAAATATACCGTCCAATAAGGTCCGCCTCTAATCTATTATGATTTGAATGTTCTAGCTCTTTGCATGGTAGTTATAATGGCACACTAGCTATCCAAGTGTGTTACGCTCATTGGTTACTTGTAATCAAGCGAGCTTCAACCATTGTGGACGTACGCACCGATTTCATCGTGTGATTTGTTATATAACTCAAGCACTGGGCAAATGTTATGAGGAGATGAAATTCCATTTTGCTAGGACGAAGAATAAAGAAGTGTCATGTTTGCGTCAGACATAGAGTCAGATTATAAACGAGATAGAGGATTTTATTTTCCAATGGAGGGCGCAATAAGACAATCCACATCATATGAAGATTTCATCGGATAACTAGCCAGCAGAGCAAAAGGATGATAAAACTCCACCGCGGAGAAACTGAGAAGTAACTACATCTAAAAATTCAATAAAGATACTCCGATCACAGAAGGATTCTTGGTAGATTCCTATACGGATCGTCAACTCTCCTAAGTCTTGTTCACAGCTGTGTGTGTGCGCCTTGTGCCGCTAGCTTTCCATAGAAAAAAAATAGGAACGGGGTAAGGTAAATATGTCGTCATTCTTTCTTTCCTTTTTTTAAAACAAAAACTGTCGGCATAGGGGTGTTCTCCACCTTTTTTTTTATCTAGTCTAGAAATTCAATCCTGGTCGCTAGGATGCTACTGAGCTCGTAGTTGTTTCTTATAAGATACTAGGATCGTGCCCGTGCGTTGCTACGGGTGTTATACTGTTCACTTGACATTGTAACTAACTGCATGTCAACTATAATTCTTTCTTAAAGCAAGAAACCTGAATAAAAATTTTATTTGTTCAAATTTAAATAACAGGACTAACAAAATATTTACATATTAGTGATTCATAAATAATACTTCTTGATTTCAAAATGTTTGCATAGTATGGATACAAATTCTAGGGAGGTAGTGAAGGGATGCAATTAGCTACATTCATCAAAGCTCACGGTTGCTAATACACCACTCTCATTCTTGCTCAAAAATAATTATGGCATATGAAATCAAAAAATAATTATGGCATCCGAAATCCTTTAGTGGCATCAAGCTCGGCCTGCTTGAGGTGGAACATATGCCCCAAAGCTTCCCAATTTTCTCGTTAGCGGCATTGAATTTTTAATAGAACCAAATCGAATCTATGGAGATTTTTTTTTTTTTTTTTCCTTCTGTTTTCTTCAATAGTCTAATTATATTCCTTGCATTCAATTGTGTCTATCAAATCTATTCTATCATATACCAAATATTTGATTAAATCTTCCTTCTTATATTTTTCCTATCTAATGTGTTTTTTGTACCGAGCTTTTTTCTAGACAAAAGTCTGATTGTACTCTCTAGCTCCGTTCCAAAGATACGTGTAATTATAGAAAGCGTGCTAGTTAAATGATGTCATCTTTGACCAAGTTTATAGCAAAAAGTATTAGCATTTATGACTCGAATAAAATATATTTCATAACTAATCTAACTTACTTATTTAGTCTCATAAATGTTTGTGAGATGTGAGAATTGCATGTTTTGTGGAAAGAACAAGTACATCTTTCGTACAAAGAATTTTTTATTCCTACCATAGATTTTTTTTCCCATCCTTTCTTTTTTTTTTTTCCTTCTAAAATAGAGTCTGAGGTCTCCATCATGCACACGCACGAGGAACAACTGCTAGTATTTTTTTTGCATGCAGGCATGCAAATCTAGTGGATGAAAATAATAATTTCCTTTTTCTTTGTGATTGTGGCCGCGTGCTAGCATGCAAACTGCTGGCCTGGGCTGTCCTAGCCAAGCATGAGGGCAGCGAGCGGGAGCGCCGGGCAGAGCGAAGCGGGGGGACGCACGTCGCCCTGCCGGTAGAGTCTATGTTTGGGTCTTTTTAGTAGTAAGATAAGATTAATTAACTAAAGATATAGAAGTAATAGTTAATTGCTATAATTTCAGAATATGCCACCGCGTCCACAAACCAGTTTGTCGGGTGTTTGACACCCTACCATAAGGTGATGGGTTCGAACCCCCGCTAGAGCGCTCCTGTTGGGGGAATTTATATATATTTATCCTCGAGCGCTTTTGAGTGCGTTTGTCCACTTGCCGGAGGTGAAAAAAAAAAACCCTCGTCTTCCCCATGCCAAAGCATAGGTCTGTGGCGTGCCTATCTCACGTGAGCTGCGGTGACGCTGTGTATAGGTGGGATAGAGGTTTGGAGGTTTTCTCGACTTGTGTGAGAATGTCTTCTTCTTGAGAATTGTCTTCCCCCATCTTAAGCACAATGCCGGGGTCTATCTCCCCGTAGGTCAAGAGTTTTATAATTTCAGAATATATAATTCCAATAGCGTTGACAATCCTATGGAAACCAGCAAGTGTTCGATGCTCTCTAGAATCTATAACAATCTTCTGCAATATGGAACTATTTGCTTCATGAATCATCTGAGTTTTGGACGCCTGGGATTGAATTGAGATGTCTGGTCGGCATTGTCAAGGAACAGGTCCTCAGTAAGGCTGGACGAAAAACTCGTAACTCGCTAGCTCGCTCGACTCGCTCGTTAATGGTTTGTCTCGAGCTCGACTCAGAGCTGACTCGTTTTATAATGAGCCTGCTCGAGCTGGCTTGCGAGACATAACGAGCTAAGATAAATAACAAATATTGTATGGGTCAATGGAATCGATCAATGAAAGATGATGGATCATGGTCATAATCAATAGAATACTCATATTTTTCATTGCAAAATTCATATATATGTTGTTTATTTCATTTTATTTATGCATGTGACGTGTTTCTCGTTGATTTGCGGTTATAATCTTTGTGCTTATGTTTTTTGTGCTTTGGCTCACGAGCCAAACGAGCCAACTCGAGCTAGCTAACGAGCCGAGCCGAGCTAGCCTTCTTGCTTGTTTGTATAACGAGCCATAACGAAGTCGAGCCGTAACGAGCCGAGCCACTTTACGAGCCGAGCTGGCTCGATATAGAGCCTTAGGCCCCAGGCCCCCAACACATAAATTTTCATGTCCGAAGTTTGGTCGATCTCCGCCGCAAGACTGCTCTGGTTGATCTTCATCAGTGAATTTAATTTATGTCCAAAAACTTAGGAGAAACTTTGAGTAATTTGACTTATAACGAAGCTACAATGAACTATATATTATTTAGAACAGAGAGGGCTTATATAATCTAAGGTTGTCTAGCTCATGAGTAGTTGCTTAGGCGATGAGAGGGGTGGAGAGGTCGTGCTTAATGTCCATCTTATGTCCTCTTGGGTTGCAAAAGGAAAACAAACTCTTCTTCTTAATACAAAAGATGTGCTATATTCGAGAAAAAAAAAAAAAATAGAACAAAGAGAGTATCTGATGATACAATTAATATATCAAGACACTCAAAATCCCGCTAGTACAAAAGTGATGGTCTCCGCTTTACATGTCCGGTAGCCAATTTGCCATATATCAAACATATGACATTTATTGGTTGAATCGCCATAACAAGGAGACCTTATTATCTGCTGACGATTTGATTATATATATAAGCAGCAGCATTTACATTAACGAAAGCTTGCGTGGTACTATGGAGGAGTAGCCACTAGCAAGTCAACATCAATTCTTCATGTATATCGATCTCTTTTAGCAATCAGCTCGCACACATTGTGACGTATGCTCGCTTATTGTTTTCCTTGTACTCTCTCTATATAATAAGGACACGCGCGCATGGCTCACCTCAACCTCACTATAGTGTTGCAGCTCTTCCTTAGGCGCGAGACTGAGAGGTGATCAGAGCGAGCATGGCTGGTACGCCTTCCCTTATTACAACCTTCGCCGTCCGGCGAAGTGAGCGGCAGCTTGTGTCGCCGGCGAGGCCGACGCCGTACGAGTTCAAGCCGCTCTCCGACATCGACGACCAGGACGTCCTCCGCTTCTACCGTTCCGGCGCCTTCTTTTACCGCGGCAACGCCTCCAAGGCCGGGCTTGATCCCGTGCAGGTCATCAGGTCCGCGCTCTCGGAGGCGCTCGTGCACTTCTACCCGCTCGCCGGCCGCTTCCGCGAGCTCCAGCCCACGCGGAAGCTCGTTGTGGAGTGCACCGGCGAGGGCGTCGTGTTTGTCGAGGCCGACGCCGACGTCCGCATGGATGACCTCGGTGACTCCCTGGCGCCGCCCGTGCCGTGCTATGACAAGCTGTTGTGCGAGCCCGAGTCTCCCACGGCAGATGTCATCGATCGTCCCCTGCTCTATGTCCAGGTCAATGGCACGTACATACATATACATATATATAAATATAAATAAATTTTCTACGTATTTCCTGCTAAGTGATCAAAAATATGTAAGTGCAGGTGACGCGGCTGAGGTGCGGTGGCTTCATCTTCGCGTTCCAAATATGCCACTGCATGGCGGACGGCACCGGGATCGTCCAGTTCCTGACGGCACTAACAGAGTTCGCACGGGGCGTGCCCGGCGCGCCCACCGTGCGCCCAGTGTGGTCACGCGCGCTTTTCATGGCGGGCTGGCCGCCGGAGATCAGCCACGAACACCTGGAGTACGCGCCGCTCCCCGATCCCGTTGGCAAGGACAACGGCAGGGTGAACACCAGCGACGGCGACGTGTTCGCGCACCAGGCCTTCTTCTTCGGGCCGACCGAGGTCGCGGCGATCCGGGCGCAGGCCCCGCACGCGCTGCGCTCCGCCGTGTCACGGTTCGACCTCGTCGGCGCCTTCATGTGGCGCTGCCGCACCGCCGCGCTGCAATTCGACGCCGACGACGTCGTCCGCCTCCACATATTCGTGAACGCGCGTGTCAGGAACCGGAGCCGCATCCCCGTGCCCGTGGGCTACTACGGCAACGCGTTCGCGTTCGCGGCGGCGTCGGCGCCGGCCGGGGAGCTCTGCCGGAGGCCGTTCCGCCACGCGCTGCAGCTGCTGGTGGAGGCCAAGGCGCGGGCGTCGCGAGAAGGGTACGTGCAGTCGGTGGCCGGCTTCAACGCGGCGCGCAGGAGGCCGCCGTTCCCCCAAGGCGAGGACGTACCTCATCTCCGACGTCACTCAGGCAGGGCTGCTGGCGGTGGACTTCGGCTGGGGAAGGCCGGTGTACGGAGGCCCGGCCACCATAATGCTGGCCTCGTTCCACCGGCACCGGCTGGGGAGGAACGAAGCTGGTGAGCCGGGCATCCTCGTGCCAATAAGGCTGCCGGCTCCGGCCTTGGAGAGGCTGAAGCAACACGTCAGAAAGGAACTGGGTGTGGGTGCCCATGTAGACGTAGAAACGACTAAGGACGAGGCAAATTCAGACATGCATGGCGGTGCTTCTGTTTTGGCGAAACTGTAGCTGTTCATCTTGTCCTCATGATGGGCAAAAAGAAGCCAAAACAATCTTGCAATAATGAGATACTGGCGCACTGAAATGTTGTTATAGAACGGAGATGCTGCGTGGTGTAATAAGGAACAACTACATGTTTTTAGTCCATATAGAAGTTGAGATACTAATACATTTTTTTTTCTAATTATAACTCGTTTTGTTTTTTTTTTTTGAACATCTATTCTATTGTACATATAGAAAAAAAATCAAATGACTTATAATTTAAAACTAAGAATAAACCTCCCATTGATTTATACAACGTTCTGGCCTCTACTTAGGGCTTACCGATCAAATAAGCGTGTGGGCGGAACGCGCGCTATGTCCAATTGGTTATAGGTAAAATATATCACATCATTGGGAATGTGGGATGTTTAGATAGTATAAGTGTGATTTTCTACAATATACAAGTGATGTTCTATGATGTATTTTTATCTTCTTGATGTTTAGTTTCTTTATTTTATTTTTTATTTTTAAAAAAAAAAAAATGTATTCATGAGACGTTTCATATATATTGTTTATTGTCATGTAGTATTCACATGATGTGATATATTCTATAATATATTTTGGTTGTTCAAATTTTTGTCATGTGAAGTTCTTTTAAACTTCTCTCTAGTTTTTATTTTTTTCTTCTTCATTGTTTTACTTTAATTAAGTAGTCTATTTTTTATTTTCATTTATTAATTTCCCATCTTTCAAGAGATATATGTGAGGGAGGTAAGAATCTTTGTGGGAGAATAGAGAAGTAGAAAGGTTAAATGGAAAAAACAACATATTATGTCAGCAATTCCAAGAGATGTGGTATTCTTGTTGTGTAAGCTATTTTTAGACTTTTGAAGTAATAACTAATGTCCAACAGGTATGCTATCTTGTTTTCTAAAATAGCAAATGTGCTATTCCTGAACTTTCACTTGCCATAGATATAGCATACCGCCCTCCCTATCTATCTCATCCCTGCACAAATCTATTGGCCAGGGGACATGCATGTTGGCCACTTGTCCAGGGAAGGTGCACTTTTAAATAAAGACAAGTGAAAATAAATAAAGGCTGTTGTGAAACTATACTTTTTAGGTGAGTTTTCTATTTTACACAATTGTGGAATATTATATTTTAGAATATAATTTTACCTAGTCTCTTGGAGATCCTCTAAAAAAAATATACTTCTAAAGTTCATGGACTAGATACACCCATACAAATTTGAGGGCCCCGGATGCATCATTTACCAGTATTACGATTCATGATACTTCCCTTCATTTAGTGAAATTGAATAAATGCTATTTGCTGGCATTCAGACATTTCACATTTATCGCCCGGGTCTGAAATTTCTGAAAGTATGTTATCGCAAGCTGCAATAACAATGTCCCTGCCTCCCTGGCTTCGGCCAAGATGCTAACGCTAACGCAGGCAGCCAGCAGACACGATCAGGCTGATCGATGGTGATCAGGTTAAACCGTTAAAGGTGAGACCATGAGAGGGAGAGTCCGGGACAGCAAGGGAGGATATATGTGCTAGAGAACCAGGTTCTTATGAGATCACAATAGTTGTCTAATTTTTGACAGTGTTGATGAGTCTCATTTTACTCGTGTTGAACAATCACGTGTGCTCGACATTATTTGAACACCATTTACATGGTTGACACAACTTATATATAACGCCGATTTATATCGGCTGGAAACAGTATGGTCGTCATCAACTATGACAGGAGTACTACTATGTATATCTATGGTCCTGTGATGGGTGTTTTATCATCATAGTTCACCGCCAGCCCTGCTGGCGCGGTAGGGCCGTCTGCCACCGCCGCCTCTGCCGGGACGTTGAAGAAGGTGACCTCCGTCGAAGTGGGCGACGAGGCGGCCATGACCATTGGTAGGTTCACATCCTCCAGGGTGCGAATGCCCTGAGCGGATGGGATGGACGCCACGGCCACAAGGATGAGAACAACCATGAAGGTGGTGAGCTTGGCCATTGTTGTTTCTCTAGAGAACACACACAACACAGTGAGGGTGTTATTATAAGAGTTCTTGTCGTAAACTTGTGTTGGAGCTTGAGTCGTGGATGGATTTTATATGAGAAAGTGTAGTTCATTTCAGTAACTGTAATGGAACTATATATATTTAATTTAATGGTGTTTAACTCTAGTGGCATGAGTTATAGTTTAATCTTCTATGTGCCTCATAAATTAACCCATGAGTTGTCGATGCTAAATGGTACACGATGTAACTCACAAAATTTGTTATTATACCACTACTTTTTTTTATTTCAATAGAAATACGAGCGAACTCTATGTATAACTGTTAGTAGTAGCCGTGATACGTGTGAATTTATGTTTCATATCTATCTATACCTGCCTACTAATAAAGAGAGAAAATTTCGTGTCCACCTCTTTTTTCCGTCTGCCCCTATATGAGCTTTAATTGGGCCTTAATCGCGCCGCCGTTGCATCGCACGGACATATTTTGCTAATCTATACCTACTAATAAAGAGAGAAAATTTCCGTCGTCCACCCAAAAATTTCATCCAGCCTTCTAGAGGTTTTTTTTTTTTTTTTCGGCAAAAAAGAGTCCATCAATCAATAAAAAGAATTTAGAAAGGATCTCCTAGAGTCCTCCAGCTCTCTAGCGTCCACGGATCCAACTCTGGGATTTTAGAAAGGAACCGGGCAAAATTTCTGTCGGCAAAAAAATTTTCTACCATCTAAGAGATAGACTGGGTCGTGTTTTTTTTTTTTTTTTTTTGCCAGAGTTTTTCGGTCCGCCATATATAGTCCGTATAGGATTGTTTCCTGTCCGCCCATAAATTTGAGCCTCTCTTTTTTTTCGTCGCCTCTTCTTTTCGTCCGAATGCGCGTATACCACCGAAATCAACATGAACATGCATGCCCACAGATCCACCCCTACCATGACTGATCATGTAAAACAGTCCACTCCATACCAAATATATCATCTCTATCCTCTAATCTATCAGCAGAGCAACTCAATCTTGAGAGATGAGACGACATACCCTCTGCATCGGCGGCCAGAGCGTCGACATCATGGTAGAGCCGGCGGGGGCATGGGGCAGCGACGGCGACGCTGGGCACTGGAGTACGGGCCATCAAGCTGAGGCAGGGACACGGGGCAGCGACAAGCGTGGTGGCGTCGAGTCGGGGAGAGCGCCGACCGCGACGGCGTCGACTCATAAGGGCGGAACACGACGATGTCAAGTCACTAGCATGGACCGTGATGCAGAGGCGATGTTGAGTCACGACTCACGAGTGTGGGCCATGACGGCGAGGTGGCGCCGAATTGCGAGGGTGAGATGCGACGGCAAGGTACGATGGGTCACGAGCGCAGGCCTTCCGTAGCTCCAGCCTAGGCGTGCAAAATTGACCCCTTTCGGCTCTACTTATGCTCTAATCTGATTTGCTCCCATCTCTGTCTCTAGACACCGCGCGTCACTATTGTTGCTCCTGGTGTGCATGGGATATGGCCTTCCTATGGCGTGGTGCAAGGGAGGCGGTGGTGAGCTTGGTCATCTGCTTCATGTTGCAGGGACCTCAGCTTCGTCGTACCGGATAAAGACGTCGAAATTAGAGGCCACCTGGGACGCGACATTAGTGGATGAGGAACTCAGCGTAAAAAAAGAAAGGACGCATGTCTTGAAGAAGACTTTTATCCGGCTAACAGGTCCTC
This sequence comes from Hyparrhenia diplandra, assembly GCA_015847255.1. Taxonomy (NCBI): domain Eukaryota; kingdom Viridiplantae; phylum Streptophyta; class Magnoliopsida; order Poales; family Poaceae; genus Hyparrhenia; species Hyparrhenia diplandra. Next base: position 28,161 of record JADLZK010004765.1, read on the forward strand.
GATCCACGCAGGCAGAGCGGCTACCCACATATGCGGCCACCAAGGACACGCCGGGATGCCTGAGCGCTACTACAGGCGGCTGGCGGACCCGCGCGGTAATTGCTAGCTATGCAACAAGCTAGAGCGAGTAAGTTCAATTTTCTTTTATCCCGTGGCAGCACACGGGCATGTTTCCTAGTATATTAGTAAAAAGCAAAAAGAAAGAAAATCCAAGAAGCATCGCGGCGTATTTCACATGCTTAGCCTAGTTTTTTTAAAAAAAGCGCGCGTTGGCACGTTGCTTCGTGAAGTGGGCTCAGCCCAGATACAGTGGAGAAGGACCAAAGAGAAAACCAGGAACCCTCTCAAAAGAGAGAGAACCCCAGTAGAGATCTGTGTTCCTCGAGAGCACATAGAAGAAAAACAAAGATCAGTAGAGAAAACAAGACAAACATATTTCGGAACAAAATTTTCAAAAACAGCAACACCAGACATATTTCGGAACAAAATATTCACAAACAACAGCACCAGACATAATGGCCTTGTTTGGGACCGCGGATCAGAATCGCACAATGCGTATAAGCGGTAAGCGGCTCGGAGGCCGCTTTTGTGATTCCCGGTTGGCTAGTTCAATTCTTGCGGTTTGCTGCGGCGTGTGATCGGCCAACGCGCGTCCTCGCGAGCCGTTCGGCGGGATTTTTTTCACCTATTCCGATTATACGCAACGCAACGAGCATAACCTCCCTCCCCACGCGGCCACGAGCTCTTGCAACAAGACGAGACAAGGCAGAATGCCAGAGTGGCAATGTGGCATGCAGCCAAGGCATCGCCGCATACCACTCAACTGGCCGGAGGAAGCAGTTAGAAGTCAGAACTAGCTCCCGGGATCTAGCTAAGTCCAGGCGGGAATTCTTCAAAGCAATCCGGGAGATTACTTCAGTTTTCGTCTTGTTGTTTTCAGCTTTCGATATATATGTGTATCTCGAATCTCGATCATGTAACGTCTACGCACGAGATTGATCATCAATTAGCTGAAGGATGGGATCCGGGCCAAACACAAAGTTTCGACGGATGCTTATATTTTTCCAAACTGTGTAATCGTTGCCGTAGGCCCGTAGCTCACGATTTAGCTGAGCTATCGTTGCATAATAATCAAGGCCATAGAGCCGCGAGACATACGGCATACCACCCGTGTATGCCAAAAGATAATATAAAAAATTAAAAGAGCCTGCACTACCGAGTGTCAGCGCGGTGTCCGATGACACTTGCCCACGCGAACAGCGATGGAAAGTAAAAAGGTTTTGTTTTTTGTTCGTTCGAGATGGGATCTGAGGTGAATAGAAAAAATAGGAATGTGGAATAGTCCCTCCATCTCAAAATAGATGTCACCTGTCGGTTAAACTTTTTTCAACTTTGGCTAGGTTTGTAGAAAATACGTGCACCATTTAAATCTCCAAATAAATTTGCTAAAAACTAGACTTAAAAGATCTTTCCGATGATACTAAATACTTATAAATATTTATATATTTTTATATATAATTGCTGACATTTTGAAAACGTTGAGAATGACATCTATTTTGAGACGGAGGGAGTATAATAGAATAGGAGGGGAGTTCAGTGCGTGAGACGAAAGTATATACTCCCTCCGGTTTGGTATTAGAAGTCGTTTAGGACAGCGACACGGTCTCCAAAATAAAACTTTGACATCTTGTTATTATAAAAAAATTTATAAAAATGTGATATATGTATACTTTTATCAAAGCATTTTTTTAAGACAAATCTATTTATATATTTTCGCATTCACAAACTCAATAACTTGAAAGTTATTGATGATTTATATTCTCAATGTTTGACTTAAACCTTATCCAAAATGACTTCTAATACCAAACTGAGGGAGTATATAGATAGATGTGAAAATTGATGTTTGGATATCCGAACGAGTATGCGTGAAAACACGTGAAAATTGATGTTTGGAAAATTAATGTTTGGCAGGTAAAGAATTACTACAACACAATTATTTTATTTTCTTTTGAAACGAGAACACAATGATCTTATTTGTTGAACATTTTTTTTAACCGAAGTCAGGAAGGGAAAACCCCACCCTTATATTTTTGGTATTTTTTAATAAAGCCCCAGCCTGAAATTCGTTCCTACTGGGATTCGAACTCAGCACCTGAGGGGTGCCTCTAGAGTGTCCAGGCTGGCTGGGGTAACCAACCGAACGCAACATCCTTTGGCTATTTGTTGAACACTTCTTTAGAGATTTTTTTTCCTTCTTCGAGATACAACTCACAAATTTATTTCTTAGTAGAGACACATGTTTAATAAAATAAAACTAGCTAGTCAAAGGGCTAAGGGCCTATTTGGATGGAGTAACAACTAATCTTATTAGCTCCAATAGAGGTTGTCTCCAACAGGAGACCCATTTGGGCACTTGAACATAAAATGGGTCAAAATCTAAGTATCCTCTCTACTCAAGATCCATTTGCAAAAAGGGTTGTCTTTTGGATGTTGTTGTTGGAGAAGACAAAAATGGCTATTGAACCCTTCACCAGTAATGCTACTTAAAGGACGAATGGGTCTTGTATTTTGGGTCGCGCTTGTTGGAGACAATCTATGGACTAATGCACTAACAACTACTCTATGACTAACGGACTAACAACCAAGAGGTGTTTGGGACTGTTTCACTTTCGTTTTTCTAGCTTAGCTCAATAAACTCCATCACAGGAGTTTGTGGAGCAGGTGGCTTTAGGCCTCTTATGGTCCACCACCGCATGGCCCCGGGGGAACAACGTAGGAGACCCGTGCTACATGGCGCCACATGAGGCTTGCGCCGTAAGAGGGTGACGTCTGGGCCGCGTCGTAGGAGGACGAAGGGATAGGATGTCGTTGGGGCTCCAATTCCAATGTACGCAGGATAAGAAGAGCCAACAACCAGATGACTGACTCTTTAGCTAAGCAGGCTTTAGCTGCTATGTATGCAGGAGATTCACATGTTTTAGGTGTTTGTGCTAATCCAGCACATGATCTTGTGTGTCCTCTTTTGAGCGCGCTTAGTTCTGTAACCATAGACTCTGTAATGGTTCCAACAGCTTCTTGCTGTTAATTAATGAATTGTGTTTCCATGTAAAAAAAAAGGCTGATAAAGTTTATACTGAATAATAGTCACATTTATATCTCCAAATCGATTTGTTATGGAAGTATATTTCCTAATTAATCTAATTGTATTTATTTTGTTGCATAAGTGTTATTAATATTTTATATAAATTTCATCAAACTCAAAAGCATTTGGTCTGAATTGCATTATGTTATGCAGGGAGGGGTAGATCATATTGAAATCAGCTTTCATTTGCTCCCTGAGACCTTTTGTCTTTTGGTACGTCACAAGTCAAAGCAGCACTTGAGGATTGAGGTGCTCCTTCCAGCCACTCGTACTTCGATCGATCACCAAGACACCAAGCCGCCATGGAAATGGTGGCGCTTCCAGTCCACCTACTCTCCTCCCCCCTCCTGGCCATCGTCTCCTTCCTCCGCTCAGGCGTGCAGCTTTGGGCCGCCGAGGCGGCGGCCCGCGGCTGCCCCCGTCGCCGTGGGCGTTCCGGTAATTGGGCACCCGCACCACCGCGGGCGCGCGCTGCCGCACCGCGCCATGCGTGACCTCGCGCGCCACGGCCCGCTGATGCTGCTCCGCCCGGCGGGCTCCCCGTCGTCGTCGCCTCCACCGCTGACGCCGCGGCGAGGTGATGAAAGCGAGAGACATCGAATTCGCGACGCGCCCCCGACGCGGATGGTCCGGCTGGTCATCCCCGAGGGCGCCGAGGGGATGGAAATCTTCGCGCCCTACGGGCGGGTGTGAGGCGTAACCGCAAGATCCGCACCGCCGAGCCGCGGGCCGCCCGGCGCGCCCAGCCCTTCCGCCCGGTCCGCGAGGGAGGAGGCCGCGCTGGCTCATCCGCGCCGTGGCATCGTTGCCGCCATCGGCGGTGAACCTTAGCGAGCTGCTGGCCGTGTACGCCGCCGACTCCTCGGTGCGCGCCGGCGCAGTGCACGGCTCGCTGCAAAGAGTGGGTCCAGCTCCATAGGCCAGAGGACCAGGCAAGGAAAGTTTTGCTCAAGAAGATGGGGATCGAGGTCGAGGCCGAGCGTGAGGATGCGGTCTGCTTTGCTGAGCTGCAGGCGGCCCTCACGGGCCCCAACGCCTGAGGTCAACATGGAGGCCACGGAGGTCTTCCTTCCGCGGGGAAGAAGCGGCGCAAGGCCCGAGAGTGCTTGCGGTCCCTGTCGCGATTATGGTTATCTTGTAATTAACCTTCGGGTTGCATCCAGTAGTTAGGTTCCTTCTTTTCGGTTGTGTTTTTTCGTGTTTTGTTCTGTTTTATTTTCTCTTTCGTTGCCTGATGTCCGCTCGACATCCCGGCTTAGTTTGTACTTGGATTTGGTTTTCCTCCTCTTAATGAAACACGGGTGAATGGCCCGATCGCGAAAAAAAAAAATCGGGAGCCGGTTCAAGGACCGGGACAAGTTCCTGGCCATGCTAGAGCGCGGGCTCAAGCTGTTCGGCAGCATGAGCTTGCCGGACCTGTACCCGTCGTCACGCCTCGCCATGCTCGTTAGCCGGATGCCAGGACGGATGAAGCGGCACCAGCAGGAAGCGGACGCGTTCATGGACACCATGATCCAGGAGCACGGGGAGAGCAGAGCACTTGACGGCAACGGCGACTGCGACAACGCCGACAAGGAAGACCTGCTCGACGTGCTGCTGAGGATTCAGAGAGAAGGTGACCTGCAGTTTCCGCTCACAACCGACAACATCAAGTCAGTGATCGGAGTAAGCAGCACTGCGCACCCAATTCCAGATCGACAACAGAATCAAATGCCAATGCCATGGTGGTGTTTCTCTGTTCTTTCACAAAAGAATCAAATCGGCTATGTATGTGCTGTGCAGGACATGTTCGCCGGAGGCAGCGAGACGGGTGCGACGACGCTGCAGTGGACCATGGCGGAGCTCATGAGGAACCCAAGAGTGATGAAGAAGGCACAAGACGAGGTCCGACAAGCGCTCGCCGTGGCCGGCCGGCAGAGAGTAACAGAGGACGACCTGAGCAATCTGCACTACATGCACCTGGTCATCAAGGAGGCCCTCCGGCTACACCCACCATTGCCACTTCTGCTTCCACGGGAGTGCCGGAGGCCATGCCAGGTTCTGGGATTCGACGTGCCGGCGGGCACAGTCGTGTTCGTGAACGCGTGGGCGATCGCGAGGGACCCCAACTACTGGGACAAGCCAGAGGAGTTTGTGCCTGAAAGATTTGAAGGCAGCAGCGTCGACTTCAAGGGGACGGACTTGGAGTACATTCCGTTCGGGGCAGGACGAAGGATGTGCCCGGGCATGGCGTTTGGGCTTGTGACCATGGAGCTTGCACTTGCTAGCCTCCTTTACCATTTTGATTGGGAGCTGCCGCCTGGGATGACGGCCACGGATATACACATGGCAGAGGAAATGGGAGTCACGGCTCGCAGGCTCCACGACCTCTGGCTTGTCCCCTTCGTCCGAGTGCCCGTGCCCATGCCATGACCTAAACTTTTGTACAATACGTGTCAATTACTATGTTCAAGAATACCTAAACTTACTAATAATAAGGTGATTTTTTTCTGGGCATCAGTGAAGTGTTTGCAAGAATTGCTGAACAAATTCAGTTATTTTGAACAACGTTTGGGGCTCCTCTTTCTTAGTAAGTCCGAAGTACGATTTGATGATTGCAACCCATGTGTCAAATTTGGGCGTGCTAGTAGGTTTCTTGTGCTGAAACTTGCGAGTTTTTTTTTACTTGACACATGGGTGTTCATATTTTTCTTACTTCATTTTACGATTTAATTTTGCTATTCTTGTGGTGGTAGACGACTCGTTAACGATAACGCCTATGGTTTAAATTCGGTATCTACCGACTTGGTTATTCGAAGATGCTTATAAACATAAGGCGTATGGAATTGTATTATTTATATACAATAGTAGTTCTAGGATCGCCAGTAGGAGGCTACTATTTCCTCTTCCTATTCTCTCTCTCTCTCTAGGACTCGAAATTTTCAAAATTTTGTAATAGGAGGCTCTAATAGGAGGCGGAGTGAGAATTACCGCAGCCGCAACGCCGAGCCATTCCATGGGCGGGTCCGTCTGGATAGAACGAACGCCCTATAGGGTGAATTACTGTTTCAAGATCAGAGATGGGGTGAAGGAGGAATTGAGAAATAATGAACGAAATAAAGAAACTATATAAAAGGACGTAAATGTAGTCCAAAGTCTTTTAAGCTTCCGTTGTTCAACTTATTGTGTACACAAGTTCTAGGCAGAGCAAAGCACATCTACACGTCCATGTCGATACACTAGTTTGATGAAGATATATATAATAGCTCACGGAAATACATCATATGAGTAATAGTAGTGGCATATTGTCCACTTTGCACATACTATACTATCTACTTCTTGTAGAAATAATTTCCGTGGAAACCGTATGGAACCCTTTGGGGCAAAGTAATTTTTGCTATTGGCTCGTCTGAGAACCTTTTTGCATCGATGATGTACACCTATGGAAATGAGGTTTTTCAGTAAGGACGTGTATGTGGAAAAAAAGCAGCGTGCTTTTGAAGAGCACAGCTTAGTATTAATAAAATACCTGAGAGATGTTTGTTCCCTCATCATGTACATATGTAATGACCCATCCATCATCTTCATCAACTCCATTTTTCTTTGCAACAAATTGAACTCCAGAACAGAATTGTTTCTCTTGTAAAGCATGATACTCCACTGAGATAAATTGTTTGTTTTCCTGTGTTTTTTTATTGGTGTACTTCAGTCCTTACTAGAAAAAAATATAATTCATCGTTTATTTGTGTAATACTTGTACAACATACTAACCTTATCTTGAACATCAAAGTGCAGCTTCGCTATCATCTTGTACTTAATCAAGCCTGCATTAGCACGGACTGCACATGTTATGACATTTTGGAAGTTTTTTTTGCGAAAAGATGACATTTTGGAAGTTGATGCTCACAATATATACTATATGTCAATACAACGTTACCTGTTCTACTGGTTGCTACTGAGTCAACAACTTGAGCGTACCCATACTTGTTTATAATCCCTGTGAAGTTTTCATTGATAACTGGAAAATCCATCGCAACATCCTCACTAGTAATATAACCTTCACTTGTGATGCCACTTCCCAAATTTAACCTCCATTCATAAGGGCGAGAAAAGAGAATGCCATCTATTGATGGGTCAAAATCCTCCGAATTCTTATCTGGTGGCAGGAACACCCTTCTGTACCACCTCGACTTGTCAACATTGTGGGGTGCACCAGGGATTACTGAGCCAAGTGTGCGACAACCTCTGACGACAACCTACTCATGAGTTTTTTTTTTTTGTGAGTGCCTGCTACTTCCTCTATTCTAAATTATAAAGACTTTTTGACAAGATGGTGCTCATTCGCCTGCTGGAGGTTAAAAAAACCTTGCCCTGTCCCACGTTTTCCAAAGCACAAAGTTGGGGGGTTTTCTATGCATGTGTGAAAGGTCTTCTATCTTAAGCACAAAGTGGTGGAGCTGTCTCCCACTACAGACCGAAGTTTTTTTTTTTTTTTTTTTTTTTTTTTTTTTTTTTGCAAAGTAATAAGTGTTGTGCTTGTAGAAGAAGTTCCCTATCTACTTAGGTGTCCAAAGTATTGATGCCATCAAAGGGGTTGTACCCATAAATGGAAAAGGTAGCATATATATGTCGTGGTCATGGACTCCTAGAAATTTTGTTACTACTCCAAATAAAATATAGTCACAATATATCATTCACACTCCCCTTAAAGATGTATTAAAAAAATCAAGAAGGGCTAGGGTGGATTAGAAAATGGTCAAGTGAATCAGTTGTATTCATCATATACACCAAGAACAACAATCAGTTAGTCTCAAGCTATAGCTGACTTCATAGCATACCCCAACAGAATCAACTTCACCCAAAGTCATAATGGAACCAAACCTGGTCAGTATGTGCTATGGAGCTCGTGGGGCCTTTTAGCATGAGATTAGTTGACTAACCAAACACAATCTTATGGAACATATTTTGATTTTTTTTCAACAAGATAGTCAAACACCAATACATCGCATGCATTTAATGCTAGCTTGGTTGTGCTACATAAGGCCTAATGTTTGCTAAGATTGTTGAAAGTAAAATCAAGCCCTAAGAGATGAATACAGTTATAAAAAAATTGAAGGGTGTTTCAAATACACAACTTGCATTGAGAATTGATACTGAATAAGAATATGTGATAAGTTAGGGGTCACTTGTCAATTTCACTTCAACTTTGTAAATTTAAATAAGTGGGTACATTAAATATGTGGTTTGAGATATATTCCCACCCAAATATATAGTTTTGAAAATTCATTTTTATATGTAGTTTTTCAAAAACAAATATCTTCGTTTTTTTTATTGCACAACAGTACAATTTCATAAAGTTGTAGATATATCCATCTTATGAAAACTACTTTGCTTTCATTAGTAATTACCTCATTGCCATCTTCAAAGCAATTAAATAAGTGGTAACTACATTGATTCTCCACATCAAACCATAGGATGGAATCAACACCTCCAAGCCGCGGCATTACTCCAATGCGTGATTTTCCATCCATATCATAATCAAATATGCTGAAGTAGAATTAATGTGAGAATATACTATTAAAAGTCGAACCCATCAATCAGCATTGCACTGTGACCAAAAGAATGTCATTTATTAGAGAAACCAGAAAGGAAGTAAGCTCACTCACGGTTTTTGTAGAAGTGTTCTTGATATGCCAAACCGAAGCGGATAGTCCATTATTATGTTATAGCTTAAAATAAAATAATAATTAGAGCAGAGAGAATAAATTATTAAGGATAATCTAATATATTTGTCTTAAATCTAAAATAGCATACTTTGAAGTTACTCCGATATCATGAATGAATTTTGCTGCCTCAAATTTGAGATCAACTTTGTGAAGAAGCCTTTGACCATCAGCTTATCCATGTGAAAAGGTTATTAATAGTTGACAAGTTTAGAAAAAGCTAGAAAGAAAAATAATTGTACTTAAATGTAATCATTCTTGCTACTAGATGGAGAATATGACATCATTGTGAAGAGAAAAATAAATATGATTATAACATAAATGTTCTAGAGTTCTGATTATTTAACTATTATTGTATTTATATACCATTACTAAGTTTGTTCAAGCAATGGTCTAAACAATATTTGTTTAATAGTGCTACTTATATAAATAATGATGATTATTTGTACAATAGAACTCACATGAGATTACTCCAACCACACAAAGGTGGCTTTTCAGGGTTTATTCCCATTACCACTAGTTCTCCACTTCCAGGAACCACCTGTGGTACACATGGTGTACACATATGAGTATTTGTTTTCAGAGAGTCTATTTAACCCCTATCTTAAAGGGAAGTTCATTAGACCCCTTGAACTTATCATTGAGTCTGACCCCCCCCCCAACTCCAATGTTGGGAATCATACTCCTCAAACTTTCAACACTATGCCAAACACACGCACTCATTGTTAAACCATCCCCTGTCGTTATGTTGCAACTAGTACTTTTCTTCTCACTATCAATTTATAAGCCTAGGATGTAGAAAAGTTTGAAAGCGTCCTTGACTAATTCATTCCATCCTTTACCGTTTCAAAAGCAAGCAAAATAGTCCTTAACCATTTGAAAGCGAGTTTTCGCGTGGTTTTGGATAATGTGCCATGTGCCCCCCAACATTATCCTTTTAAACTATGTAATATTTACTGAATACTTGAGCTCCTAAACAATCTTAATGAAAAAAAACACAAATTTTTAGATCTCATTGAGTACTACAACTATGGTATAGAGCATATCCTCATCCGAGGTCATTTAAAAATTCAAAACTCTGACACTCAAATTGAATATTTAAAATAGATATTTGAGAACTTAAGCAATTCAAATAAAACTACAAAGTTGTAGATCGGGTCAAGGGATACTAGTTTGGTACGAACCATGTCAATAGCTGATATAGTATAAAATTTTTGAAAGTTTGAATATCAAAATCTGATAACTTAAAGCAAATATATAGATTTAAACTATCTCAAATAAAAATGTCAACTAAAAATTGTAGATCGTGTTGAAAAAAACACTTTGTTATGTAGCATCTCAACATCCGAAGTTGTTTCAATAACTAAATTTCAAAACCTTATGATTTAAAATGAATATTTGGGCATCTAAATGATCTCAAATAAAAAGTTCTCAACTAAAAGTTGTGGGTTACGTCAAGCTCTACAATTTTAATATAAACATTGTCTTCATTCAATTTTATATGATGGAAGTTATGAATTTTTAATATAAAAAAGAGGAGAGTGACCACCTAACATGTGGGTCTTCATTGTCTTGTCATCAAAACCATGTGTTAGAAACCACTTTTGAAGGAAATTCAAGGGGGGTATTATGCCTAGTTTCAAAAGTTGGAGGATGTATGATTTATGGTATTAGAGTTTAGAGTTGTTTTCAGTCTTGACAACAAATTTAGTAGGGTTAAATAGACTTCACTATAGTTTTTAAACAAAAGATATAGTTCAAGTAATACCAAAGGTTTCATACATACCTTAGGATGACTTGTAAAAGGTCTGTCCCAATCTCCATTGATATTGTATGATCCTATAGTATCAAGATTGTTGATATTGATTTCATATGGTAGATGGTTCTCCGTGATTGCAAAAAGTCATCCCGCATGCTCAAAGATATTAGTATTTGCACTATCCTTCACAGGTTTTCCAAATCGCAACTATGACATGACAAATTATGTTAATAATATGTAAGAGGATGCACAAAAACTACACCTAAAACTGAAGTTAAGTCATGTAAGTTGAACTAATTTTCACTAAAGACAAGTTTGTTCTAGTTTATATGTACAAACTAGTGATCACCAATATAGTGCAGATTTGTTCTGTGCTTTTGAAAAAAAACAAGCTCAAATATTGAACAAGTGGCAATAAATGATCAAACAACAACATCCACAATTCTACCTTCTAATATCATTTCAACACAAACTTTTTGCTTATTAGTAGGTAGGGAAACACATTGGAATTTCATTCATATTTACCCTTCATCTCCACATTATGTGTTATAAGGATATGTAAGTCTTACCATATTGAAAATGAACGCCACTAGCATTGCATATGGTTGGCCATCGGCGGCTGGTATAAATGCCACTTCATCTTGTTTGCTCTCTAATTCAAAGGTATCCGAATGTACATACTTATTCATATATGATATATACCACTCTCCTAAACTACTCTTGTCGAAATATACAGCATGTAGCATTCCATGCCCTTCAAAGTAAGTGTATTGTGTTGAACCGAAGATAGAATCTACAGCTTTCTTTTTGTCGGGTTGAGAGGGTTTGGACCTGCTTAACTAGCTAATATTAGACATGGATATCTTCAAGTCGCAAAAAAAGACATGGATATCTTCAAAAGTTTATGAAAATCCAAAAGTTATAAAGTTACCATGATAAGGTTTTCCAAGAGATATAAAAGCTAATAACAAATTGCATACTTGTTATACTCCTAATATATATATGTTAGCTTCTTATTGTTCTAGGAAGCACTAGATGTCAAATGTAATATTAGTATGTTTAAAGAAACTTTTAGGAATACAACAAAAACTATCATAACTTATGACCATTACCATAACATAGTTTTGGGGCTAAATTTTTTCAAGTACATAGTTTTGAAATCATTTTCTACTACATTCTAGGTTCATTCACTCATTGATTTTGGAGATCTATCCTTATTCTAATGGGAATTTGAAATGGACATCTATTAAACCACACTACTCATATGGTGAATTTTCTATGAGTACATTAAATGACCAAATGTGGGAGCAAATTTAAATATGTTTGCATTATTAAAAAAAAAAAAACTGTGGTTTCCCTTGCTCGACTTTGTGGTCAAACAAAATGGCCAAATGTGTCTTACTACTTTCAACACTTTATATTGATGATGATTGGAGAAACATGTTAGGCTAATGAAATGCATATTCCCTATAGTAGTTCTAGGATATTACTCTCAAAGAGCCACCATTCTTACATTAAACATAAAGCATTTAGAAATTTGAGTAGTCCTAATTCATTTGTTGTCCTTCCAATTCAAATATAAAGCATAACACAAATAACAAGACTAGACCCACAATCTACCAGCTTAGTTTGTAGCTTTGCTGGTACAAGATGACTCATCCTTGGGATAGGTTGAGTTGATCATCAATATATATAATAATGTAAACATAATAAATACCCCTTTGAAAACCAACCAAGAAAAATTCATGGTATAGTCATGGAAGTCCAACCTCAACAAAAAAAATACTTCCTCCATATTTGAAAAGGAAGATGTTTTGGAAAAGGTTTGGGTCAAACATTGGGAACATAAATCATGAATAACTTTTAAGTCATTAAGTTAAGAAATGTGAAAATCATATCAATAGATTTGTCTTGAAAAATACTTTCATAAAATTATACATATATAATTTTTTTTAATAAATATTTTTATAGAAAAGAGAAGTCAAAGTTGCACTTCGGAGACCGTGTATTTGTCCTAAACGTCTTTCTTTTCTAGTATGGAGGGAGCATACAATAAGACCGCTCCAACTAGTTGGGCTCCCTCAAAACCATGACATGTGGCATAACCAACCTTAATACACTCATCGTTCTAATGACACCTTTAATCATTATGTTGACCAACCATTGATTCAAACCCATGTGTAGTCCCCATACAATATTATATTTCTTGTCGATTCACCCCATTGGGCATGATCCTAAGTCCTATTCATTCATGAATCTAGGCCAATATTTTGCTAATGTGTATTGCTTTCCGGATCTACCGTCACTACTGGAGAAACGATTTTTTAAGTAATGAAACCATTTTTAAGCAGAGGTGACTCAACCAGAACTACCCCATATACATAGTTTCCTGTGAATCAAGCCACCTCTAGAGATGGATCTATAGAGGTGGCTCCAAAGCCAACTACCTCTACAAACAATTATTTAGAGGCAGGTGGCTTTACAAGTTGTCTCTAAATCATAGACGGCTTGTGGTTTATAGGTTGCCTCGTAAAACTTAGGCGGCTCTAGCTAGATCCTAGTTGCCTCTGAAAATATATTTGTAGAGGTGGTTGTTGTTTATATCCGCCTCTACAGATCCAATTACTAGATATTCCCGAGAACCTGCCTCTATAAATCGCCAACTTACAGGTGGAAAAGTAGAAGCTGCTAGGAGAGAACTGCCTCTATAGAGACGGCTACAAGAAAAATTGTAGTATTTATGTACTATGATACAAATAGTAATCCATACTATGTATATTAAACATAAGACGGTAGCATTGAGTGGAACTCGCCATTTCTTATGTAGACCCCCTCTGGGAAATCTTCAGGGACATTTCCTTCAACGTCACTAAGCAAAAATTTATCACCGATTTCATTAATTGGTCGAAAAATTTCCCCTGTATAAGATACTAGTAATGTTAGCTATGCTTTTGATAACTGATTTTTCATACATTATGTATAACACGATAAAAGCATGCTATTATAAATAATATAACTTTTCTAATTAACATGGAAAGACATTTTTTATGTATGATCATGCATTGAGAAAAAGTACGTATAACCTTTAGGGGAAAAGCATGTCAAGAAAATGTATGCAACCTAGCTATAGGCTACAATGCTTCCTCCTATTATGATATAATAACTCAATCTAGTTATCCGTAAGTAAAACATTTTTTAACTCTATCTATTGGTAATGATGACATAGAAGTCTATTAAATGCATCGTTGTTTATTATATTTATTGTATGATGCTATAGACTAAGTCCCAAACTTCTTGCAGATCGAGGACTAAGTGACGGGGTCAAACATGCATTTATTATCTATTTTGAGAGTGATTTACATGTGGATTAGAGGATTTTTAATGCAAGGAGAAACCCACCTCACTAGGAGAAATCTAAAATTATGATCGTGTTAGATACACAAACGTGCGTCCATGCTAACAAGCATGCCTATAACTGATCCCTCATGAAAGCACACATTGTTTTCTCTTATCCCTCTAGTGTCCTCTAGGTGCGCTAGCTCTGACGGGTCACACGGGTGAATGCTAATGGCGGTGAGCTTATAACCTTGTGACAGAAAACATACTCATGCATCTTCATGCTCTCACACACACACGTGTGGGGATGGTCACCATGAGCCAAGAGGACGACATTCCTCGATAACATAATGGTCATGAAGGAGAACCTCTCTCGATCTTGCTCTTTGTAGCTACTAGTAAATCTTCTCAGCCACCCGGCCAGCCCATGTGTCGTTGACATGCCCCTTCTATCGAACACACGCCATGGCTAGCATGATGCATGATGCACGGCGTAACCCACATCCATGTCCTCTCTGCATATGCCTCCATATAGCGATGGCAGTATTCAATGGGGAAGGGGAGAAGTGAGCGGATAAGGGAGAGGAGAGATGATGGCACTAATACGTGAGTTCAACATGCAAGGGCCATGTTAGTCAACATGTCATATGCTAGCTTTAACTCAACATGTCTTACGTGAGTTCAACATGCAAGGTCCATGTTAGTCACTAGAATGTCCAGGGGGCCTTGCATTTTAGAAGTTTGGAGATCTAGATGGCACATCCTGGGACAAAGTTAATTTATGTACCTCCTATTCATAACATATATATTTATATCCACCAACAAGGCTAGGAATTGACTCCAAACTATCCTATATTGACTTATGATATCTGTGACTGAAGGAAATAAATATATAGGTATTTAATTAAAAAGTGTTGGGAGCTCAACGTTATTTTCCATAGCGTTACAAAAGAATGCAGTGACAAAATTGGAAGATGCATGTATTTAAATGTAAAAAATATCGATATATTTAAAAACTAATAGTCATATAAGAGGAAACAATGTGTATAAGGATGGTAAGGAGAAGCAAACTCCAAACTATTCAAATAGTTATTACCTCATTCATAACAGTCTGCTCTGAAAATCTGTATGTTGAGTCGACAAACAGTTGTAGGAGACCTGTAGAGATCGATTTCATAGCATTTGACATTTCCATCATCAGTGGCTTCTTCGTCCAGCTAACAAGTGAGGATCGCACCTACGTAAAATGAGGGTCGTTTGTTAGATGTGATTCCTTCACATGATTACTTCACACTTAGATCAACTAGCGGCACACCAACTTTTTCCAAACCTAAACTTGTAGGATGTGCCATTTAAATTGATTAATACTAGAATACATCCCACGCGTCGTTGCAGAGACTATGAAGAATTTAGAACGAAATTAAGTGAAGATGATATGGATAGCTTGCATTCATAGGTTACAATGCAAGTTATTTGGGATGACATGACTATTACTGGGGGAGATGATGAGAATAGTTGGTGGGTGACGATGTTTTCCTTGCATGTTGTGCTAGGCATAGTGGGGATTAACTTTATTTATAATAGACAAATATAGATAAGGAACAAGCACTACGCTAGACCATCACTGTCGGAAAAATATATTATAAAATAAATTACATGTTCATAAGCAACAGACCAATCATTGACGGACATTAAAATCAACCGGTAGTGATAGATAATTATCACTACCGGTTGATTTTGGTAACATAATTCAACTGTGATAGTTATTACCAACCAACAATCACTACGGGAAAATCCATCGTCACGGAGACTGCGCGTTTTGCCGAGAGCTTGGAAAACCGGCTCTTGGCAAAGATCTTCTTCGCCCGACAGTGGCTGTCACCAAAAACACACCCTCGACAAAAGTTCTCTTTGCCGAGAGCACACCGCTCCGCGAAAAAAGACCCTAGGCAAAGCCCACCTTTGCCGAGAACCAGCCCTCGTCACCGAAGCGGTGCTCGGCAGAGGTCCGGCTACTCCGACGTCGTCCACCACACGCTACCTACGCCGAGGGCGGACGTTTGCCTCTCGGCAAAGAATTCCACCTTTGCCGAGGGCCTCCGCCAGAGACCACTTGGCAAACTTTTTTTTTTTGTCCCGCAATAAACTGAATATTGTGGGTCCCACGTGCCTTACCCTTGGCCGAGGGCAGCTCCTGGGCCCCTCTCGGCAAAGGTGTAAAGAAAATGATGTTGGCTTGTGGACTCAACAAAGTTTAGATATATATCTAAACTTTGTAGTTGGCATTTTTATTTGAGATGGTTTATATGTCTAAATATTTAGACATGTAAACCATCAAAAGAAACAGTCAGAATCAAAGTTTTATTAGTCCAATGAGATCTATAACTTTGTAGTTAACAATTGAACTTTCATTTAAGATCATTTATTAGTATGTCCAATATACACTATAGATTCGAAATATTGTATAGTGAATAAAAGAATATAGCATCAGCTGTATAGTTAGGACATTAAGTGTCACGTAGCTCAATTGCTATGGACGCTCGAGTGAAAGTGAACATTCAAGACTCGGGTTTGAATCATATAACACACATTTTCTATCTTGTTACATATCACTGTCGGGTCTAGTCCTCTAGAACCGGCAGTGGTAATCTCCATACCCATCACTACCGATAATCGACCGTTAGACACGATTCGTCCGCCGTTGACAGGTTCTCCGGCCTGGCAATAATTATGTTTTCTGGTGCAGTGCATGAACTATATGTCCGTGACTTTGTTGCCATGAATTTTCAAAGATTTATTACTGTGTGAGAAAACATGAGGCAGGAGGAGGTGGATCCATGTACTCCTTTTGAACAAACATAAAAGTAAGGAGTAAGAAGATGATGGGGCAATTCAATTTCACAGCCCTTTTAGTTTCTCTTGTTCTACTAATGCACACGTGTACTACATCTGCATAATAACATATATATATCTAGATATATATTATTTTTTAAAAAACTGATATCTATATAGATATATAGTACTTCAGAGAGAGAGAGAGAGAGAGAGAGAGAGAGAGAGAGTAGAAGGCGAAGTAAGCTCGTTTGCATTACCTTTACGGCATGGGCTCTAGGTAGAACGTTGCGACCAACGTTGCGACCTTGGATGATGTACCTACATCCTCCAGTCGCATTCAAGTTGCTGCTGCCTCCAGCAGCTCTAAACATGGCTGCGTCGAGAGACAATTGTTGGCTAAGGTCGTTGCTCTTGATGAGAGGTCCTTTGGACGTTGTTCGACGCTGGTCACCTTATATAGACCGCTTCGTGAGAGCAGACAAACGTAGGTATCGTCCTGTGCTTCGATCAGACACTGGGAGGAATAACATGTGCTGATCGCTCACATGGGTTACACCTACCTAGGAAACAACCTAGCTAGCTAGGAAACGTTTTCCAGTACACACTTTGACACCGACAAGAGAACCAACCACTGTGCATATGTCAGTCCGAAAAAAAGGAAAATAGATTTTTTTTAACCCAGTGAAACGAGATGATCATTGAGAAGGCCTTGGGTCCCTCCATGTTTTTTTTTTTTTGGGAACAGCCGGAGATTTTATATTTCTGTCATAACAGGATTACAATCGGCATCTGCAACCTCTCTAAGCCCGGGTGGAGTTATAAGCCACTCTACCACCCGGTTCACATCAGAGGCCAGACGAGCACACTCATGAGCTAACTTATTACAATCTCTATTAATGAAAGATAAATCAAAACTCTCAAAACTCCGGCTGATTTCATCCATCTGTTTCAAAATAGCATCGACTTCTGACCTTTGGTTTGCACGGTTCAACCACAACCGTTCCACAACCTGGCAGTCCGTCTCAAGCTTCAGCATTCGCACTCCTCTCTCCCGAGCATATTGCATACCATCCCTGCAAGCTATGGCTTCCGCAACAGCTGAGTTGAGGCAGTGATCATACCATATGGCTTTACCACCGCAAGTTCTTCCTGCATCATCTCTTAAGACCTCCCCAGATGAGGCAGTCCCCTTCTCAGCACTGACCGCGGCATCAACATTACATTTTATCCAACCCACTTCAGGTGTCTGCCATGCCCGTCGACTCACACCAGCAGAGCTTTCCTTGATCGGATGCGCCAGCTGCCAGAGGTCAAAGGCCGTATCTATAGCCCATTTCACAGCCACCTTCACCGGTACTCCTCCTTTCCCATGTTTACGATCATTCCTTGACATCCAAATCGACCACATACCGCACAGTATGATCCCAGCATCCTTTGCATCTATGATGTCTGGATCTATCAAATCCCGAGCCCATGTCTGATGGTGGAGCGTAGGTATCTTAACACCGGTGAATATTTTAACCTGCTCCCAGAAGGATTTTGCCACTGTACAGTCTATCAGAGCATGCTTGATCGATTCATCGTCAGCCCCACAGACTTCACAGTTTGCAATGGGCTCAATGTGACGCCGGTGCAACTCCCCTCTGGTTGGCACATAGCCATTGACAACTCGCCACCAGAAGACACGTACCTTGGGCGGCACAGTAAGCTTCCAAATACGAGACCATGTGTTATCACTCGATGTTGAGGCTTCATTGACTTCAGGCTGATGCTTGTGGTCATTATAGAGTAGCTTGTACCCCGACTTGACAGTATACACGCCATGTCTCTCGGGTTCCCATGCCCACACATCATCTCCCCTTCCTCTGATTGGTGTGCTCAAGATAGCATGAGCATCAATCCCAAAGAAACTTTGTTTTATGAGTTCCTCATCCCATCCACCACTCGGGGTAATGAGGTCATCGACCGTTGTGACCTGCGCATTCTGATTTGATGTGATCGGTTTACCTTGAAAGTGATTAGGGATCCACCGGTCACACCAAATATTTGTTGAAACTCCATCACCAATCCTTCTAATTAGACCTTTGTGCAATACCTCTCTCCCTGCTAGAATGGCACGCCAAGTTTGGCTGGCATGTTTCTTCCTTGTAGCAGATAGAAAGTCTGAATCATGGAAATAACGACCTTTGAGCACCCTGGCGCACAACGAGTCTGGCTTCTCAATCAGTCGCCATCCTTGTTTTCCCAGCAGTGCCAAGTTAAAAAGTTTTAGGTCTCTGAAACCCATTCCTCCATCTATTTTGGGTCTGGTCAGCATCTCCCACCGTTGCCAATGAATACTCCTGCTGCCTGCTGAACCTCCCCACCAATAGTTTGATATCATTGATTTCATCTTGTTGCAAGTACCTTTTGGAATTAAGAAACAGCTCATGGGATAGGTTGGTACAGCTTGTGCAACAGACTTGAGCAAAATTTCTCTTCCAGCAAAACTAGCTTCCTTTCCACTCCAGGTTCCCACTAGCTTCCTGATCCGAGTAGGCATATACTCAAAGGCATCAGTCGTGTTTCTTCCCAGAGCAGTTGGTAAGCCAAGATATTTCTCAGCAAGCGCCTCCGTGTTGATTTGGAGGACTGATCTGACTACATCTTTCTCCCCCTCCCCACAGTTCTTGCTGAAGAAAACTGCAGACTTATCATTGTTAACCAATTGTCCCGAGCCACTACTATATATTTCCAGGATCTCTTTCAGTCTAGTGGCACTTCTTTCTGAGGCTTCTGTAAACACAATACAATCGTCTGCAAAGAGCAGATGTGAAACCCATGGTGCATGAATGCCCACTCTCACCCCCCTTGCTAAATGAGCAGGACCAATCGACCGGAGCAAGCACGACAGTCCTTCCGAGCATAGCAAAAAGAGGTAGGGGGAGATCGGGTCACCTTGACGTATCCCTCTCGTTGGAGTAAAAACAGGAGAAAGTTGCCCATTCACTCGTACAGAGAAGGTAACTGTTGTGACACACCTCATGACTATGTCGACAAAACCTTCATTGAAACCCAATTTTAGCATCATGCCCCGCAAGTATCTCCATTCAACTCGATCATACGCCTTTGCCATGTCTAACTTGACTGCACAAGCTCCCATCTTCCCCTTCTTTCTTTTTAAGTAGTGAGTGCATTCATACGCCACTAATACATTGTCGGTAATCAACCGCCCTGGGACAAAGGCACTTTGCTCGACAGAGATGATCTCATCAAGATATAGCTTCATCCTGTTGGCTAGCACCTTGGAGCAAATTTTGTAGATGACATTGCACAACGAGATCGGTCTGAAATTCTTGAGTTCCTGTGGCCTCTTCGTCTTTGGGATCAGCACAAGGGTCGTGAGGTTTAAAGACTCTGGTAGCTGCCCCCCATTCAAAAAATCCAGCACTGCATTTGTGACACTTGGGCCAACCGTCTCCCAATGGGTTTGGTAGAAACCGGCTGTAAAACCATCCGGTCCCGGTGCTTTGCAGGGCCCCATCATAAAAAGTGCTCGCTTAATCTCTTCAGCCGTAAACGGCTTTGTCAGCTCCTCATTCATCAACTCCGATACTCGAGAAGGTACATGATCTATTATCGCCTCAGGCACTGTATCAGGTTGTCCTGCAAACAAGTCAGCGTAGTAGGAGG
This sequence comes from Hyparrhenia diplandra, assembly GCA_015847255.1. Taxonomy (NCBI): domain Eukaryota; kingdom Viridiplantae; phylum Streptophyta; class Magnoliopsida; order Poales; family Poaceae; genus Hyparrhenia; species Hyparrhenia diplandra. The sequence goes on from JADLZK010004765.1 coordinate 48,607, forward strand.
ATGCCAGGCCCTCCATCTCTTCCTGTCTTGTACGCAGTTCACCACTAGAGTCATACAATGCCGAAATCTGGTTCACTTTCACTCTTTCTTTTGCTTGAGCATGGAACATCTTCGTATTCCTATCTCCATCCTTCAGCCAAACATTTCTAGCCCTTTGCTTTGCCATGATTTCCTCCCGAGCTAGCAATTCAGATATGCGATGCATAATATTTCTTTCACTGCTAGACGGGCCTGAGAAGAGCGAGTTCCTGCGCACCTCCTCCAGGTCCTTCCGTAGGCGTGTCAGTTCTTTTTTTACATGGCCAAACACGTCGTACTCCCATTCTTGGAATGACACCTGCATTCGACTCAATGCATTCTGCAGTTGCTGCATATTCCGCACATCGTCAGCCTGCCCCGATGTGTCCTCCACCAATTTCATATAAGTTGGATCTCTTCTCCACATATTCTCATATTTGAAATTCCTTCTTCTCCTTCTCTTCTTTTTAAGACGATTGCACTCGATGACTAGAGCACAATGGTCAGACTCCGTTGTCTGCACATGCCAGACTTTTGTATCTCTGAACATATCAGTAAAATCACTGTTGGCCAGAGCACGATCTAATCTGACTTTTACATTATGAGAACCTTGTTGCCTATTATCCCACGTGTAGGGTAGGCCGATGAAGCCAAGATCAGTGAATCCACACGTTTCCACTGCATTACGAAAACCATCCATCTGATACTCTGGGCGAGGGACCCCTCCAAACTGCTCACCCCCATCTAGGATTTCATTAAAATCCCCAGCACATAGCCAAGGTGCCATGCTTTGTGAGTTAAGGAAATCCATTAGTTCCCAGCTCCTGTGTCGCTGGTTCCTATTTGGCTCACCATAGAATCCAGTAAAGCGCCATAGTTCCTCACTTGTTCTTGGATCGATCACCATCACATCTATGTGAAGTTTGTTGTATGTCTGCAACTTCACACAAATGTCATTTTTCCAGAGAAGGGCGAGACCCCCTCCCCGGCCAAAACTCCCAACACCAACACCATTCGGAAAACCCAAACTTCTCCTCAAACCTTGCACATCATCGAAGAACAAACGAGTCTCCGAGAGAAACACCAAACTGGGGCGATAGCTCGAGTAGGCTACGGACCTCTTGAACTGCCTCGGGCTGCCCCAGGCCCCGGCAGTTCATACTGAAGATTTTCATTGTGCCCGGCGGGGGCTGTCCATCGCAGCCGCCGCCGATCGTGCAATTGAGGTATTACCACGCTTCTGTTTCTTCAAAGTCTCCATCATACTGTTAGTGCCGCTCTCTGCTCCTGCACCTAGCTGGTTCACTCGTGAGCTCACCAACCCCCGCCGGCACCAAGGCACTTGAGTCACCCAGTGGGACGTTCAGGTCCGTAATACGTGCTACCGAAGTAGATACCTTTGACTTCCTCTTTCCCAGCTGTGGTCGCCGGTTATCATCTTGTCCAACTATATCCAGGCGACGGTGTGCCCCAGGCCCCTCCTTCACCATCTCCTTGGTAGTAGCCTTCGGGTTCTCCTTCGGTGGAGACTGGACCTCCTGTTCCTCCGAATCACCCATCGGCCTTCAGTTTGTCGTGATCCCGATTTTGTTCCCTTCTCGCTTGAGCGAGCTGGCTGCCTCGGTGGTCGCGATGCTGAAAACGCGACCCGCTACCAAAAGAATCCGCAGCCGCCTCAGCAAAAGATTGGAGCCGTCGGCGCCTTTCCTCAGGCGCTCTCGGTTGGACATCATACGGCAGCTTGCCATGTTCATCCCGTTCCACTGGTGTAGCACAGTCTATCTCCGAGTGGCCCAGCCGTCCACACGCAAAACATATATATGGAAGCTTTTCATACTGTGCCTGAAACCAGCGTGGCTCTTCATCCTTCTTCAGCTTGAGTAGAACTCCTCTCCGGAGTGGCTTATCAATCTCCATCGCCACCCTTGCCCGGAGGAACGCCCCACTAGCTTTACCATCCGAGTCCACGTCCATCTTTACCACTCTACCCATCATCCCCATGATCTTCGATCCCCTCTCACGATTCATCCACCCAAGGGGGAGGTTGAGGATGCGTACCCACATCTCCATTCGATCAAAAACCACGTCCGCCGGACCGAGATTCTCATCGTATTCTTGCAGCAGGACAGCATGCCTGCCAACCATCCATGGAGAACCTGACAGCACCCGCTCCAGATCGCGACCACTGCCAAACTCCGCAACGAACATGTTGTCCCCCTTCTCGCCGATCGACCGCATCTTGAGGCCAACCGGGTTCCCCCAAGCAGGCTTCATCGCCGAACGCACATTGGAGATGTGAATCGGCGTCGGCGACAGAACCTTTCCCACCAGCGCCAGCTCTGGTGGTGTCAAGTCCTCATCGGCTTCTTCCTCACAGAAATCAAACACAGCTTCTTCTTCTTCCGTAAGGTTGAGCTTACGAAGCAGATCTTCGACATTAGGGTTTGGGGTTTTAGCCCCTCCCCCCGAGTTCCCAACTCCTGACGCCGCCATCGCGCACGCGATCGGAGGGGCGAATCTGGATGCACCGCACTATCACCGCATACGGTCACCACGGCGACACCCGCCCTAGGGATCCTAAGCGGCAAAAACCCTAGAGGTATTACGTGTTCGACGGCGGCCCGAGCGGCTAACCCGGCGATTTGCGTTGGCGGCACCGCGCGCTAGTTGGTGGCCGGGCGTGGGCACCGCGACCACGTGGTCGGCGGTGTAGCGGTCGAGATCACCGGCGGTGGCGATCTAGATCGAGGGACGGAGTTCGTGTCGCCTTCCTAGTCGCCCGAGACGGACCTCCGGGAATTACGGACATTACGTTTGTGCAACAAATAGTTAGTGCCTACGACCAATTCCTCCGGTCCCTCCATGTTTATTAGCAGATTTGTCGATCTCGCAGCGGATGCTCGAGAATATTCGGACCTGCTCGTGCTTGTGTCGCGGTGGCTACGTCGGCTCGTCGTGTGGACCCGATGCTAGATGAGCTTGTGGTCTCCCTCGTCACGCCGGCCGCGATGTGTGGTCGAGCCGCCTTCGTCTCTCGCGCATGGTCATGCTACGCCGCCCGAGGCCGAGCCCGGTGTGTTTCTGGCGTTGCGGACCCACTCTGCCACATTGCACCGCCCAGCCCGCCCCTCGCCGTGCAGGGGTGGGGCCTTCCCCGCGGTCACACCGTGGCGGAGGTGTCGAGGGGTCGGAGGAGGGACAGCGCGAGGCGTCCACCACGTCGATGCCTCTCTCGGCTCGTCTCGGCCTCGGTGGTGCCGGCGTGTCGAGGGCGGTGTGTGTCACCTCTGTGGCCCCGCGCTCTCCTCCCCGGTTCGCCCCTATGACCGTTCTGCCGGCCTCGCCCGCGCCCTCGGAACTGCCAAGGTTCCACCTCTAGCGAGGTCAAGGGTTGTCGGCGATGGATCGGGTCCCGCGTCGCGGTGGCGCTGGCCGCCAAATCTGCCTTCCACGATCAGCGACCAGAAAAGCGGGCGCGGCGTGTGCGGTTGAACAAGTGGGCGGCGGCCGGGGGCGTGGTGTCTACCCCGGACCCCACCATCGCCGAGAAGTTCCACAAGGCCTTCGGGGGACATTTGCGCCGTCCGCTAGGCGGCTTAACGCAGCGCCACGCTCCTTCCCCTTTCGGTGTTCGTTTTGTGGGGAACGAGTTGGGGAGATGCCGGACGCGGTCGACCCGGTCGGTCGGTGGGGAGCACGTCGGCATGCTTCTTTGTCACTTCCTTCCAGGACTTCTGTCGGCGGTCACCGGTTGCTTGACGAGCCAATCCTCGTGGTCCCCTCCCCCTCCGCTCGTCCAAAATCACCGATGAGGAATGGGCATCAAGACGCTTAACCGCCTCGCTGCGGCGAGGGCAACGCGATCCACAACCGGAGGGCGGGTGATGGAGGTGTTGCTCGCCAATCTTGAGGGACGCCGGTCGAGGCAGCGTCCGGACACTCCGGCGCCGAGCTGGCAAGCAAGTTCGGGAACACGCCGTCGGAGTTGGATCGTCCGCAAGCGGCAAGCGTTGCGTGAGTTTTTCCCCATAATGCGGCCCCACCCGGCGCCCTACGGCGGCACCTATGGGAGATTCTTGCCTGCGGCCGTAGCTCCTTGCCTCCCCCCTCCCTATCGTTGCACAATAGTTACCTTTAAAGTACAACCGTGTTGCTCCGCCCGTTAAAGCCGGCGATTATTGTCGATGTGTTCGTGTCTTGTGGTGCCAATTGTTTTGGCAAAGGCGTACATAACGTGTAAAACTCTTGTTTCCCTTAATATAATACGTGTCAATGTGCACGATTTCGAAAAAAATGTTCCACCATACATCCAAGTCACACAATATATAATATTTTTAGTTTTTTAGATTTTGTTTTACAAAATAATAAAAATAACGTATGTGTCTATACAAAAGATATCTTAACATATAGTAACTGCAATTTAGAAACTGAAAAAGTAGACAAATATAATATTTTCTGTATAGACCAACCAAGAGCTAAAATGACACTTACTGCTAGACCTGAAAAAGTAGCTAAATTTAGAAACTGAAATTAATATTATTCTGGAATTAATTTTGATCCGTCGTCTCTAAAATCACTTCTATATAGGGATGTGTTTTTATCAACCATGGCTAAAAGGAGAACCGTCTATAAAAATCGTTCTATAGTAGTGTTTGTTTCAATTGCAAAACTGATGTCCATATAGTCCACAACAAAATGTGAAGTTTCTTTAAAAAAATGTGGAGTTACCAGAACCGTCGGTGTGTGGAGGAAGGGCCACCAGGCAATTCAGATACGACGTAACTGGAACTGGGTTTTATTTCACAAGAAATCAATGGATTATTACACGTCTCTAGTACGCGGGGACATGTTTCATCCATTTCAACGACCAAATTCTTTACAAATTTCAGGTGCTACTTATATGATTATAAAAACATATAGGAAGGGCCACCAGGCAATTCAGATACGATATCTGTTCAACAGGCTGCGGCTTAGAACATTTCTAACACTACAAAAACACTAACTACATTACACTAGTATATTGCCCGTGTTAACGCTATGGTGATATTTAGGACAAATTTAACAACCAAAATTGTGTGTATCCTATTGTGGTTATCATCGATTGCATAGTATAATTCTTATGAAAACTTAATAGCAAATGAAGATTACTCACATGACAATAATGATATCATAATACAACCTTCCAATTTTTGACAAACACCAAGAATTTACATGTTGTAGCCTGAGTGACAAAAAAAACATTCCACAGCTTGTAATTAATATCAAGGACTTAAAAATTACCTAAATGAAATGACCTTGGATAGATTATGCATGGAAAGATTATCTCCCCTTGAATATGTGAGTACTTCTCCATTCACATCATGAAACTCCACAAATCTAGTCCATTTCAGAGACCGGTTCAAAGAGGGAAAACCCAACATCTAAATTCTAATATACTTGTGTGAGAACATTTTAAACAAAAAAATATATATATTAGTTGATTCCATTATATTGTTAGTGTTATACATCATGTAAGACAAGATCATGATCATGATTTGGTTTCAGAACTTAGTATCCTGTTTTATTTAAGCAAATTGCAATCATACATTAGCAAAGGAAGATCATGATCATGACTTGTTTAAAAAATAATAACCACTAAAGTGTTGAACCTGAGTTGCTACCACAAAATGCCATGTGCAACCTTTGATACTATTGAGAATAGAAAGCATGTTGTAATTAACCTTGTGAGGTAACTATCGATCTCACGGTTGGAGACTCCATCCAACAATCCTTCGATCGATCAATCTCTGTCTCAACAAATCAAAAAGACTCTAAATAGTTATTTTTCTGAATTTGAACCCATTATTCTTGAGTTTCGAGACACCTCGAGCAACAAGCAAGTCTGAAACTCTAAATAATTGTCGCTCTTAGCTGCATTGGTTAGCTTCTTCCTACCTTGCCCAACAGTACCAGCCCTGCTGGTAGGTCTAGTGGATGGGCATGGAGTTGGCGAAGGAGCAGAAATAGCAGTCTGCCCCGATGCCGCTGGTCAGGTACAAGTTGGTGTAGCAAACAATGTCGAGGAGGAGCACCAGGTCGGGCTGGTTGCACACCATGTGCTCCCCCATCAAGGTGGGTTTGTACGTGAGCCCGAGATCCCCAACAACGTGGATCCTCTCCGGGAGGTTTGCACAAACTTTCGCACAAACTTTCGATCTCAGCCCTCGGTTCGAGATCCGTTGGTTGGTAAGCTTTCATCTAAAATAGCATCACTGGGAGATTATAGTAGAGATGATGCCGGAGGCTAGGCGAAGGTGGGTGCGGCGGAGAGGCGCGACGGCGACCTATGGCCTCAGCGGCTGTGGCAGCATCCGCCTCCCTCGGCATCCCGCGCGGGCGCGGTCGGAGGGAGGGTGGAGGATGACGGCGCCGACCTCTAGCGGCAAAGGCTGTGGCAGCATCCGCTTCCTCGGCATCCCGTGCGGGGGATTCGGAGGGGAGGGTGGTGGACAATGGCGCTCGACCTGGGCGGCGGAGGCTGTGCATCCCGTGTGCGGGGGGGGGGGGATTCATAGGGGATGGTAGAGGACGGGCAGCGGAGAGGGAGTGGGAGGTGGTTACTTTTCTATTTTCTGTTCGGAAACAAAATAAAAGAGACACGGGGAGTGGGGCAGGAATCGAGGAGCATGCGTCGGGACGAAAGGTGTGGGGAGGTGAGGGTGTAAGACATTTGCACAAACTTTCATCTAAAAATAGCATCAACTGGGACATTATAGTAGAGATAATTGAGTTAAGGTGCCATGCCCAAACGAAGAGTCAAGATTCTGTTTGCATTCCGTACGTGCTATACTTGGCCCTAGAGAAGAGATACAACTTCAGTCTAGATGAATTAGACGTCGTGGCCAATGGTTACGCGCACTTCCGAAGTTTCTTCACAGCTCAAGATGGTAAATCGTCTGCAACCATCTCTCTGCTTCGCTAACAATACAAACGTTGTCAAGTGATCTAAATATTTTCCTTTCATTCTGATTATTATCGCAGGGCACGGTGATCCAATCGATGGACACCGACCAGGTTTTGTTGGAAAGCAGGTAGACCCTGCAGAGATTCCTCAGTACATCAGAGAATATGAGAGGGGCAAGGATTTAGAGATGTGGGAGATCATGTACAGTCTGGACCAGAAACAGCAGTAACTCTACAAAAATCGTCTTTTCCTTCCAGCAGGAACGAAGAGACCAATGCATGCTATTCCGCCTTGACTATGGAAAACCTTCTCACGAAATGGATACGTAACGTAACCACTCGTTTTGAAAGCCGGTTTCTGCGGAGCGGGCGATCCAGGGCGATCGTGACTGGGCTTCGTCGGTGTCCGTCGGCACCTTGCCGCCGGCATCGCTGACCTCGCCGGTCCCGCTAGCCAAGGATCCGCTCTCCGGCAGCGCGTTAGGAGCGAGGTCCCCGGCCGCGGTCTACTTAGACGGCGCCGCGGATTTCGACGGACGACGCTGCTGCCGTCGCCGAGGTCCCCGCTGTTCTTCGACGGACGGCGCTGTTCTCTTCGCCGGTCTCGTGCATCAGGTTCACAACAAGGATCCGCGGCACCTCGTCGGGGGTTGGCGACGTCGTCGCTCGTACGGGCACTGCCATCACCGAGCGACACCGAGCCTCGCCAGGGAGCACGGTCATTGCCGCTTCCACTCAGACGGCGCCGCGGTCATCATCGGGTGGAGCTGCCTGTCCTCGCCGGTCTCGCGTGTCGAGATCACCACACGGTCTGCGTCGCGATCATCTCCGAGTGAAAGTCTCCAGCCGGATTTTCTCCCCGGTGACTGCTGTCATCCCATCTTATGGGTGATGCCGGCGGTCGTCGTTTCGTCGACCATCAAGAAAGCTTTGCGGCGGATCACTGCCAAGGACCCCTCTCGCCGTCTTGATTCTGAAGCGGTGAGGCATCGCCTCATCCTGGGCGATCTCCGACCCTTCCCCTCGATGGCGCTGTAGCCGATGACCGGCAAGTTCTGGGCGGATTCCGACGATGAGTCCGATGGTGAATTCCTTGGAGATGTTGACTCCTTGGCCAGCCTTGCAGTCAATGGGCTCGCCAAGAATTCCATGCCGCCGGCTTTTTCCACGCCGAGACTGGAAGCCGGAGGATCTGCTGCGTACAAGGCGAGTGTCAAGCCGGCGGCCAAACCGGCGTCGCCTCGATCGGTGTCGAAGCCAGCTTCTCCTCGGCCGAGGAAGCCTCCTTGGAAGTCCCTGTGGAAGGGTCCACTTCCGCCGCCTCGAGTCTCGCCTTCAATGACGCTCGGCGATCTGCTGCCGGCGACGAAGTTGACGGGATCGCGGCCCTCAATTCCTAGTTCCTTGGGATTTCAAAGTTTAAAACATCTCGATCCTAGGACCGGGTCGCAACCTGCGGTCTCGGTTGAACCAAACCTTCCTAGTTTGGGCTCGACCAAGGAAAGCCCATCCACGGGTCCATCACGCCACATCCCGACTCCAAGGCGAGGAAACCCTCAGCGCCGCCTCATCAACCTGTCGGTGACGCCGGACTCACCTAGGCCGTCCTACCGTGCTGCTCTTATGGCCGGGGGACAAGGTCGTTTCCACCGTCGAAGGGGTCGCGGTGGTGGTGGAGATGGAGATCAAGATGGGGCATCCGGCCAAGTTGGGGGAGGAGCGCCTGTTCGTGGTCGCGGTGATCGCGGTCGTGGTCATCGCGGGTCTGCTGAAGGGCGCGGGACTGGCCGCGGTGCGGCGACTGATCGTGGTCGCGGTGTTGATGGAGGGCGTGGGGCTGCTGCCGCGCGTGGGCGTGGTACTGCTGATGGTGCTGCTACCGCGCGAGGGCGCGGCGTGGCCGCTGATCATGATGCTGGACGCGGTGACGGCGCTGTCGTTGTTGAAGCTACGTCCGTGTGTGCCGCGGTTGGGGGTACTAACGCAGCATTGACATCGGAAGATCAGGCCACTGAAGTTCAAGATAGGCCGAAGAGGAAGCGTACTGGGAATGTGGAGTGTGTCATTTGCTTGCAAGACCACTACGCAAACCAATGTCCGCTGTTGCGCGGCCCAAAACCTTCGGTTGCCTACTGCGGGGCTCTTGAAGATGGAATGGGATTCTGCGAGATCCAAGCTGCCAACCACAATGATATTGTGTCCTCCGATCAGAACTCAGTTGCAGCTTTAATCACTGTGCAATTTGGTGAGGTTCCACCTACTCTTCTGCTATCTGAATTATCTAGAATTATTCCTGTGCGTTGGCAATGGGAAGTGCAGGAAGTACGGGGCCGATCTTACATTGTTCCTTTTCCGAGCAAGGAGGAATTAGATCGCATGGTCAGAATTGCGACAGTCACCACCAAAAACAAGGAAGGTACTGTTTTCATTGAAGAATATGTGGATGATGTTAAGCCTATGAAAGTACTTGAGAAAGTTTGGGTGACGGTTACCAATGTACCTCGTTTACTCCGCTCTTTTTACCATTATGGGCTGTTGGTACGATGATTGGTGCAACTCAAAAAGTGGACATTCAGCACCTTCGCCAGACTGGAGAGATTAGAATCTTGGTGGCGGTGTTGGATGCCAAAAAAATCCCACCATTTGGTCATGTCTGTGTCAAAGGGGATTTGTATCGTCTGTATTTCAAACCGGATGAATCAGCACCTGACTTCAATCTTGATGATGATGACTTTTTGGGTGATGAGGATAGAGATATAGATGGTGATAAGAAGATGAAAGAAGCGGAGGATTCTGATCCAAAACAAAAGGGCCATATGAAGGGCACTTCTTCTTCGTCTAGCTCGCTACCCTCGCGATCTCTTGGTAGTGCTTCCCATAAGCAGACCAAGGATGGGGATGTCAATGCTATGGTGGAGGGGCTGCTGATGCCACCGAGCAGCCGGCTGTGCTTCCCTCGGCGACTTTCGCCGTGGTCGATGAGCAGCCGGCTGTGATCCCTTCGGCGTCTGACGCCGTGGTCGATGGCAAGGAGCAGCTGGCTGTGCTTCCCTCGGCGTTTTACGCCGTGGTAGATGAGCAACCCGGCTATGCTCCCCTCGGCTACTTTCGGCGTGGTCGATGACTTCGTGCAGCCGGATGTGCTTCCCTCGGCGACTCACGCCGTGGTCAATGAGCAGCCGGCTGTCATCACTTCGGCGGCCCGACGGCGTGATCGATGGCAAGGAGCAGCCGGCTGTGCTTCCCTCGGCGAATACGCTGTGGTAGATGAGCAGCCGGCGGTGCTCCCTCGGTGACATTTGATGTGGTGGATGGCTTCAAGCGGCCGAGCTGTGCTTCCCTCGGCGAATCACGCCGTGGTTGATGAGCAGCGTATTGTGCTCCCCTCGGCGACAATTGGCGTGGAAGCTGACCAGCAGGCTATGCTTCCCTCGGCGACATTTACAATGTGGTCGATGAGCAGCGGTTAGGATCCCTTTCGGCGATGTACGCCGTGGTCAGCGGCAAGGAGCAGTTGGTTGTGCTTCCTCGGCGATTTACGCCGTGGTAGATGAGCAGCCAGCTGTGCTCCCCTCGGCGACATTCGACGGGGTCGACGTCATCATGCAGCCGGCTGTGGTTCCCTCGGCGACTCACGCCATGGTCGATGAGCAGCCGGCTGTGATCCCTTTGGCGACTGACGAAGTCGTCGAAGGCAAGGAGCAGCTGACTGTGCTTCTCTCGGCGATTTACGCCGTGGTTGATGAGCAGCCAGTTGTGCTCCCCTCGGTACTGGGCGTGGTGGTTGACTTTGAGCAGCCGGCTGTGCTTCCCTCGGCGTCTTATGCTAAGGTCGATGAGCAGCCGGCTGTGATCCCTTCGGCGACAAACGTCGTGGTCGGTGGTGGCCTCGTTGTCAAAGGGATGGCCGAGCCGGCTGCTACTGCTGTTGGTGGCAACGCAATCGGCGTACAAATGGATGTTGCGGCCTGCGGGGGTTGCCTTGGGCACCAACCTTGCGTGGTTGGGGCCGAGGCGGTTAACCCACCTACGGCCGGGCGGAGCCAAAGAAATGCACCAAGAGCGGATGAGCACACCCTATGCAAGACAAAGCGGATGGCAAAGAAAAAGAACCTCGAATGTTCGGTACCTCTTTCTCTAGCTTTTCAGATTCTCGTTATTTTTCTAAACTTGGTAGAGTAGGCATCGACCTTACTTCCTCGATGTTGTTGCAATTAAAAACTTAGAGGTTGATAGAACTGTTCTTAGTGCAAATTTGAAACACTTTCGAAAGCTAGGTTTAATAACACCGCTAGCGATGATGAAAGGGAAGAACGCCCGGATGCAGTTCTCGACCACGTTTGTGGAAATTTTAATGAGAACTTGCTGGCCGCGGAGAATAATCAAATTATAGATTTGTCTCTGTCGGGCGTAGCAAAAAATATAATAAGTCCAACTTCCCAAAAAGTCTAAAACTCCATCTAAAATAATTTTAAAATGAAAGGAGTATTCGGAATAGCGAGAGGTCTTCTTGACTTGGCTAAACACATTTTTTTTGCGTAACTTGTTAGGGAGGAGCAAATAAATTTTATTGCTCTTTACAAAACTGGTAGGGACTCCTTCCCGATCACATTCTTAAAAACCTTTGTGGAGGGCGTGATTTTCTTTGGCACGCTATGGCTCCGCATGGTAGATCTGGGGGTATTTTTTGGGAGCCGACAATCGGTTTTGATATTGGAGCCATTGATGAGGGAGATTTCTTTGTGAAATTCACCTTACGTTATAAAGCAAATGACTTCAAGTTTGTCCTTTATTCTATTTATGGACCAGCACAACACCAAAATAAAAGTGCTTTTCTTGCAGAGCTAGCTAATACTTGCTCCAAAGAGAACTTACCATACCTTATTGGAGGAGATTTTAATATTATGCGAAGCCCTGACGACAAAAGCACCGGGGTCTTTGACCCTAAATGGCCGAACCTTTTTAATGCGGTCATTGATTCCCTTGAGCTCAGAGAAATCACCATGTCGGGCTGCCAGTTTACATGGGCTGGACCTGGTGATAATCCTACTCTTGAAAAGCTTGATAGAGTCTTAGTCAGTACGGATTGGGAGTTTCAATTCCCTCTAACTATGGTGGAGTCTAGAGATCGGAACATCTCTCGACCATACTCCCCTAGTTATTATCTCGGTGCCTCGACCCGTCGGACCCGGGGATTAGACCCTTCCGGGTTTGAAAGGGGGTGGTTAATTAAGGAAGGTTTTTATGACATGGTTGCAAATGTTTGGCAATCCGAAACTTCCGGAACCAATCCCTTAGAACGATGGCAAGGCAAAATTCGAAAACTAAGACAATATCTTAGAGGATGGGCTGCAAATATTGCGGGAACTTATAAGAAAGAGAAGAAAACTCTTCTAGCCCTTTTACAAGACACGGATAAAAAAGCCGAGACTTTTTGTCTTTTCGATCAAGAGATCAATTTTAAGCACTACCTTAAAGAACGTTTAGTTTCTCCTCGTTGAGAGAAGAGGAATTAAAATGGTACGAGAGAGCCAAAGTTAAAACCTTACTAGAGGGAGATGCTAACACTAGGTTCTTTCACTTAGTGGCTAATGGGAAACATCGAAAACAACACATCTATAGACTTGAAAATGATCAAGGGGTAGTTATTGGTGATGACCGCCTTAAAAGCCACATTACAAATTATTATAAAAATCTCTTTGGTCCTTTGTGCGGACCGAAGTAACCTTGTTGGAAGATCAAATTACAGATATTCCACAAGTTTCCCCCGAGGAAAATGATATTCTCACCGCCGACTTCACGAGAATCGAAGTGAAGGCAGCCATTTTCCAAATGGAACACAATAAAGCTCCAGGACCGGATGGTTTTCTGCTGAATTCTATCGGGTCTTTTTTGGGAGGTTATTAAGGATGATTTCATGTCCATGTTCTATGAATTCCACAATGAAAATCTAGATCTTTTTAGTCTAAATTTTGAAATAATCTCTCTTATCCCTAAAACTCAGAATGCTACTACTATTCAAGCAATATAGACCGATTTGTGTACTTAATGTTAGTTTCAAAATTTTCACAAAAAGTGGGAACTAACAGACTGAATAAAGTAGCTAAGGCAGGTTGTCGAGTCCTACTGGGGTTCGCATTCATGCCAGCAGGAATATCATGGAAGGAGTAGTTATTTTACATGAAACTATCCATGAATTACATACCAAGAAAAGGAATGGAGTCATTTTCAAAATTGATTTTGCAAAGGCCTATGACAAGGTCAAATGGTCCTTCCTACAACAAACTCTTCGCATGAAGGGGTTGTCCCCCAAATGGTGTAGATGGGTCCAAAACATGGTCACTGGGGGGGAGTGTAGGGGTTAAAGTCAATGACGACATTGGCCACTACTTCGGACCAAACGGGGCCTTAGACAAGGAGATCCTTTGTTGCCTATCTTATTTAACATCGTTCTTTGATATGCTAGCTCTCCTTATTAATAGAGCAAAACCGATGGACAAATAAGAGGGGTTATTCCACACCGATCGATGATGGTTTATCTATTTTACAATATGCGAGATGATACCATTATCTTTTTAGATCATGACCCGAGCAAGCAAAAATTTAAAACTTTTGCTTTGCGCTTTTGAACAACTCTCGGGGCTCAAGATCAATTTTCACAAAAGCGAAATCTTCTCGTTATGGTGATGCCAAAGAGATGGAACATTATTATACAACACTCTTTGGTTGTAATGCGGGGACCTATCCTTTTAGGTATTTAGGCATCCCTATGCACCATAGACAACTCCTGAATTCTGAATGGAGAAAGGTAGAAGAACGCTTTGAACAAAAACTCTCTTGCTGGAAAGCTAAGTATTTATCCTATGGGGGAGACTTGTCTTACTTAATTCAGTCTTAAGCAGTCTCCCAATGTTCCTTTTTGTGGTTCCAAAAGGAGTCCTCAAGAGTCTTGATAAATTTAGATCAAGATTCTTCTGGCAAGGATCTACAGATAGACACAAATATAGACTTGCTAAGTGGGATATTCTATGTCGCCCCAAGGATTAAGGTGGTCTTGGAATTCTTGATTTGCAGATACATAACAAATGTCTATTGGCCAAATGGATTGTTAATCTTATAAACACCGATGGTACTTGGCAATCCTTGCAAAGGAATAAATATTTGCATTCAAGACCCTAACCCAAGTATCAACCAAACCAAATAACTCTCATTTTTGGAGAGGTCTCATGCATATTAAAAATGAAGTACTTGCTAAAGGTTGTTTTTCTGATTAAAGATGGAACCTCGTACAAGGTTTTGGGATGATACTTGGTTAGGTGATAAGCCTCTCAAACTCAGATACCCAAGCTTATATAATATAGCTAGGCATCGACATGCAACAGTTTCAAAAAGTTATGTCCTCGATCCTCTCAATATTTCTTTTAGAAGACTTTGGTGGATAATAACTTTTTGTTGGATTGGCTTAGCTTTTGTAGCAATGCACCTCGAATGTGGCTCGGTGGATGGAAAAGATCACTTTAAATGGCTATTAACTAAGTCCGGAGTTTTTCTGCGTCAGGACTATGTATCTTGATTCCATAGATATAAATCCACCCTTCCAACATAGGAGGATCCGGAAATGGAAAATACCTCTAAAAATAAAAAATTTCTCCGGGTTTGTCCAAAAGGTGTCGTTTTGACAAAAGACAATCTTGCTAGAAAAAATTGGAAGGGGAGTCGAAATGTGAATGTTGTAATTTGAATGAGACTATCCAACATCTCTTTTTTGACTGCTCATTTGCTAAAATGATTTGGAGGATTATTTTCTATGCTACTAATCTAACACAACCTGTTTCGATTAACCATATGTTTGGTACATGGCTTAGAAATCAGAATAGACAGACTAAGCCTCTGATTTGGGTTGGTGTGGCTGCTCTTTTCTGGGCCATCTGGAGGTGTCGTAATGACACGATTTTTAAAAAATTGAAATCTAACTCTATTATGCAGGTTATTTTCAGGGGAGCTTATTGGCTACGCTCCTGGGCCCAGCTACAGCGTACTGAGCAAACAAAAGAAGCCCTCGTGTGTTTGAGCAAGCGTTTAGAGATGGTTGCTTTAGAAATTTCAAATAGAGGGTGGAAGCATCTTTTTCGTTTGTTATAATGCTTATGTCGTTTTTAAAGACATTGTGCTTCTCGAACTTTATAATAATTGGCTGTGTACATCCACGGATGTAGAGGCCGGATTGTATTATCCATTATCTAAAAAAACGAAATGGATAAAACAATAACAGGAGGGAATGATAAGGTATCTTTTATCAACCATGATCACGAACTGGATAAAACAATAACAGGAGGGAATTTGGAAAATTGGTTTTAAAAAGGAACAAGAGCTGGGAGCTCAGGGAGTCAGGGTAGACACCGGACATCATGTCCACCTCCGATCAGTTATGTGTTCATTTCATCAGTAGCCAAAACAGAGTAGCTCTCCTCTCTCGCCCGCCCACACCTCTATGGCTCACAATGTACAACTCTTGTACACCTGGTGCATGCAATAGAACTCATGCAAGGTGTTACTTTTTTTTTTTTTTTTTTTTTTGAGAATTACACAGTACAACGCAGACGCTCACAACACGCACATCAGAGTTCAGGTTGCATGTGGGGCGGGCCCTTACCGCTGCCCGCAAGGCCGCCCCCCGCTAAATTTCGTTTTGTGGACATTGCGGCCTAGCCGCAATTGCTTTGTGGTCTAAATGTTTAGAACCCGCAAAGTCCGTTGGCCCTAGGGGCAAAATCCACAAAACCCGCAAGAACCCGCAAAGTTTGTCTCGCCGACCACGCGCCATTAATGAATGTTGTTGTGTTGACGTGACGATGATTGTTCAGGCCGGTGTTGCTAGCAGCACGAGGCACTCGCTCGGCCCATCCGTTGCAGCCGCGGCTATCGCCGCAAGACGTACGTCTGACAGCTCGCGTCCGCGAGCTAGGCAAATAAATGTCCTCCGCAGCCGTGCATGGCGGCCAACGGCGGCGCCGCAACGGACGGCGGCGGCGAGGGCAGCGCAGCGGCGCTGTCGTCGTCGGCGTCGCGGACGTCGTCGGTGCGCCACCGCGTGATGAGTACGTTGTCGAAGCTCCTCCAGAGCTCGCTGAGCCGCAAGTCGATGGGCCGTCAGAGCAGCAAGGTGATGTCGGTGTCGATCCAGGACGTGCGCGACGCGGAGGAGATGAAGCAGGTGGACGCGTTCCGGCAGACGCTGGTGCTGGAGGAGCTCCTCCGGGCGCGCCACGATGACTACCACATGATGCTGCGGTTCCTCCGCGCGCGCAAGTTCGACATCGAGAAGTCCAAGATGTGGCGGCAGTTCCGCCTAGCATCGGATCGTATTTGCAAGGTGCGATGCTTGGTTCAAAAACTTGGCAGAACCTACATGCACCGATGCTTGTGGAATAAAAATAGCTATTTTTAGCCGGCGGTGGCTGGTTGCTCATGCAAAAGAATCAAGATCTCGTGCTCTGCCCCCACAAGCACACGCATATCGATGCTGAACACTGTGAGGTTTGAAGTTTGATTGGTTTCTCAGGCTGTCCGCACCGGGTACGCCTTCAGCGTACTGGAGTGCGTGTACTCAAGTAATGGAAGCTGCAGCGGGTACTTTATCACGAACGCTATCGAAGAGTACCCACCGCCGTTCGTCAAATAACGCGCGGTACGGACGCGTACGCCACAGTTCATGTCAGAGGAGCAGAGAGAGAAGCAGCATGTGTGCATGTGCGCGGGAGGCAGGAGTGAGAGAAAGGGCATGTGTCAGCAGCGGGTCCCACCACTTAAACAAGCAAAAATGTTATAACTTCGCAAACGAAAAAACAAAATTAAATTTCGATTGCACCATTGAATTTGTAGTGATAAATACTTCAACTAGATCTCACATGGATATATTTAGATAACATTACAAATGGGGCCCATTAATAATGGTTGTGATAAGTATATCTTTGAAAGTATGAACGAGTGCAAAGAAACTGTAAATAAAGTAGAGAATCTTGATGAATAGGATAGAATATTCCTTTTAGAGTATGAAGTTAAAGTACAGGAGTGCGGATAGTCTCAACACCCGCACGCTGTGGCTAATCTTAGAAGCCTAAGGCTCTAGCTCGATGATCATGTTTGTGCGTGTGTTCTTGTCGTGAGTGCTTGGGACGTTAGCGGGCTTAAGATGTTAGTCCGCTAAGTCCACTGGACGTTCGCGGCTATAGCTTTGTGGCTAGTTGACGTCCGCATAGCCCGCTAAATAGCTCGGTGGACAGCCTTGCGGATCGTGGACGGTCCACGACCCGCCCCGCCTGCATCTTTAATCAGAGTCCAAGGGCACAACTTATGTTTGCACAAGACAATGATATACTATTCCCCTTATGTTGGTAATAATAACACAATCCGCAAGGTGACTCACGCATGGTGTCACAAAAGATTGTTATTAACACAATCCACAATGCACGCTATTGGATGAAAACAACTGTCTATACAAACTAACTTCTGTTGTATTACATGTTCCTACATACGAGTATGCAGGTTGATTAATCAGCAGCTCTAATGTAAATTCAAACTGAGCTCCTGCACAAGCTACAGGCCAAGAAATAATCCCATGAATTATCTTTTTTCTTATTGTTCCAGGGAATAAAACATCCCAGTACCCTGAGGGGTTTACAGCAGTTAACAGTGAAACATCAGAATCGTTGCAGGTTCTTCAACCAACAAAAGCTCATATTTATCCCTCCCAGAAACCAACCAACTAAGGATCAGTTCTCCACATTTGATCACTACTATCGACCCTAGATATGGCAATTCAATCCCATGGCAGCAGCTTGGAGCTACCAGTTGTCTTCTTTGGGTAGCTTACATCTCAGACGTCCGGAGGCACCATTCCTCAAGACAAGCTTCAGTGGGTGGTGAGGTGATCTGTGTTCATATGTAATATGTATAGTCAGACATAAATAGGTCACACACTAATACTAATTCATATCTATATATGTACAGTGAGCCATAAATAGGTTACATACTTGGGCATCAGTATATATATATTCTGTGTCTATGGGCCAGCACTATACCAATGGGAGAGGACACCGGCCTCCTGTGCAGCCATGATATATCTTCACAAGTAGCTTCCTATCCATCTGCCATACCAACATGGTTGACCGGCACGCCTGTGTTTCTAGCATTGTTGGAGAAGGCATAACGGCAATAGTAATCTTAAATAAAACCTAAAAAAAATTCTAGCAGTACATACCACACATAGAAAACTTACAGCATATGGTTTCTTTTTAAGAGTTTCAATTAGTTAGTAAGTCACAATAATACCCAAACTAACTAAAACACAGTAGTAAAAGATATCTTACACAATCTCTCATTTTCTTTCTCATCAATAAGACGAACCTCAATACACAGTATGATCCATATGAGGTAAATAAAGTGAAATATAAATGTTCTCTGTTCTGTTTTTCCACATTTACCGTTCCCTTAAGTTTCCGTCCCCCTGGGAAAGATTATCAGCACTTCTACAAACAAAAATAGAAACAGAGAACACAATGAATCAATTACCATGTTTTTCCATAATGAAAAGAGAATGGATAGTGGACGGCTACTATACTATTTGCACTACTTCAGAACGACTTCTGTGACCAGTTTTATTTGGTAGCCCCTGCAATAAAGCTGGTTGGAATTCTTTGCATATAAGACAATGAGCAACACAATTGCAACAATATGTGTGCAGTTGACTAAAGTGATATCTTCCATTGTTATCATTTGCATAATTTTATTTAAAAGATCAATGAGCATAGGCATGCTACCTCTCATATTTAAAATGACATTAGTTTGTTCTAGTTTGGAGAAAATATCAGATTTATATTTATATAAAACAGAAAAAAGCAAAAATGCTAAGTGCGCTAGTGTCTCAGCGCACGCCACCACGGGGATACAATTTCGCTCAATCGTGAGCGAATTTTCAATTTTTTTATTACGACTGTGCATCTCACTCTCGGAGAAGATCTTTTCACTGCATTATTGTCTATTCCGTGCCCGGGCGCCCGGGTCACGGCTGGGCTCGGAGGCCTCTTTCTGTTTTGTGCTCGGAGGCATCTTACGCAGCTGACAGCCGTGTATCTTGTCCCGTGGAGGCATTGGGGTCGCCCTAACCCCGCTTAATATACTGATCTGCTTCTAATTAAACTCACGGTACGGTATAATTAGGCGGCGAACACAGCGTTAGGGTTTGGGTGTTCGGTTCCGCGCAGAGGGAAGGGAAGGGAAGGGAAGGGGTAAGAGGAATACCTGGTGCGTGCTCGTCGACGGCGAGGACACCGACAAGGCCTCGGCACACCTGGCGGCGGCGGCGGCGGCGGCGGCGCGGCAACCCAGTAGTCGCGGCGCGTCGGAGGTACGAGAGAGATGCGGTGAAGTTGTGGCGGACGGCATTATCCTTTAGTCTGCGGTTATTCAGCCCATTGGGCCTAGATGGAGCGCACCAGCACGGGTCTTTTTCCGATCCTGGGCCGTCCCGTCCGTCATGCGTACTAGCAAAATATCTGTTTCTCCTAAAAAAATCAAAATATTTGTTTCTCCTTTTTAAAAAAAGCAAATATTTGTTTGAAGACTTATTTATTTCATGCCAGCAGATTTCCCATATCGTCAGCATGGCCCACGATAATGTTTCTGGTTTTGCTCAATGTAATGTGAGCTATTATCATGGCAATTTTACATCGCTGCTCCAAGTCATTGTGCAGTGCAGAGTTGTCTCTTTTTGACCAAAAACGGCTATCCCCGTCCACACTGCTGGCTTAGCTAGTTTCATCCGTCAACAACACTTAGCTTGTCTGGTAGTCTTTGTGGATGCAATGCAATGCAACTGTGTGACTACCGTGTCCTATGTAAAGATGAAAACGGACGGAAATGAACGAAAAATCACTCTATCATTTTCGTTTTCATATTCTTAGACGAAAAATGGTAGCGAAATAAACGGTAATACGAAAACTGGTAAATACGATCGGAAAATAGAAGAAAACAAACGGTAAGCGGGAACTTAAGTCGAACATTTTGCCGTATACTATAGGAGAGAGTAAGGTCATAATATCTGTCACGGCACAGTAAATGTGTTCACAAATCATAGCAAATGGTCACCAAACATCCCTATATTAATTATCACTACACCCACAGCATAGCAGAAAGAACACATCACATAACACATTAGGGTTTCTATATTTTGGGTCAAATTGGGCCTATTTTGTGCTGGGCTGCCTATCCCATATTTATGAAAAGGGGATGAAAACGGGATAATTCCGGCCAAAAACAGAAAACAATAAATACGGATGGGAAAACGCTCCACCATTTTCGATCTCGTTTCCGTTTATCTCTTACATACGGATGGGAAAACGGGATAATTCCGCCCAACATATCTCTTACTAATTTCCCTTAACAGAACAAAATGAATACATACACTTCTTTTACTTATATCCGCCCGCGCCAAGCGCGGGGGCTCTTGCTAGTTTGACACATGAGCCAAAACGACATCCAGAAAGATTACCCATCACTAGTAGTGATTTTTTCTCTTCTCTAAATGCATACATCTACTATACATTGATCATAAGGAAATTTATAGAGAACAAAAAAGAAGAAGGATGTTTATATATAAAGTTTTCCAGATTCTGCTGCTGGACTTAGCTTAGGTCGTGGGCACGGGCACTCGGACGAAGGGAACAAGCAAGAGGTCGTGTAGCCTTCGAGCCGTAACCCCCATTTCCTCTGTCATGTCTATATCCGTGGCCGTCATCCCAGGCGGCAGCTCCCAGTCAAAATGGTGAAGGAGGCTAGCAAGCGCAAGCTCCATGGTCACAAGCCCAAACGCCATGCCCGGGCACATCCTTCGCCCTGCCCCGAACGGTATGTACTCGAAGTCCGTCCCCTTGAAATCGACGCTGCTGCCTTCGAATCTTTCAGGCATAAACTCGTCAGGCTTGTCCCAGAAGTTAGGGTCCCTCGCGATCGCCCACGCGTTCACGAACACGATTGTGCCCGCCGGCACGTCGAATCCCTGCACCTGGCATGAGCTCCGGCACTCTCGTGGAAGCAGAAGTGGCAATGGTGGGTGTAGCCGGAGGGCCTCCTTGATGACCAGGTGCATGTAGTGCAGATCGCTCAGGTCGTCCTCTGTTACTCTCTGCCGGCCGGCGACGGCGAGTGCTTGTCGGACCTCGTCTTGTGCCTTCTTCATCACTCTTGGGTTCCTCATGAGCTCTGCCATGATCCACTGCAGTGTCGTCGCGGCTGTCTCGCTGCCTCCGGCGAACATGTCCTGCATGCACGGCACATACATAACCGATTTGATTCTTTTGTCAAAGAACAGAGAAACACCACAATGGTCCATGGCATTTGATTCTTTTGTCGATCTCGAATTGAGTGTGCAGTGCTTACTCCGATCACTGATTTGATGTTGTCGGTGGTGAGCGGAAACTGCAGGTCACCTTCCCTCTGAATCCTCAGCAGCACGTCAAGCAGGTCTTCCTTCTCGTCGTCGTCGTCAGCTGCTCTGCTCTCCCCGTGCTCCTGGACCATGGCGTCCATGAACGTGACCACCTCCTGCCGGTGCTGCTTCATCCGGCCGGGCATCCGGCTGACGAGCATGGCGAGGCGTGACGACGGGAACAGGTCCGGCAAGCTCAGGTTGGCGAACAGCTTAAGCCCGCGCTCCAGCATGGCCAGGAACGTGTCCCGGTCCTTGAACCGGCTCCCGATTATGGCACGCACCGAGGAGTCGGCGGCGTACACGGCCAGCAGCTCGCTCAGGTTCACTGCCGACGGCGACGCCGACGACGCCACGGCGCGAATGAGCCGCGCGGCCTCCTCCTCGCGGACGGGGCGGAAGGACTGGACGCGCCGGGCGCTGAGCAGCTCGACGGTGCAGATCTTGCGGGTCTGCCTCCACGCGTCGCCGTAGGGCGCGAAGATGATCCCCTCGGCGCCCACGGGATGGCCAGCCGGACCATCCGCGTCACGGGGCGCGCCGCGAACTCGAGGTCCCTCATCTTCATCACCTCGCGGGCGGCGTCCGCGGAGGAGGCCACCACGACGGGGAGCCCGCCGAGGCGGAGCAGCGTCACTGGCCCGTGGCGCCGCCGCCAGGTCACGCATGGCGCGGTGCGGGGCGCGCCTGCGAGGTGGTGCAAGTGCCCGATCACCGGGAGCGCCCACGGCGACGGGGGCAGCCGCGCGCCGCTGCCTCGACGGCTCAAGGGCGCACGACTGAGCCACAGGAAGGAGACGACGGCCAGGAGGGGGGAGGAGGAGGAGGAGGTGGACTGGAAGCGTCACCATTTCCATGGCGGCTTGGTGCTCGAACTACGATTGGCTGGATCAGCACCTCACTCAAGACTCAAGTAGTCTAGTGTCCACTTTGCTAGTCTGTGGTAACTGTAGTGCTGCCCCACCCTTCGACCTTTGTGAAAATACAGCGAATGAAAGCTGATTACTAGTCTGATGATTGATGGTACAGTAGTGCATTTTTTGCTTTCTCGCTCGGACAGTTCTCTGATATTGACATTTTCTATACTCAAATATACTAGCGATAAGTTCATTGCCATTGAAAAAAATATAACAGGCAGGGGATCTATAAAGATCCTTTATGTTTTGTGAGCTTATAAATAGTGGGCACTATAGACCAGTAACTGGTCCGCTCCATAGACTCAGAGACTAGGGATGAAAACAGTCGGAACGGAATCCATCCGTAGGAAGCCAAATCACGTTCATTTTTATTTAAATACGACAACCTTTGAAAATGATTGAAAGACGGCGAAGTTGTTTCGGCATTCATTTCCATTTATTTATACCATCATGTTTAACTTTTCCGGTTATCGCTACCGTTTCCATTTAAGGGCGTCTCCGATGGTTACCAAATCGCTAGCTAAAAACAATTTTATTGGCTATCAATGTCACTTTTACAAATCGCTAGCTAGATGAGACATCTAAATAAGAAAAAATAAACACTATAGTTGAGAGTTATGTGAGAGAGATGTTTCTAGGAGAGCGGGCTAGATTAGATATTTATTAGTCGCTAGCTATTTGAGAGTCGCTAGCTATTTGGTCTCTCTCCTCGATAGCCAATCAACATGTTACTTTTATATTATTTTTATACCTCATCTAGCTAGCTATTTGTAAAGTGTCATTGATAGCCAATAGAATTCCTCCTAGCTAGCTATTTGGTCACCATTGAGACGCGCCCTAAGCTTGAAAAATTGAGAAAACTCGAAAACGAAATTATCATTTTCGTTTTTATCCCTATGAAAGATACTGCTCGTCCACATTACTGGGTTCACTGTTTCTTAATGGGGTTGTTACTGTTACTGGAGACCCGATATTGTTCCTTATTAACGAGTTTGTTACCGTTACTCGAACCCGGTATTTTTTTCACAATGGGCTTGTTATTGTTCTAAAGACCCAAAGTACTATTGAGAACCGTTTTGTAATAGTTCCTCTCGATCCGATACTGCTCATTTATTTTTTTCCCACACACTTTTTCTCCTTCGCTTGGGATTTCACTCTAGTTTTCTTGGTATTTGGCTATTCTTAACGAGTCCAATTTTGAAACAGGAATATCACCTGAGTATGATTTGCACATCCAAGTTTTTTTAAAAAAATCATTAATAACCATTAAACTGAAGAAATAGGTTAAATTTAGCCCTTTTCTCTACCTAGAAATATACCAGTGAGTTGCAACTGTAGGGGGAAAAATAATTTTCAAAACAAGTATTCAACAAAGGTTATTCAACCATAATATGTATAAGAGTATCATCTTTTTATAGTTCGACATGCTATACATATGCTATCAATTATATATTAAATGAGATAGTCGACATGATATGTATATGTATATGACATACTCAAATTGGGGGTACCCATCGGTACCCGTGGGGTAAATTTTGTACTTGTACCTTATTGTCATGAACCAAAAGAGATCGTTGGAATAGGGCCCAACAAGGGGGAGAACCGCCGCCGCCTAGGGCCCAAAGCCCTGGCAAGCGCCACAAGCGCACCTCGGGCCGGCCGCCCGCCCCCGCCGTAACGCGCCACGTCGGTTGCTTCGCAATAAAGTAAGGAATATTTAAGGAATAAAGATAGGAATAAAATAGGGAATAAATAGGTTGCTTGTGAGAGAGGTATTCCAATCTATAAGGAAACCTCCTAGAGATTGCTTAGCGTGCAAGTCTTCCCTGGAATATAAATACAAAGGGAGCTGTAATCGTTTGGATTTTAATCGAGAAAAATTAAAGGGGTAACACCCAAAAACTCTCCACTCTCTAGCTCTCAATCTCTCTCTCTCTCGCGCGTGCGCCCACCCCTACGCCGCCGTTGATCACGCCGCCGTTGTCTCCGCGGGCTGGCTGGCCGCCCCGGTATGGCCGACCCGCCCCGCGCCGCCGCGCCCGGCGCGGCCACGCTGTCGTACACCGCTGCCCCGGCGTCATCTTCCTCTTCTTCCTCCTCTTCTTCTTCCTCCCTACTACTCCCCAAACAGCCCCAATCACCATCACGCACCATCACCGCCGTCAAGATCGCCGACGATCAAGAATCAGTGTCAATTCCGCCCAATCTAGCCGAATCGACAAATGGTATCCCGAGACCGGGGCGATTCCCACCACCGACGGCTTCCGACCACCAACAACGCCAAGATCCGATGGCCAACCACAAGTACGCCGAGCTGCGGATGGAAATTCGCGAGTTTGCCGATTCTGGAAGAAAATTCGGGCCACCCTCACCACCCTCCGGAGAAGTTGGATGAACGCCGCCCGACGACGTACAACGGCGACTCTCGAGTTGAATCTTTTTTGGACGCTCCCATCGACATCCACGACGACCCGGTGGCCAAGACAGTAGCAACACCGCAAGCACGCGGCCTTGCTATCCGGCGACGCGCCTACGGCGTCACCTCGGCCACCACCGACGACGCCCCTCGCCATGGGCGCGCCCGACGGTGACGACGCTCTACGGCGGCGCCGCCACGCCGCCCCCTCCATGATCATCGACGCCGCAACGAAAGCACGCCTACCCCGTGGCGCCCCGCTGCTCTCTCGGATCGATCGTAAGCGAACCGGAGGCTACCACCGACGTCCACCCATGCTCGACGACGAAAAGCCTACCCAACTAGGCCAACGTCTCACGGCTACTACAATGTCACGAGATAAGTTCCCGGTCACTACCAACATCATCCTTGACATTGGGAACATCCGAGTGCCAACAAGGGCGACTCAACGACGCCGTCGACGACGTCAAGACCGGCGTTGCCAATCTCAACCCCGACGTCCCACGACATCTCGGACAACAACGGCGACATGAACAACAACGCCAACAACCGCCGACCAGGACATCACACGCTCCACGATCACCGAGGCAAGTCCATCCCATTCAACAAGGAGCTTCTACCTCTATCACCCATGCTCCAACGATGTCGCCGACGTCATCAACCAAGACGTCTTCGACCCTAGCATCATCGATGAGAACAACGACACCCCCCGGCGCCAACGACATCCCCGACATCGCCATTAACGCCGCTAGCCACAATGCTTGCGGCATCGGACGACGTCGACAACGACAAGGACGCTACCATGGGCGCCATGAACGGCAACGACGTCCTCAAAGATGTCAACGCCAATGACGTTCCCCCTGATGTCGACTACGTCTTCACCATGCCTACCATCGACAACAACTACAAGGGCATCAACCACGACGACATCCTAGCGGCCAACCTCAACATTGGCAACCACGACGTTCCACATGGGGCGCCACGGCCGATGAGAACACCGACGCCCCCGGGCGCCACCAAGGAGGCGGTGGTTCACTCGCCGATCTTCGCCGACGATCTACTACACTTTGGACATTCAGCCGACATCAACAATGACGGAGAACACCATCTCTCAAGCCGCGGCCCAAAGAAAAGGCGACATCATCGATCACGCAAGCGTAACATCGTGTACCACGGCTACCAAACCGACAACAACGACACTCCTCCTTCTTTGGCTCCTTTGCATCCCCAAGGCGCCACGGCAGAACGGAGACAACATACCATGGTGCCCCACTCGGTTTTGGGGACGTCCTTCAACGGCGACACCAACAACCATCGCGACGTCGACCACGCGACCTT
The DNA here is from genome assembly GCA_015847255.1 of Hyparrhenia diplandra. NCBI lineage: Eukaryota > Viridiplantae > Streptophyta > Magnoliopsida > Poales > Poaceae > Hyparrhenia > Hyparrhenia diplandra. The sequence continues at coordinate 74,723 of JADLZK010004765.1, forward strand.
GGCAGGAGGGGACGACTGCAGAGCCATCCCGATTGGCTCCCTTGTTCCTCAACGACATCTACGCCCGAGCACGACTACGCCAACAAAGCCGTGGGCTGCAATACACCGGGAGGCACCCTACACAGAGAAAACGGCGATCCACCTTGCCCAAGACTTCGACGCTTCCATCTTAAGCAAGCCTCGACTTGTGAGCTTCACGACGATGACAAGAGGTACATACCACCCACATCAACCTCCTACCCTCGGCGGCCGTCACTACCCTGAGGCTCCCATCCTTCATCAAATGGCAACACAAATTGGCGACAACCTACTTCGCGATCGCTGGAACCATCAAGCTCCAACCAGAGCAACAGCTTGGACGCCAAAGAATGGAGATCGTCTTCCTCGACAAACATCGCCACTACGCCCCGGCCTTATTAAAGGTACTGGGGTGGTCTGCGGCCAAAGAAAGGTCGGCGTCTCCATCTTCGCCCGGCACATCAACAACGACAACTTGATTGCAAAACGACAAATAGCGAGGGACGCTACCGAAATAAAAGGGGGGGAGAAATGTCATGAACCAAAAGAGATCGCGGAATAGGGCCCAACAAGGGGGGAACCGCCGCCTAGTGTAAGTGCAATCAAGCTCTAAGTGGGTTTTGGCGTTGATGACCACCGAATTAGGGGACTAATGAGATTTACGAAGATGACATGCAGGGAGTAAAATATGGAGTTGGTGAACAGGTCCAAAGGTACCAAATAAGCTAGATGATGGTGTTTCCGGATCAAGGCATTTAAATCATTTTATATTTTGAATCTTGAGTTTAGGAAATGCCGTACTATTAAGAGGGATCATAGGATTCTCGGGTATCACGTGGACCAAGTGCTCTAAACATCAAATCCGGACACCACACACAACTCCAGCCCGACCGGCCCAAAGAAATCACCGTGTTTCACACTGGCTGTCAGTCGGGCGCGGCGAAGGTCGCGCAATGGTGCTTGGCAAAGTGCCGCGCCTTACGCGGGTGCTTGCGCGTGTCGATGCGGCAAATGCCACACTTAATCGCACCGTTGGGTTCGTGGGGGTATAAATACCCATTCTACCCCTCCCCAACGGTCACCGGCTCACTTTCTTCTTCCTCCCGACTGCAACAGCCGGGGAGACCATCTTTTGCTCTCTCTCTCACCTCCATTGAAGCACCTTGAGCTCCCCACTCAATCTCTCACTTCCCACCTGGGATTCTTGAGGGAAACATTTGCAAACTTCGATTGGAGACCGGATCTACGACTTCCCCCACTCAAAAGAGCATTTGGTTCACGTTTGGCGGAACCCTAGGGTTCTTTACTCTTGGAGCTTGCTCCTAGACGGCTAGGGCGTCGCCCTTGAGCTTGCCCCCTTCGTGTGGCAGCCTTGGGAGGTTTGTAACCTCGATCTACAAAGAATACATTACCCCACATCTCTAGGGTTAACTCCCTAGACTTGTGAACGAGGGAAAAAGCAAGCCGGTGGGCAAGCTAAGCCTTGTGTGGCAACCTCAACAACGTGGACGTAGCCCCAACTGTGTGGCGCGGTGAACCACGGGTTAAATCCTTGTGTCACCTTGTCCCTTTACTTTTGTTGCATATTTGTCTTGTGAGAAAGGGCTTCGACCCGATCTACTTTGTGACAAGGTTTCGTCGGATATAGCTTGTGTTTACGTGGAGATACTTGTGTGCGGGGAACCTAGGAGAATCATCTTCAAGCAAGTGCAAGCTCCCTGTTCCACCTCGAGGTTACCTACCGTGAAGTGACCCGCGGCGGTGTGCGCCCATAGCCTTGGCGGTGCCGCGCCCACCACCCGAGAGAGAAGTTCCTTTTCGTTTTTACCTCTCTCTCGTCGGCTTTCGCGGCGGCGGTCGCCCGCTCCTACTCATGGCGGTGCCGCGCCTGTAGTGTACTGACAGTGTGCTTAAGTTTTAACAGGTCGATTATCAGGGGTTAAGCCTATTCACCCCCCCTCTAGGCTTCCATCGGATCCTACAAGTGGTATCAAAAGCTAGGATTCAGATACGCTCACCGCGTGAAGTATGGAGGCACCGGAGGGATCGAACAAAGGAGGCAAGTCCACCGTCATTTGTGGAGGAGCTAGAGCCTAGCCAAAGAGCTTTCTCTTTGGTACGGCCAGCGAGAGCACCATCAAGGGTGACGCTACCGATCCCGAGAGAAAGGCCGCTAGACAAGCACGGCGAGCCGCAAAAAGACAAGAGCGAGAAAGGAAGAAGCTAGAAGAGCAAGCTAGCTTGAAGCTCGCCGAGAAGCTCCAAAGAAAAGAGCAAAGAAAGATGATTCGTGAGGCAAGGGCGCTAGAAGGGCAGCTAGGGAAAAGCAAAGACAAGAAGAAGAAGAAGAAGCGGAGTCAAGTGAGCTATCAAGTAGCTCAAGATGAAGATGGAGATGACGATGTCTCCTACAACAAGAAGAAGAAGAAGGAAAGCAAGAAGGAGGAGGGCAGCGTCAACAACAACAAGTTTGCTGCCATCTCTTTCAATTACTCTTCTTATTTGACTAACCGCGACAAGAAGTCATACATCAATGTTCCCGTGGGGAAGTTGCCCAAATTTGATGGGACCAACTATGCCAAATGGAAACACTTGATGAGGGCTTACCTTGAAGCACTTCACCCCGGTCTTTGGGAAGTTGTGTGTAGTGGATTTCAACCACCGGTGAACCCAAAGGCGCCAACAAATGAAGAGCTAGCTGCTGCCCACATCAATGGTCAAGCTACAAGCATACTTCTAAGTGCTCTAGAAGGAAATGAGTACAATAGGGTGATGAATGTCAACATTGCAAAGAAGATTTGGGACACCTTGGTGCTTGCACATGAAGGTGTTGACAAAGTGAGAAAAGCAAAGATTGACATGTTGAAGGCAAAGCTCAATCGGTTTGTGATCATTGATGGTGAGGGTGCACAAGAAATGTTTGATAGGTTGATGGTCCTAGTTGGCAAGATTAGAGGATTTGGAGATGAGGATCTTGATGACCACACGGTTGTCAAGGTTATGCTAGAGGCCTACACACCTAGGAATCCCACCGTGGTAACCTTGATTAGAGACAAGAAGAAGTTTGAGCACTTTACACCCAATGATGTGCTTGGAAGGTTGATCACTCATGATATGCAAATGGAAGAAGCAAATGAGAGAAAGAAGCTTGGTGAGTTGCAAGCCAAGCTTGAGGGCATCAAGATCAAGGATGTTGCTCTAAAGGCATCCAAGACAAGCAAGTCATGCTCATCACACAAGACAAAAGGCAGCAAGCAAGCATCCATAAGTCAAGACAAGGAAGTGAAGAAGATGCAAGAAAATATTGATGAAATCTCTTCCTCAAGTGATGATGAAGATGATGGGGCTGATTACGAGAAGATTGATGATATGGCCCTATTCATGAAGAAGTATGGGAAGGGGATGAAGGCAAATGGCTACAAAATGGTGCAACGAAGATTCCCAAACAAGAAAAAAGAGAACTTGCTTCAATTGTGGCAGCACCGAACACTTTGTTGCCGATTGTCCACATGAGAACAAGAACAACAAATACAAGAAGGACAATGGCAAAGATAAGAAGCAAGACTACAAGAGAAGGGGAAGGAACATGGGTGAAGCTCACATCGGTCATGAGTGGGACTCAACCAAAGAGACAAGTGAAGAGGAGATTCACATTGCAACATTTGCCATGCAAGAAACCTCTACACCCAAGCTCTTCAACAACATGTCCGATGATGAGGATGAGGACCTTGACTCCACTCATGTTTGTCTCATGGCCAAGCATGAGAAGGTAAAAACTAAATCCAAACCCTCTCCCTCTCTTAGTGATGAATCTAGTGATCTTAGTGAAAGCTCTAGTGAAGATGAATCTAGTGATGATGAAGAATATGTTAGACTCACCAAGAACCTAGATCCCAAAACTAGAAGCTTTCTTGCTCAACTAATGGCGGATTTAGAAAGTACCCAAGCGGAGTTGGCAACTAGAGATAGTCAATTGGATAGACTTGAAAAACTCTATGTTGACAACAAGGATGCTCTTGTAGCCGAGAGGAGTGAGGTGGCTGCCTTGCAAAAGAGCCTAGCTAATGAGCAAGGAGACCATGCTCTCACAAAGAAAGCTATGGTTGCCCTAAATGGGAAGTATTGTGACTTGCAAAACAAGCACAAAGAGCTTGAAGCTCAATATAGCCTTCTTTGGGAGAGCAACTCACATCTCTCAACCACAAAGGATACTTCTACTCCCTCCACTAGTCAAGGTTGTGGTAAATGCTATAATGTTGATATGAATGTTTATACCACTAACCTTGCCAACATGAAAGCAATGGAGAAAGAGATCACTAGGCTCACGGCTATGGTGAGAAAAGAAGGTGAAAATAGCAAAGCAACAGTGAGCAACAAGGTTGTGGCTCCAAAGAAGCCCAACTACATTGATGGGAGAAATCCAAGAATCAAGGATGGACTTGGACACAAGCATGGAAACAAAACCAATGGTCGAAAGATGATCAATGGTGTTGAATGTGTCAAATTCTTGAGCAAAGGCAAAGAGGGTACAGAGAGACCGCACGCAGCGCTGGACACAAGCCAAACCGAAGCTGCACCGACGCGCCACACGCGGCGGTGCCGCAGCGAGGACGGGGCGCGGCAAAGTGCCGCGCCCCCAACAAAAAGGGAAGGTCACCTACACCGCCTCGGCTCAGAATAGACCCAAGAAGATGGTCCAAAAGCACGTGAAGAAGGTCCGTAAGTCGAAAAATCTTGTGCAGGCTATTCCTAAGGGCCACTCCTATCAATGGAAGGCTAAAGCAAGCAAGTTGAACTCCAATCCTTGCTTTGAAGTGAAGGCAAACAGCAAGGGGGAGGTGTTTGCAAAGTACTTGGGCAGTGAAAAGAAGCTTTATAGCAACACCTCTATATGGGTTCCCAAAGTTCTTGTGACAAAGGTAAAAGGTCCCAAGAATATTGGGGACCTAAACTTGTGAACTAAACTTGCTTTGCGGGCATACTCCTCCGGTGGGTCAAGTTGGGTGTTTGACAAATGGGCCGTACAAATCATATGACCGGAGAAAGGAGTATGTTCTCATCATATTCCCAAACCAATGACGATAGGAATAACATAAGGTTTGGAAATGATGACGTGAGAAGTGTAATCGGTCTTGGTAACGTTGCTATCACAACCGAGCATAATATTTCAGATGTATTGCATGTTGATTCGTTGGGATACAACTTGTTGTCGGTCTCACAATTGTGTGAGAAAGGCTACAATTGTCTCTTTACGGATGTTGGTGTGGAAGTCTTTCGGGAAGGATTCCTCTGTTGTCTTTTTACAGAAAACTCAAGAATAAGCTTTACTTAGTTGATTTCAACAAAAGTGAGGCTAAGCTTGATACCCGTCTAATGGCAAAATCTAGCATGGGCTGGCTATGGCATCGCCGTCTAGCACATGTTGGCATGAGGAACTTGGCCAAACCGCAGAAAAGACAACCACATCATTGGACTAACAAACATTGACTTTGACAAAGACGGGATATGTGGACCTTGCCAAGCCGGAAAGCAAGTAGGTGCACCTCACCCACCAAAGAGCTTGATGACCACTACTCAACCCTTGGAGTTGATACACATGGATCTCTTTTGGACCGGTGGCCTACCTTAGCATTGGGGGTAACAAATATGGACTTGTTATTGTTGATGATTATTCCCGCTTCACTTGGGTTTTCTTTGTCTTTGATAAGTGCGGGTACAAGAGAAGGTGAAGACATTCATCAAGAGGGCACAAAGAGAATTCGATCTTCTGTCAAGAGAATAAGAAGTGACAATGGGACCGAATTCAAGAACACCCAAGTTGAAGAGTATCTTGATGAAGAGGGCATCAAGCATGAATTCTCACCATATACCCCTCAACAAAATGGTGTAGTAGAGAGGAAGAACCGTACACTCATAGAGATGGCAAGGACAATGCTTGATGAGTACAAGACTTGGACATCTTTTGGTGCGAAGCTATCAACACCGCTTGTCATGCCATCAACCGTCTCTATCTACACAAGAAACTCAAGAAGACTTCATATGAACTCTTAACCGGTAACAAGCCAAAGGTGTCATACTTTAGGGTGTTTGGGTGCAAGTGTTTCATTTTGAACAAAAGGCCCCGAACCTCTAAGTTTGCACCTAAAGTTGATGAAGGTTTTCTTCTTGGTTACGGATCAAATGAGCATGCCTATCGTGTTTTCAATCAAACCTTGGGTAGGGTTGAAATCACTATAGATGTGACATTTGATGAATCTAACGACTCTCAAGTAGAGCAAGTTGATCAAAGTGTTGTAGGAAAGGAGGATCCACCTTGTGAGGCAATCAAGCAACTAGCTATTGGTGACATAAGGCCTCAAGAAGATCAAGCAAATGAAGAGGAGGATCCACCGGTTGTTCCGCACAAGATTCCGCCGACGCACTCAAAGACCAAGTGCAAAGCACACACCGGCCGGAAGTGCCCGGCCGGCGTGCCGCGACAAACGCGCGGGCAAGTGCCGCGCCACCTACCTCGGCAAAGAATCGATCCACCTACATCACCCATTCAACCACTTGATCTTGCACCAATACTTGAAGCTAATGATGAATATGATGAAGATCAAGAAGAACAAGCTGAAGGCGTTGATCACCCACGACTACGACAAACGGTTCAACGGGATCATCCCGTTGACAACATCCTTGGGAGTCTTCGAAAGGGAGTGACCACTCGATCTCATTTAGCCGCTTTCTGCCAACATTTCTCGTTTGTTTCTTCTTTGGAACCGCAGAAAGTAGATGATGCTCTCAAGGATCCGGATTGGGTGTTGGCCATGCAAGAAGAGCTCAACAACTTCAAGAGAAATGAAGTTTGGGAGTTGGTGGAAAGACCCAAGACTAACATCATTGGTACCAAGTGGGTCTTCCGCAACAAGCAAGATGAAGATGGGTTGGTGACAAGAAACAAGGCAAGATTGGTGGCTCAAGGCTTCACTCAAGTAGAGGGCTTGGACTTTGATGAAACCTATGCACCGGTGGCAAGACTAGAAGCAATTCGCATTCTTCTAGCCTTCGCTGCCCATCATGACTTCAAGCTGTACCAAATGGATGTCAAAAGTGCATTCCTCAATGGTCCACTACAAGAGGAAGTATATGTTGAGCAACCACCCGGTTTTGAAGACCCCAAGTTTCCCAACCACGTCTACAAGCTCCATAAGGCGCTCTATGGGCTTAAGCAAGCACCTAGAGCATGGTATGAATGCCTTAAGGAATTCTTGCTCAAACAAGGCTTTGAGATAGGCAAAGCCGACCCTACTCTCTTCACTCACAAAGTTAGCAATGATTTATTTGTATGCCAAATATATGTCGATGACATAATATTTGGTAGCACTAACAATGTGTATGTTGAGCAATTTAGTAGGACAATGACCAAGAGATTTGAGATGTCCATGATGGGTGAGTCTGAAGTACTTCCTCGGGTTTCAAGTCAAGCAAATGGAGGAAGGGACATTCATTAGCCAAACAAAGTACACCCACGATATGCTAAAGAAGTTTGACATGGTGAAGGCCAAGCCTATCAAAACACCAATGCCAAGCAATGGACATGTTGATCTTGATGAGGAGGGTTCAGCCGTGGACATGAAGGTATATCGCTCCATGATTGGATCCCTACTTTACCTTTGTGCATCTAGGCCGGACATAATGCTTAGTGTGTGTATGTGTGCTCGTTTTCAAGCTAATCCAAAGGAATGTCACTATGTGGTGTTAAGAGAATCTTGAGATACTTAGTACACACTCCTAACCTTGGCTTGTGGTATCCCAAGGGTTCCAAGTTCAATCTACTTGGCTATTCGGATTTCGACTATGCCGGTTGCAAAGTAGATAGAAAAAGCACTTCGGGGACATGTCAATTCCTTGGACGGTCCTTAGTGTCTTAGAGCTCTAAGAAGCAAATTTGTGTAGCCCTTTCCACCGCCGAGGCCGAGTATGTTGCGGCCGGCGCATGTTGTGCTCAACTACTTTGGATGAAGCAAACCTTAAAAGATTACGGATGTCATTTCACAAAGATACCTCTTCTTTGTGACAACGAGAGTGCCATCAAACTCGCATAAATAACCCTGGTAGCACACTCTAGAACAAAACACATAGACATCCGTCATCACTTCTTGAGAGACCACGAACTCAAAGGAGATATCGCAATTCGCCATGTGAGCACCGAAAAGCAACTAGCCGATATCTTCACCAAGCCTCTCGATGAGTCAAGGTTTTGTGCTTTGCGTAGTGAGCTAAACATTCTCGATTCTCGTAACTTGATTTGAATTCCAAAGCACACATGCAACTGTTTGAGACACTAGATCGACATAGGAAAAGTTTGTGAAATCTTTCATATTGTGTTTCAAAAGTTTTCAAATTCTAATCCGAAATTCAATGCCATAGTTCTCGTATTGATGATGTCCCCGGCAATGAATTTTGGTGTCTCGTGATCAAATTTGAGGAGAAATAAGTCAAAAGTGGCAATATATAAGCGGGAGGACGGAGTCGGTGGGGTGCGGCAATGCCGCGTGTCTGCGCGGCGGCGGTGCCGCTAGCCGGGGCGATGTGCCAGCGTCCTAGCGCGGCGATTGCCGCGCCTAGGGGTTGCGACGACCGCCCCTCGTCCGAACCGTTTTTGGGCCAAATCTTTCTTCTTTCCTTTTCTACCCCCGGCCCAACCGGTTTTCTCCTCTCCCTCCGCCCGACTTCCTCCCCACGCGCCCACTTCTTCTTTTCCCGAGCGTGAGGAAGAAGCGCCGCCGCCGCCGCTGCCGCGCCGTCGCCGCCTCGCTGCCAAGGCCCCCGGCGATGCCGTGCGCCGCCGCCGCCGCCGGCCATCTTCTTCGTCTCCGGCCGGCCCCTGCTCCCTTCTCCCCGAAAGCGGTTTCTCTCCTTTCCCCTTCATTCAACGAGGTACAACCTAACCCTAACCATGAACTCTTTGCCCGATCTATGGATTGAGTAGAAATTTCTCTTGGATTTGCGTTGACTAGTGATGTATGAACACTAGGAAAGTGATTTGGTGGTTTGGAATCAATAAATTTCGTGTTTTAATTATTTAAGTGATTTAGAGGATGAGGATGTTGGTGACCCCAACATGAAACCTAACGGTTTCTTCTTGATTCAAACAAAGCATAAGCTTCTCGAGCACTTATCAAATTAAGATGGGAAATTGGTTGATTTGAAATACCAAAGAAATATTTTACTAGAGTTCATAACTATGTTGAATCCATGGGAAATTTCTCTTGTTTTAAGATCCGGATTATGAAATTGTGATAGGCATGTATATTGAGTCGATAGATGTGTTAGAAAGGTATTGAAAAGTAGAGATTGATGATTTGAGCAAGGGGGGCGGCAAGCAGCCGTGCATGCGGCAAGCCGTGCATGTGTGCTCAAGGCAGTAGCGGCAGCCGCAGCCCCGTGATTTCACCGACGGCTTGCTCTTGTCATCAATTTTCACTTTTCTAATCTTTCTCCTACATATGTTTGGACAATGCATACTATTCGGCGGTTTCTTACCATAATCCTATCTTTGACATAGATGGACCCCCGAAGTGATCCCCATGGCAAGAAAAAGCAGAGGGTCAAAGTGATTGTGAAGGGGCGGAGGAGGAAGAAAGAATCGAACATGGCGGGAGGCAAGTGGGGCAGCTCGACTCACGGAGGAGCAAATGCGGCAAAGTATGGGTACACCATTGTTCCCGCAGGGGAACAAGGTACTCCGCACCACCCTCTCGGTATTTGATAAATGTGACTACATGCAAAGCGGGTTGAGGGGTGTGTTTGAGATGATCGCACTGTCAATGACCCACCAATCCCAGTGGTGAGTTATTTGAAGAAGCAAAGGGAGGTTGCCGATGCTAGAGCTATCAATGTCTATGCAGAGGAGCGGCGGGAAGGCATTGATGAGAGGTTTTGGGCAGCCTTTCATTCAAACTTTTACCCGACAGTCCTTCTCCACTCCACAAAGAGCAAGATCACCACGATGCACTACATTGACTTTGAGAGGATGAGAGATAGAGAGGAGGATGCATTTGATGAGGCCATAGAAGCATGTGAGAAGTTTGAGCCGACAGACATCATGTCATTCGGCATGATTGGAATGAAGAGATCCTTAGTCGGTTTCATGCCACCTACCACGGGGACAGCCTTCTCGATACTATCCTTCGGATGACCGACGGGAGGCACTACGAGTTGACTTTGTCACATTCTCTCGTCGATACTTGGCTTTGGGGGCTGATCACGGGGAGTACACCGACATACATGAGATTGACCCCATTGATGCCAAGGCCATCGAAAATTCTTTGGGCTGATCCTCGCACTCCTTGGGAGAAGGAAGGGGTTGAAGGATTTCTTCTATGTGATGAACAACCTCTGCGCAGGTGCACTATTGATCCAAAGGATGGGGCGACTTCGACATCAATGGCTATGCTAGGAACTTACTTGCTCATTTCAGAATGATGAAACTTTCAATGTTGGAAAGTTCATTTGGAGACAAACTAGCCAATGCTATGGATGATGCTAGGAGGAACGCCATATGCTCCTTACATCATGTTCATGATTGAGAGGGTTTCGGGAACATCTATCCCAAGGATTGCTTCCACACGTCTACAACATAGAGAAGACCCATGGCTTGGATGGTGGGAAGACTAGTGGCGGGGCAAGACCCTCGCCAGAGGCACCTCACCGGGAGAGAGGACTTGGAGGAGCCCTCTAGCTCTAGGCCCGGGAGGCATGGGAAGTCCGGATCCAAGATGAGGAAGTGGATCAAGGCAATCTTTGGACATTGCTCATATGCTTCTCGCCCAGACCTATGAGCTACGCAGGGGAGGTGAGACGGGCCTTCAAGAGTGTCGGGGAGAAGCAAGGACTCCCGGTTCCTCCGTCTATCCCTAGACCACCTCAAGACACCGACCTTCCGAGCTTTCACCACTAGCGGCTCGGATCGGGACTTGTCCGACATGATTGGTTCGATTCTGCTCAGCCAGATTCCGGCTCGACGCTCCACTCGCCGCTCCACGCAGCCGGTGCTACTATCTCGAGGAGGACGAGGACACGGCTTCAAAGTCTTGGGAGGACACAGTGAGTGAGGAGTGACTCCGCTTTCTTTCTTCTCTTTTTGGTGCTTGACGCCAAAGGGGGAGAAAATTAGAAGAAATGAGGGGGTCAAACTTTTTCGACGCCCGGAGATGGTTCGAGGATGGAGCGCAGCCAGATCTTGAGTTTAGATCTTTTGAGAGTAGCTTGTTAGGTGTGAGTTTGAGAGAAACTCTATTTTATGTAATAATGCCACCTATGACTTGTTATTTCTCGGATTTGGTCGTTTGATTGCTTAAACTCTGCTTTTTATATATCTTCTTCGCTTGCTTAGATTGCTAATCTTGTCATATATGCTGGGTTGGTTGATGTTTTGTCTGCTCATGCCGATAGGGCGCGGCGGTCACCGCACCGGGCGCGGCGGTGCCGCGCACATCGCATCAGTGCATGCACACTCTTTTGTGCTCGATCATATTACTATTGTCATATGCATCACGGATATATTTTTCGACACCTCCGAAAGCACCCCACAAAGAACCATGGATGTAGGGGAAGGTCTTGCACACTCTAAATGTATATCTTGACTTGTATGTCAAAATTGAGAATTCAAATCTCACTTATACATTTAGGGGGAGGTCTCACAACACCTAAATATGTGAAATTGACATTTCAGGTCAACCATGAGAATTCAAAACTCAATCACATATTTAGGGGAAGGTTCCTACATCCTTGATCTTCGTAATCTAAGTTTGACTTTACATCTTATGTAAGCTCTAATTTGGTTGTCATCAATCACCAAAAAGGGGGAGATTGTAAGTGCAATCAAGCTCTAAGTGGGTTTTGGCGTTGATGACCACCGAATTAGGGGACTAATGAGATTCTGAAGATGACATGCGAGGGAGTAAAATATGGAGTTGGTGAACAGGTCCAAAGGTACCAAATAAGCTAGATGATGGTGTTTCCGGATCAAGGCATTTAAATCATTTTATATTTTGAATCTTGAGTTTAGGAAATGCCGTACTATTAAGAGGGATCATAGGATTCTCGGGTATCTGTGGACCAAGTGCTCTAAACATCAAATCCAGACACCACACACAACTCAAGCGACCGACCAAAGAAATCACCGTGTTTCACACTTGGCCAGTCAAGGGCGGGCAAGAAGATGCAGCGCAATGGTGCGGATGCCGCGCGCTTCAAGCGGCGATGCCGGCGTGTCGAAGGCGGCGATGTGCCACTTTAATCGCACCGTTGGGTTCGTGGGGGTATAAATACCCATTCTACCCCTCCCCAACGGTTACCTGGCTCACTTTCTTCTTCCTCCCGACCAGAACAGCCAGGAGACCATCTTTTGCTCTCTCTCTCACCTCCATTGAAGCACCTTGAGCTCCCCACTCAATCTCTCACTTCCCACACGGGATTCTTGAGGGAAACATTTTGCAAACTTCGATTGGAGACCGGATCTACGACTTCCCCACTCAAAAGAGCATTTGGTTCACGTTTGGCCGGAACCCTAGGGTTCTTTACTCTTGGAGCTTGCTCCTAGACGGCTAGGCGTCGCCCTTGAGCTTGCCCCCTTCGTGTGGCAGCCTTGGGAGGTTTGTAACCTCGATCTCTGACAATACATTACCCCACATCTCTAGGGTTAACTCCCTAGACTTGTGAAGCGAGGGAAAAGCAAGCCGGTGGGCAAGCTAAGCCTTGTGTGGCAACCTCAACAACGTGGACGTAGCCCGGCCTGTGTGTGGCGCGGTGAACCACGGGTTAAATCCTTGTGTCACCTTGTCCCTTTACTTTTGTTGCATATTTGTCTTGTGAGAAAGGGCTTCGACCCGATCTACTTTGTGACAAGGTTTTGCCGGATATAGCTTGTGTTACGTGAGATACTTGTGTGCGGGAACCTAGGAGAATCATCTTCAAGCAAGTGCAAGCTCCTGTTCCACCTCGAGGTTACCTCGTGAAGTGACCCGGCGGCGGTGCCGCCCATAGATCGCGGCGGTGCGCGCCCCAGCCAGAGAGAGAAGTTCCTTTTCGGTTTTTCTCTCTCGTCGGCTTTGCGCGGCCGGTGCCGCTCTACTGCGGGCGGTGCAGCGCCCTGTAGTGTCTTGACGGTGTGCTTAAGTTTTAACAGGTCGATTATCGAGGGGTTAAGCCTATTCACCCCTCTAGGCTTCCATCGAGATCCTACACCTAGGGCCCAAGGCCAAGCCTTTGTGACCTCCTGGCCCGCCGCCGCCGCTGCCCGTAAGTAAACGCGCCACGTCGGTTAGCCGCGCAATAAAGTAAGGAATATTTAAGGAATAAAGATAGGAATAAAATAGGGAATAAATAGGTTGCTTGTGAGAGAGGTATTCCAATCTATAAGGAAACCTCCTAGAGATTGCTTAGCGTGCAAGTCTTCTGGACTATAAATACAAGGGAGTCACATGTCGTTTGCATTTTTAATCGGAAAAATTAAAGGGGTAACACCCAAAAACTCTCCAGCTCTCAATCTCTCTCTCTCTCTCTGCTTGTAGCGTGCGCCGCCCATCCCTACACCGCCCGCCGTCGTCTCCAGCGCTGGCGCGCCCCCGCCGCGCCGCGAATCCTGCTGTCGGCGCCCCATTGCTTGGCGGCCGACCTGTTATCGTCACGCTGCCCCGACGTCATCTTCCTCTTCTTCCTCCTCTTCTTCTTCCTCCCTACTACTCCCAAAACAGCCCCAATCACCATCGCACCATCCGCCGCCGTCAAGATCGCCGACGATCAGCAATCAGTGTCAATTCCGCCCAATCTAGCCCAGGAATCGACACTTATCCATATCTTTGTGGTACCCGACCCTCATGTACCTACAGGTGAGTTTTATAGACATCCTACACCATCGTAGGCGCACCACCACACACATATTTCTTCCTAAAACATTTTTTTCTGTGCTAAATATATCTTAGGAGAATTTTTTCCACCCTGAAAGAATTTTGTTATGATTATTTCAGTAGAGGAAGTTAAGTTCTAGTAATAGAGAAAAAATGCTCAAAAAATTATAAAGAAGAGTGCGCCTATGAGAGGTAGAGTTTTTTATTTTGAGGGAAGCACTAACTTTTTTCTATTCTTTTTTTTTTTTTTTTTTTTTGAGAAACAAGCACTAACTTTATTTAATTCAGTAGAATATAAGAATTACAAACTCTAGACAGGCCCATGATGGCCGCCGCCCATAATGCATGTGGGCTTGAACCTAATGAGGGTGCGTACAAGCAGACCCATAATAAACAGGCCCATAATGTAGAGCAGGCCCATAATACAGATGGGCTTGAACCTAACAAGTCGTACTAGGCCCAGTAGAAAAACACAAAGTTTGCTAAAAAAAAAGTAGAAAAACACAAAGAAGCAGAAACAGGGTCCTGCCTCGGCAATGATGGCCACCGCCGCCGGTGGCCAAAGTGCCAAACCCTCGGCCAGAGCAACTTATCGATCACGTGAATGCACACTGACACAAGCAAGGAGCCAACCATTAGCGGCGCGGCGAGGTCGACGATCAGACACCGGCGGGAAGCGGCACACGGAGGATGGGGCGGAGGAGTAGGTTGGCCTTCCGTCTCGCGGTGATGCCGAACGCCTCAGTCATGTCGAACTCGGCGGGGTCAGACACGCCGGGCGCCTCCCAGTCGAAGTGGAACAGCAGGCTGGCGAGCGCGAGCTCGACGTTGGCAAGCCCGAACGACATGCCCGGGCACATCCTCCGGCCGGCGCCGAACGGCAGGAGCTCGAAGTCGGCGCCCTTGAACTCCACGTCGCTGGCCTCGGCCTCGAACCGCTCGGGCCGGAACTCCCTCGGGGTCGCCGGACCAGTACCTGCCGTCGCGGCCCAGCGCCCAGACGTTGACCAGCACGGTGGTGCCCTCCGGCACGTCGTAGCCCAGCACGCGGCACGGCTCCTGGGACTGCCGCGGGAGCAGCAGCGGCAGCGGCGTGTGCAGCCGGAACGTCTCACGGATGACGAGGTGCAGGTACCGGAGCTCGCCCAGCGCGTGCTCCGCCACGGCGCCGCGCGCGCCGAAGACCTCGCGCACCTCGGCCGTCGCACGCTGCATCGCCTTGGGGTTCCGGATCAGCTCCGCGATGGCCCACTCAAGCGTCGTCGCCGACGTCTCGCTGCCGGCGCCGAAGATGTCCTGCAGATTCAGACAGAGGCTCTGACATGTCAACGACCACTGTCTATGTAAGTCCACGCACATGGTTTGTTCGTTTGCCTTGTTATTACTAGTTGTAGTATTGAAGTGTCACGCAAATCATTGAAGCAAACAATTAATAAAAGGATTAGTGAGCAAAAGAAAGATCTTACAAAGATGACGGCTTTAAGCACGTCGAGGTCGAGCGGGATCTGGAGGCTGCCATCCTTGTATATCTTGAGCAGCACGTCGAGAAGGTCCTCGGCGCCCTCACCGGCGCCACCGTCGTCCATTCTCTGCAGGTGCTCCTCGATGATGCCGTCGAGTATCCCGAACACCGTGTCGCGGCACTCCTCCGCGCGCCGCACGGTGCCGCTGAGCTTGCCGACGAGGCGGGAGGACGGCCACAGGTCCGCCGGGTTGAACCCCGCCGAGAGCCCGATGGAGCGGTCGAGCTCCCGCAGAAACACGTCGCGGTCCTTGCACCGGTCGCCCATCACGGCGCGCACCGTGGCGTCGGCCACCAGCGCCGACAGCCCGCGCGCGCATCTCCACGGGGCGCGACGCCGCCGCCCCCGCGGCGCACGCGCGCAGCATGGCGGCCACCTCCTCCTCGCGGATGGCGCGGAACGAGAGCACCCGGCGCGCGCTCAGGAGCTCCGTGATGGCGAGCTTGCGGAGCTGCCGCCAGTGCTCCCCGTAGGGCGCGAAGATGATGTCCCGGCCGTTGTTGGTGAGCACGCGCACCGTGGCGCTCAGCGGCCGCGTCGCGAACGAGGTGTCGTGCGTCTTCATCACCTCGCGCGCCGCCTCCCGGGAGGAGATCACCAGCGTCGGCACCTCGCCGATGCGGAGCAGCATCACCGGCCCGTATCGCCGCGCCAGGTCACGCATCGCTCGGTGCGGGAGCTGGCCCGCGAGGTGGTGCATGCTGCCGATGACCGGCAGCTGCCACGGCCCCGGCGGAAGCCGCAGGCCATGGCCGTCCGCGGTGCCGCCGCGCCGGCGCTTCGCGAGCACCACGAGCAGCGACACCAGAGCCAGTCCGAGGTAGACATAGTAGTGGTCATCCATTGGCGTGTGCGCACGGGACGATGCTCTTGCTTCCAACCCCAACGACAACGTTGCTACCGTAGCTTATGTTTATAGCTAGCGAGGATGGCAAAGAAATTATTGCCACAGTAAACACACTGAAAAAATGGCTAAATTATTGCTCTTCGCAATCCAAATGTCGTTGATACAATTTGGAGCATGCTCAGATGCCGCGGGGAACAAGACAAGGCTTGCCCCGTTGCACACATGTCTATGTATTCGATGAGACGTCACTGTCATATATTTACTTGTTCCGTTCTCTTTTATAAGCGCACAAGTATATTAACATTTAAGCTCTAAAATATTTTATTAATAAATTTTTATTATAATATAAAATTGATATGCCTAGATTTATAATCAAATCTATACCTTATTAATAAAAGCGAAAATTTCTGTTTTTTCCGTCCGCTCCCTTGTCAGCTCTTTTTCTGTCCGCTCCCCGTGCGTGCAAGACTCCAGAGTCAAACATATCCAGACTTTTCCTCCGAGACCGTGTGCTCTCATCGCAACTCCGAAGGCGCGGCCGGCCACGAGCGAGGCCGCCCGACGCGCTCGTCCACCGGCGCGGGCAGGAGCTCCGCAGGGCGCGGCCGCCAGACCGCCGCGGGCGAGGTCGCAGTCGTGGGAGATCCACTGGCGCCGTCCGTCGCGAGCGGCCCCGTCGTGGTTCCACCGGCTGGACGTCCTCCGCCGGTCGGGGGCGCCGCGATCGAGGGCTCCGCCGTCCTGCCATCACAAGCTGGGTCCGAGGTGAGCCCGCCCGCCGCCGCGAGTCCGTACGACCGCGGTGCGAACTGCGTGCGCCGGACACAGGAGGGAGCTCCGCCGCGCGCGGGCACGAGCGCTGCCTCGCGTGGACATTCTCCCCTTCGCGGGCGTGGCAAGGGTGGTGGGCAACGTGCTCGTGCTACTGGACTTCGAGGTGCCTGTCTCCATCGAAGTGGTCTGCTCGTCTGCCTGTATGTGTTTCATGGCGAGAGCGCTCAAGGTGCATGCACGGCCGCCGTCGGCACCCGGACCAGTGCCGCATCAGTTCACCTGAGCTTGCTTGCTGTTGGTGGGGAGTCAACGTCGCTGGTATTTAGAAGCCCAGGATCTGGATCTAGAATTTTGTTTAGATGTGGAGCTGAGTTTTTTAGAGAGAAAGAGGAAAGGTATGCGCGAGAAAATCGACGTTTCCTTCATTGTATTTGCAGATAACATATTGAAACAGAGAAGGCATTGTGTGGTGCGGTTTGTGTCACTATCGGGCTTTGCCGATTACAGACGACAGTAAGTTGACTTGCTAATGCTGGCAGTTTTTCCCAAAGAAAAGTATCTCATGAGCAGACCCTACAAAGTCACAATTTAGACACAGAAGCAAACATGCTGAGATGCTAACAATAAAATAGATTTTCAAAAAAACAGATTGATTGACTTCGTTTGTTTTAGCAAAATTTAAGACTAAAAAAACATAATTTTTAAAAGAAGAGCGCAAAAAAATTATGGTAGCATGGTTTATTTAGTACCAGATTTTTTTACCATTCTAATAAAATTTATATTAACAGTGACAACTCACTACCACCATGCTAGCTTAAACCGATAAAATACATGACATGATCGTTGTAAGCGGTAATCTATACATCCCGCCAATTAAACGCACGGGCGTGTTTTCTTAGTATATTATTCAATTGTCATAACTTGTAAACATAAATAATATAATCTAAAAATAAACGAAGGGTCAATATTTATTTTTGAGAGCATTCATGTAAGTTGTCTCCTATAAGAAAAGAAATAAAATGATGCTTTCATACGGTAAAAAGGACTATGTTTTCAACTTTTTTACTGTCTTCCCTGAGCGCTTCTCTCTTCTTCTTCTTTTGCAAATTATAATATGCAGACACTCATACATCTACGTGCACCTACAAATGTGTACATATACTACGCTACAAGTACATCGGAATGTCTAAACCAATAGATCTTAGGATTGACGAAGTTATTACATACATGGTGCTACCAATGAGTATACATTGCAACCAAGTAAAAAAACAACGTCGTTAATCTTATATATATTTATGATTTTTATGATATGAGCTATCTAATTGTTGTTGTTTCTTTTATCAAAAGTATGGTGTCTGGTTATAAAATCTAATAAACTTACATAGAGCTATTATAAAAACACATTGTAAGCCCCCAAAAAAAAAAAAACTAGAAATGTGAAACTCTCCTGTTTACAAACTAGATATTAGAATTTATAAAATGATGGTTATGATCAGAATAACGTCAAGAGCATCAAATATTTATGATTGCATGGTGCATGTAGAAATTATTGAATTATTAAAGAGCTTTTTTTTTATTCTTTTGATATTTTATCTTTGACAGGGGAGGGGCCACCTAGTTCAGGAATCAAACAAATAAATTTCGTGGACATAGTCTTTTTTTTTATAAGAAACATACTTGACATAGTCAAATATATATGCAAGAAAAAAAATCGAAGTAACAATCTACTAAATAACCCTTGGTCCTTGGGTTCGGACAAACGGGAATCTTTAAAAAATGGCTCCATGTAAGGAGTACGGAGAAGCCGGCGCCACTTTTTTTTTATAGAGAAGTCATAGCCAAAAATTGGCTTCTCGTAACTTCTGCTTACAAAACTAGTAAAACGTATCACAAAATTGTCACTGGAGCTATTTTTTCCAAATATTTTCTAAAAAAGTTCTAGCTACACCAGATATTAAAGAAGTTGCTCCAGATAAGGAGCCAGAGCCCTTTAGGAGGCGCCGAACTCCTACCAAACATGATAAACATACCTAATAATCAATCTCTCCCCAATTTTTGGCGATCGGTGACAACCGATTATAGTTTACAAAAGATATAGAAATTAGGCTTTTGAACATGATAATAAGCATGGACATAACAAGTAGTAATAATAATTTTTATACACATTTAGTGAAAATTAAAATATTTGATTTGTTAGGAAGTGAGAAGGAGCCTCCCTAGCAGGACAAATGGAGTACTTCTGAGCACGACAAAGATGCGGTTGTGTTGGGACGCAATGGTGTGCAAGAATATTGGAGCAAACAGATGCTGTTTCCTGGCGACAGAGTCTCAACGGCATTATGATATACTTAAGCGTGCAGAGCATGGCGTTGATTGTCCACTTAATTAATAGTATTAATGTACGTCAGTCACCACTGTCACAATAATAAAGGTGTAATTTATTCCTCTCTGCTTCTTTTATTATGATCTTGTGTTCTCGTTTTTGTCCCGATCCACCCAGAGAAGATGCCGAACTGCGATCCTTCGAGACCACACGAATCTTGCACCAAGCGGCCGCTTTCATTTTTAGTTTATGGATGGATGGATGCGTGTGGCCGTCTTATTATTAACCGAACTCATTTAGAAAATATATATATTAAACGATAAATAGAAGTAGACAACCACAAATATTCATATGCTGACCCAGTTTCCAAGCAAGAAGCTAGTCTAACCAGCTGAAATACGATTAGATGGCAACCAGTTGATTGTTTTAGCCTCCACTAGCTAAATCATAAAGTGATTGGTCAAATAGAAGGTGCTATTAGAGTTGTTCTTATCCTAAACACTGGCCGCTGGGCGACGCGATGGCCTTCATTCCTCGCCCAGTCGCCCTTAGCTTTTTGCCTACAATCCTATGCGACTGCGACAATTGACGTGAGCTTTGCCTGCACCTATATGGCTATATCCTCAACTTGTGGCAGTGCCACCTCCACCACCGCGTCCAACAATGGCAAATGGAACATCATGGGCGTCAGGACGTGAACATATATATAGTGATATAGGGGAACACAATTAAATTCTCAGCAATCGACGATAGCAACGGGGGCATTTTCGGTTTGCAAGGGAATGACTCTCGATCTGGAAGATAATTTCCGGCTGCATTACTTAACTAATGTTTGGATTCATAAGTTAAATTTAGTTTGAGCTAGTTAGAGCCCAAATAGCCTTAGAGATTCTAAATAGGAGGGTCAGATTAGAGTTAGTTACATCTCCTAGAGTTACAGTAAGTTCAGGTTGACCCACTAAATAGTGTTTTTTCTATCCCCTTCCACGATTTGGAAAGTATATTTAACGTCAATCTAACCTTTTATCCAAGCACCTCTTTAGCTAAACTATCAAACAAGGCCTATATTGTATAAGCTTCGTCAGTTCCAGGGCTAGTTCATCACAACCGAACGAGGCCGATATATATTTTTTTAAAAGGAATGAGAAAAGCTTTGCCGTTGATCTTTAAACGAGGCCGATATATCATTTGAACGTCTCAAGCTTATAAAGGAACATAGGATTTTGGAAACACAAAGAATACGTAAATCGTAGGAATATCTAACATCTTAAATCCTATTATTCATATATAGAATAAAAAAACACAGGGAGACTATATGGTTGAACGTTTGGCCAGGAGTGCGGGGAAAAACGAAAAACGCAGAAATTTTATGAGAGAGTGACATAAAGAAAACTTTTCATGAGCTTCAACCTCTCGGTATAAATTCCTCCAAAATTTCTATAAAAATCATTCCATAGGAATTTTTTAAGATTGTAGGAACACATTCCTTTGTTCGAAAGGTAATCCTCATGTACAATTTCAACATCTAGAATTCTTCAATTTTGTTTGTTCCAAAGAGATCCAAGTGGGAAGAAAGAGGCCTAGGATTTCAACCTCTAGATTCTTCAATTTTGTTTGTTCCAAAGAGATGGAAGTGGGAAGAAAGGGGCCTATTTGCTTATTTCCATGGCCTAAACAAGGCACATGCGCTTCGACCCAGATTAGCGCTATGTTGTCCATGGCACGTTGGCTTAAAACCACGCTTCTAAGGTGTTATGGACCTAAGTGGCACACTTAAACAACATTAGCGAGCCTAAAATACATTTTGAGAGTCTGTGAACCTAAGTGACACCATAACGAAGGCCTACCATGCATTTAACTCTCATATATATTGATATCTACAAAATCAAATAACCGCATTCTCAAAAAAAAACATGTCATTATAGTCTAAATTAAACTAATTTCATCATATAATTGTTGTCCTATTTTTTAACATATCTTGTTATAGTTTAGAGAAATTTAAATTAAGACAAAGCCAAAAAGAATCATAATTGAGAATGGAGCGAGTTTTTCCCCTTAAGGCTTTGTTTGGATGCAAGTGTATTCATCTCAAATTGCATGTATTGAAATTCATTGGAGTGGAACTTAATTTAATTACCCTCCAATTTACTCCAACACACACTTAGATCGTTTGGCACAGCTCAGCTTTAGTGTAAAGTTGTTGTTTTTTTTTTTTTTTTTTTTTTGGAAAACAACTTTATGAGCAACTCTATAGGTAAAGCGGAGCTGTTTTAAAAAGTTGTTTGGTAAAATAGTTTCATCAACAATTGCATAAATGAATATGAGAGAGAAAGCTTTATACATGAATATGAGAGAAATAAATGAGAGCTAGGATAAACTACTTTTTTCCAGCTCTCTCTCGCTTTATTACTTTGTGAGAGGGGAAGAAAAATAGCTTCACAAAGCTGTTTTAAAAAGGAATGTTTAAAAAAAAAAAAAACACAGCTTCACGAAACTGTGTTGTGAGTTGTGCCAAACAGACCTATAGTCAACATTGCCTGTGCCAAACAAGCCTTATAGCCACATTGCATGTGACTCTCCAAACCAATCTGGTGCCTGGATTTTTTTTTTTTTTTTTGACAAAAAATGTATTGATGATTAATAGCAAGAAGCTGCTAGAACCCTAACAAAAGCGAGAGTAACATTTTTGAGTGTCGCAAGAACCAAGAAGGGGACACTCATGGACATAGGATGCATGAGAGCATCCAGGCACATAACCATCAAACTGAGTAGCAGGAGATGAAAAAGCTATCCTAGCCAAAGAGTCTACAGTAGAATTGAGGCTCCTGTCTATCTTATAAAATTCTAGATCCTGCTGCAGCTATAGAGTTGTCGAACGCTTGAGTGTAGGTCGATTGATTCCACTGTCTTTTTTTCACAGCCGCGCGCGCGCACACAGACACCATGTCACGAAAACAGACTCGCTACAAATCGTCAAACCTGAGCATGGGCGAGCGCCGCAGCCCACGTCTGCAGGCCCGTGTGCTTATTGTAAAATGGGCTTGGCCCAAAATTGTATGTATTGTATACGGCCCTAGCCCAGGGACGACAAGAAGAGACGAAAAGAAACCGAAACCTCTTCTTCTACGAACCATCGCCGCCGCCACCACCATGGCCGCCGCCGGTGGCCGAACCCTCGGCCGGAGCAGCTTCTCCCGCGCCACTTCCAACCCAGTGACCTCCTCATCCGGCGCCACCGGCGTGAAGATTGGCCCCAACGGTGCTGCTTTCATCTCCTCGGGCATCCCCGACCTCGACAGTAAGCAGCTTCTTGCTCAAACCCCCCCTTTTTGTGTAACTAAATAGATAAAACAAAATTCTCATCCCGTTGATGATACTCCGTAGTACCGTATTTCGCTTTTCCTTGCCTCTAGGTTCGCCTATGTGCATGCGATACAGATGCTAAGATAATTATATTCAGTTATCTAAAAGGATATGGGATACGTTGTGCAAAGGCATGAAATAATTAGCCTGGTTGGAGTATGCTTAGAAATCAGATACGCGTGGAAATTAGTTCATGTGATGAAGAGCACGTAAAAACCAAACTTTGTAATTGAAAAAGAAAAGAGGAAATCATGCTTTTATTGAAAAAATACAATGTGCTTGCTAGTTACTGGATCACCATTATTTGGCGCTCTCTGGCAGGGATTCTGGGTGGTGGATTCCTTCTCGGCTCAGTTGTGATGATCATGGAGGATGCTGATGCGCCACACCACCTCCTGCTTCTTCGGTGCTTCATGTCTCAGGGTGTTGTGCACAAACAGCCCCTGCTCTTTTCAGGAGCTATGAAGGAGCCACGGTTGTTCCTTGGTACACTACCTGCTCCAGTTTCATCTTCAAAGGAGGATGGACGACACAGAGCAATGGGGGCTGCAGCAAGTAGCGATGGACGAGCAAATGTAGGTCCCACAATATAATTGTATTACTTTACTTATAGTCACCAAGAAGTGATCTTCTTCTTTTCACATTGCCCTGAAATTTTCATTATATATACAGGATGATGGTTTGAGAATAGCTTGGCAGTACAAGAAATACTTTGGGGATGACTCTCATGCAGAACATAAAGGTGGGTCCTTCATTCCACCTCTTAATCTTGTCTGTTCTGTTGTTGTTGATTTTTTGTGGAACCATGCTTTTTGTGCCATCATTAGCAAGCTGATCATTTCTTGCTCTTTGTCTTTGTTATCAACTCATTCCAAAGAATCATTCATTGCAAGCTGATCATTTCTTGCTCTTTGTCTTTGTTATCAACTCATTCCAAAGAATCATTCATTGCAAGCTGATCATTTCTTGCTCTCTGTCTTTGTTATCAACTCATTCCAAAGAATCATTCATTGCAACCTGATATTGATAAGACAAACAGATAATCTTTGCAATACATATTAGTTTTGCTTGTATAAGCATGATTTCTAGTACTATAAGTTAAGCTTGCCTTTACTCCCACATGATGTCCCTGACAAGTCCTGACTCAATGACTCATTTAGCATTATTGCAGATAATAAGCAGGAATTTAGCAATGATTTTGATTTGAGGAAGCCCTTGGAAAGGCATTTACTTAATGGGCAGAATATTGAATGTGTAAGCATTCAAGATGCTGACACTCTCAGCGGCCTCAGGATTCTTGTTCTGCTTTCTTATCCAAGCTTCCAAGGTGAGGTCAGGTCTTGATCCAATGTTCAAAAATTGCTTTAGCTGAGGAATATCACAGCATAGTTCCAGAACCCTTTCATTCACCAAGTAATGCATCTGTTGTCCAATAATGATAAGATTGGTTATGCTACCCATGCACTGTGCCTAGTATTAATTCTGAACACCTCTTTATTCCACATTCAGAAAAGATGGTGGGACTTTAACTGCTGGGAGAATTGCTATACAATCACTATGTGCACCGCAATGTAGATACTTTGAGAAGGTACACATTTAATTCTACAATATTCATTGGCTGGTGACTGTAATGTGCTGAAAATTTGAAACCAACTTATGTTTCTTATTTTTTATCAAGTTTGGATGTAGTTGCAATTGAAATATCACTTAATTTATGCATTACAGGACTGGGACATGGTCACATTTATCAGATCACTGAAGGCCATGGTGCGCTCCTCTAACTCTGTTGCTGTTATAACATTTCCGAGTACAGTTCTGTCAAATTCATTCTGTAAGAGGTGGCAGCACCTGGCAGATACACTTCTGTCCGTCAAAGCAATTCCAGGCAAGCTTGGACTTTTGAAATTTATTTTCAGTAACCATTTCGATCACCTACATTACTGTCTTTTAATTGCCCGTTTACTTGGTCACAGATGAGGACAAAGACTTGGCAAAACTGCTCACAGGATATCAAGATATGGTTGGTTTTTGCATGTCCACAAGGTGGCACAAACTAATAGTCAGGTACCGAAATATTCACAAACACAACTTCTGTAAAAAAGGATAAGTCTTCATTTGTTTTGATGCCTTTTATGTTGACAATCAGGTCCCTGTGATCTTAGAGGCATCCACACTTTCTCTGAAGCTACGAAAAGAGGAGGTCGCTGGTGCTGGAACGGTTGAACCAGGCTCCAGTTGATGGTTCAAGTGGGCCTTCATCTGCTGCATCAAGTAGTTGCTCGTCACAAGGTTCACAGCTTGATTTCTAATTCATATTCAGATGGTATGGCTAGTTTTCCTTGAGAGGAGCTCAGTGTTGTGTACTAGTTACTTCTGGCAGCAGAATGCAACTTTTGGAGGTTTAGGGTTTAGATAGGGAGGCAGTTTGACGGTTCACCATTAACCATCCTCCCTCATGTATCTATCAGCTTGTTGTACACCACTTTCAATAGTATTTGAACCGGCTAAACTTGTATATTGCAATCTGCCGACGGCAGTTAATTGTCCAAGTTTGTCGAACTGACTTGAACATGTTACAAAATTGTGGTTTTTCTCATTTTGTCTGTTCCAAATGTTCATATTTTTGCCTAGAGTGGAAATGATTGTGTTGCTGATGTAACTGAAGAATTATTGGTCTTCACGAATATGAAGCTGTGACAGACACTGCAACAAGTTTGCTATGTATGGAGTCAATTGCACAAGGCAATTGTAACTCCGGGAAGACAGATCCAGAGTACACCTAGCCTTGTCATGGACCGTGTCATGCTCGGTTTGCAATATAAGACGCGTTGGAAGCATGCAGCAGATGTGCTGCAGAAGCTTCAGTGGCAAATCCATCAGGTGCTTATGCATCAAGTTAGTTTGAATTGGTTATTAGGAAGCTGAGTCTGTTGTCAGGAGACCGATTGGAAATTGGGATAGAGATTGATCTGGTTATGCCTCTCTTTTGGTTTTCCAGGAGTCTGAGCTTGTTGGTTCAAGAGTCCTTGCTAGAATTGTATTATTACGCAAAGGGAAACTGCATAATTTGTCTATGAGTATCATTGAGAAATTGAGAAGCAAGTATAAGACAAACACATTAATCATTTTGTGACATGGACCATGAACAAGAACAAATCGAAGGCCTTGGTTCGGGTTATGCTAAGCTCAGAAAGCAGATCAGTTATTGTGCTGATCAGTTGGCCCTTGGCCCTTGGACCTCCCTGTAATGAAGATGAATTGGTTGCTGGCTGGGTATGATGAGCTGCAACAAACACAATTGCATCAGAGCTCATGAGATACTGGAGGGACGACAAGCTCTGATCACTGCGGCGTATAAGCTTGGGTATCAGGACTGGGAACTACAAATATATGTAGTTAATCAAGGAATTGTCAGGTTTTATGAAGAGTTAGCAAGGGAAACTACGGCCATGTTTGAATACACATGGCTAGTGACTGGTTGGAGCTAATGGTAGCTAACAATATATATTTTTTTTTATAATGTCATCGGCGAAGATTACTCCCCACCTGGATATATTGGCTAACAATTTTTTACACCAATCCACCCCAACACATATGGTATGGATTGATGGAGATATAGTCACCCAAACATGCCTTATAGGAGATCTTAAGGGAACGGGAAAGCGAAGTTGGAGTGTTCTAATAGCCACTAGTTCAGTTTAGCTCTCTTGCTAATTAGTGAATTAGTGAATTGAGATGTAGTTGAGATGAACACACACAGTTGCCAAAAAGAGAGAGAGACTATTCAGAGAAGAAATAATTTACATTAAATAAAAAACAAAACTGGAACCAGTTCATGGAGGCAACTGCAAAAAACACGACCAATGAAGCATACGCCAATCCTGTTGGTTGTTGTGATCTCAGATATTGCTAGGCTGCATTTATTGTTTGGGTTGCAACAGTCAAACTATTTTGAGAGTTGAGTAAAAACAAAATGCAAAAAGCTGTTTTAGGATTTCAACTAGAATCATCATACACAAAAACAAGCACAAGCACAGAAAAGATGAGATCTCTGGACATATAAAACATAAGACTGGGATGCTAAAAATAGTCCAAGCAAGAAATAGATTCGATAATTCTGGAGTTTATGTACAGAAATTGTGCTGCAGAGTTGCTGAAGATAGAGAGATTCACAAATGCAGATAAAACATTTCAGGCCTAAATATGCACAACTAGGAACCACAATTCGTGATGCTATTTTGTTTTAGCAAACCTCCATCTTCGCATGGATCTTTTATGATTTCTTATCCAGAAGTCCCAACAACATCTCCGAAAAGCATATTTGCAACTGGTGGAGGAAGCCACGCCCCATTAGCACTGTTTTGCACCTGCTGTTGTTGCTGGTAATCACCACTCTGATCGGAGATGCTGGCCACCTTCCGACTCCTTGGCCTTGCAATGCTCTTCCCAACAAAAACACCCAGCTTGAGAGCGGTGAAGAAACCAATAGCGATGAACAGGGGCCTCACTGCCCAATGGAAATCCTCAAGATGCTCATACTTCTTCACAATCCCCTCGCACTTGTCAAAGCTCACCACCTCCACCTCATAGGGGTCTGCCAAGCAACTGCACACTTCACCAAGATTAAATTTGCCAGGAAATTTCACGACGAGACACCCGTTCGGATGTATGTGTGAAATTCGGCCTGTCGCTAATCCCCCACCCTTCTTCCGCTGCCATTCGAACCTTGGGCTTGAAATGTTGGCCTTTAGGCGCACAAACTGTCCAACACAGTAGGCTTCAGCCATTTGGAGATCTGAATAATTACCCTTCCAAAGGGTATCCATTCCTATCAGACCAACAGTCACTGCACCGTCCACGGCCAATGCTATGAAGAATGCCAACCTGAGAGTGCTTCTTGTCCTCCTCCCTCAGTCGTACCCAGTCTCCAGCAGCAAAACCATATGTTACCCTCTCCACTGTTGAACAGCGAACCTTTAAAGGGTCATGTAGCCCATGGACTCGTACAAGAATGTAAGGATCACGTTCTCCATCATCCTCAATGCCAACTATGGTTCCATCAGGGATTTCCATAGTTTCAGGACTGCAAGAGTTTTTAAGCTTCCTTGAACGAACCTTGTCACCCACTTGAAGTTTGTCCTTAAAATGAAACCAATTAATGCGGTTTGCCATGGCTGGCCTGTCTACCATTACATTTTCAGAGTTGCCCCAACCAATATTGTCATGATCTGCATCTTTAGCACTAAAAGATGAAAAATAGAAAAACTAAGTTAGGTCAACCAATGTTATCATGATACTGGGAAAATATTACAGCAGAACAACGAAAGCATATCAACACATCTCTATGCTCTCATAGGACACAAGACAATGAAGTAGAACTTAGCAGTCTTATATGTAATAAATGCAGGTGTTATAATAAACCATGGTAAAATTACTAATCTAGTGGAAAATCAAAAAATACTCATCTAGTGGAAAGTTCAAACAAAATTTGCAGAAAATGAGAAACCATGATACTTATCGTGTTACCTCTCAAATGCGTGCAAAATATCTTTCATCAAGGGCCGTTTTCTGAAGTCATATTCAAAGCATCCAGAAAGCACATTTTCAATGTCTGGAGGCAGAATATATGGGAATATTGGCTTTTCTTTCTTCAAGACAACCAACTGATAAATCTCATCTGCTGATTTTCCACGCCATGGCTGAATGCCACTCAACATCTCAAGGATGCTGCATGCAAAACCCCATGAATCAGTTTCATAACTAATCGGACCTCTGATGTTTGGTTGCCATTGTTCTGGAGCCATGTAATTTGGAGTTCCAAGCCTCTGGATAAGGTCCGGATTAGGTAATGAAAGGCCAAATAGCAGGGATGGAATCCCAAAATCCCCCAGCACAGCACGGTCATTTTCGTCTATGAGAAAATTGCAAGGTTTCAGATTTAGGATCAATATCCCCCTTGTGTGTAGGTCTAGTACACCGCGTGCCAAATCAGCCCCATATCTGTAAATTTAATTCATGAAAAAATATTCAAGAAAATAAGCATACCATAGTAAACTGTACCAAAGTGAAAGAATGAATTGAAGTCATACTAAATTGATATAAGGATAGGTGACAGTTAAGACAGCACATGAGTTTTGGATACCAGACCATTGAACTGTATAGTTTTTTTCTCAAAAACTATTGTACTATATACAGTTAGAGAACAAATGTCCTACTATTCCCTTTTTTTAGCCATATTAAAATATTACTACATAAGTCATAAGGTAATTTTTACAATAATTTTCTAGTCTGAGTATGATTGTTCAAGGAGAAACAAAAACTCTAGAATATGATACTCATTGCCTCATAGAAACTACTTGCTCAGATTCAGAATGTTTTATCCTGTATGTTGATCTTAATGGTTGCCATGGTGCAACAAATGCATATATAAAAATCTGTTGGCATTTTCACCATACCTTAAAACTTCTGACAAAGGGAGCTTTCCACCTTTAAGCCGGGCCATCTTGTCTCTCGAGGGATCCTTCATAGAACTTCATAGCTATACAAATCTGAAAATTTCATGAAGCCAAATACGTAACATTAATCACCAAGATACCTAGCTTTGCAAGGAAACAAAGATCCAACATGCCACAACCAATCCAAGACCAACATACCCTCCCATTCTGTGTCGAGATGCCATGCAAGAAACAAACATTGCAAAGACCCTGACATTTGCTGAAGGCCTCATCAAACCGCGCTGAGAAGAACTGCAGCTGGTCCTCTTTAACTGGATGCAGCATCTTCACCACAACCTCATGGTATCGATCATAATCCTCCGTCCTTTGATGATGAGTTGCTATCCAGACATCCCCAAATGGACCTCTCCCTATCCGGTGCTTCAGGTTCAGCACACTCGGGTCAATCCATGGGCTTATCTGGCTCGGGCCAGAGAAAACCGTCCGGAAGAGATCAGGATCCTTCTCAAGCAGCATGTACTCCTCGAAATCATCGGTGGGATTTGAGTCGGAGGTTTGTCCTGCCATTCCTGCAGAGCAAATCTCACCGTTATACAAACCCCAATACATTATTCTGCAGAAGAAAAGTATAAGACTTCACAGTACCCTAAGCATGTTTTTAGTGTTTTCAAATCGCCGAGATTCTTTTATTCACAAATTTCAATGCATATACCGAACAGAGAAGAGCCGAACTTTCTTATTTCAGTTGAACTAACATTGGAAGCAAGCACAGACAGAGAGAGCCTGAGGCTCCCAACTTCCCAGCGATTTGAATGAAAAATACTGGAATGCGAACTACGGATAAGCACCGAATTGACCAGTGCGAAAGCAAAAACTCAATGGGCAAGAAAAGGGTAGAATATGGAGGAGGAACAAAATCAAGAATTCCCCAATCTACAAGAAGCAGGAATCAAGCAATCTAATCGGTAACAATCATTGCAATGACCGGTATAATAAAATTGAAACCAAGATGGGCAACCCAAAAAAGGTAGGAATCAGGATCAGCAACACATCAAGAATCCAGAAAACAAGCAGATTCTCACCTGTCTCTTCTTTTCCGGATCCTGCCTTCCTCCCTCCTAAGTGATGTCGGCGAATTGGTTTTGATCGACCTAAAAACTAGCAAAGGCAACAAAAACTAACCTACAAATCAACAATCTCTACGGCTACTGGCGAAATCTGCGGACGAATGGATTGGAAGCAACTGCTAGAAGTCGGCCGCACCGCCGAAGGCTGGTTGGGGACGGCGTGCGGAGGTGAAGGGGGAAGCGTCCGCAGGCAGGGGAGTTGAGCGGTGGAGAGCCAGGCGGTTATATACGCGGGGATTTTCTGCGCTGATTCTTCTCTCTTCCATCCCGTCCTTCTTTCTTTCCTCCGTTTGTCCTTTTCTTTCCCTTTTTTTGCGCAATATAGTTTTCCTTTAATATTTTATTATTTATTTGTTTATGCATCATATTTGCAATTTTATGATGAACTTGCAATATTTAATAAGAACGTCTCCAATATTTCTTAATAAATTACTTAGTAGAACAATGAGTTTTTCATGTGGCTTAAAAAAAGTTGGAAGCATATTTAGTGGACAGTTGCTAAAATCTCCTTCTAAAATATGGAAGTTAATTTTGCATCAGAATTCTAAATTACTTTAAAGAGCCCTTTTACAATGGTTGGAAATGCCTTCAGACGCCTCCCGATGCCTCCTAAAAATAAAAATTTTTGTTGATTTAATTTGTTTAGGGGCATTATGGTCTTTTCACACCTCCCTTTCACCCCTAACCCCACCCAAAACGCAGCCCATCGCCACTTGCAGCCGATATTGTTACGTTCCGTGCCTCCCCCTTCCGCGAGACGCCGCCACCGCCGCCGCCACGATTGAAAGGCTCGCGCAAATTTACCGAAGGGTCACGTACTCCACGAAACTTCGATTCATGCGTGGCTGCCCTTCATCATTTGAAAAACAGTCGGAGGATTTGACTCCTTTCGCCCTTCCTAATTATTGAGCAACACACCTGCGACGATCAGATACTGGCAGCCTGCCCTTCATTTGAAACACGAAGGATTCCTCGAGATTGGGCGGAATTGACACGTGAGATTGGAGGTTAGAGAGAGGGAAGGAGGATGATGATGGAGGTGGCGGCGGCGGCCGGGGCGGCGGAAAGCGGGGAACTGCTGAAGATATCTGGCAAAATTCAGTATGTTAACTTTGGAATAGTGGGCGCGACACGGCGCACAGAGCCGAAGGCAAAGAGATATTTTTATTTTCTTGCTTGTCCCCTAGAGATTACATGCCTCTTGCTTATATAGTTGACTAGTGGGACTTGTAATCTAAGCAATCTCTATAAGGTTTTCTTATATGACTGGAATACCTTTTTACAAGCAATTTTCTATTTTATTATTTCCTAATAAGGGTCTCCTTTATAGATGAGATAGCCCCTTGCACACCAAAATTACCTAAGATAATCCTAACTTGAAGGCAATAAGCGGCGGCGGGCCGGCCTCTCCCGCAAAACCTCGGCCACTATGTCGCCGCGAAATTAGCCAGCCGGGACTCGATCATGACATTTCCCAGCTTCGGCTTTGTGGCCCACATGCCCAACCCTGGTGGTGGCGGGCGAAGCACGATCGGGAAAGAGTTCCCGGGCCTAAAGTAGAGGACGAGAGGGCCGACTTGTCGTTGTCGTCGTTGCAGCGTTGGAGTCCTTGTCGGAAGGAGAAGTCGAGGTGGAAACCGCCGAAGTAGACGCCGAACTTGAAGCTCAAAAAGGAACGTTCCCATGCACGACGATGACTCCGGGCGCTGAGGGTGCCATATATCGAGCATCTGGCAGTCGGGGTGGAGACGTGTAGGTAAATCAGACCACATCACCTTTGCATGAAGTTTGCTGCGGTAGACATGTCGAAGCGACGTTTAAATAAAATAACGAGGAGATCGTGGGTGTGTTGACGGGGGTCCTAGCTGCCTTTCCTTGGTCCATGGCGCCAACCGTGATATTATCAATGCGGAAGAAGACGCCGCGTTATCCGGTCAAGAGGAGGACGGTGGCACCCTTGATCCGGGCGCTCATCGGGCGCGCCCGAGAAGGAGGACGCCCGGGAACGCCCGATCCTCCCGAGGCGATTGGGGAGGTGGAACATATGGAACGTTCTCCCGCAGAAGTCCCGAGAAGCACGGCCATGGGGATGTAGTAGCGGTGAAAGTACATCACGATGTTGGCGGAGACCATTCTGGCGCGCTTTTGATCCGGCCGATGGCGCCGAGATGATCCCGAGCTCCTTGTTGGAAGTTGTGCCCACTTGCGTTCGGTGATCATGTCGCTTGGTCGACCCCTCGATGTCTTCCATGGCAACAAAGAAGACTTGTCACGGCGGCATGCACCGAACAGCCTGATATTGCCCGAGGCCAATTGGGTGTTTGGCGGTCGGCCGTTCGGCGCGAATGTCTGACATCCTCCTTCCGCAAGTCGCCGTTAGCGGCGGGCAAGGTCGATGGCCTCCTCCAACGAACGAGGCTCGAACCATTGAGCCGTGCGAAACTTTAGGCCTTCCATGAAGAGTCACGACATGGTGGGTCCCTCGAGTTCCATTAGTGCATAGTTCTCGAAGGCGCCGATGTAGTCGCTTCAGCTTTGCCTCCTCGGGAGGCGGCGCAGACGCCTTAAGTGTCTAGGTGGGTGGTCCAAGTGATGGCGTAGGCGGTGGAGTGAAGCCCCACGTGATCGAAGAGTTCGGTCTTTGACAGCTCTCCATGAATACGCATGCAAAGAATACCAACGAGGTGGAAGCCGGCGTAACTCACGTGAAGTCGGCCGGGCGATCCAAGAGCCGAAGAAGAGTTCCGGCTTGCGTGGCCGGAGGTCCAGGTCAGGCCGGTGACGGTCGTAACGGACTTGCGGGACGCCGTGGCGTAGCGGGGATGTGATGCCGCGGGTGGCACCATGGCCACTGGCCCGGTGGCGCGTCGGGAGGGCCGGTGGCGGCAAAAGTGAGAGGCAGGCCGCGCGGTTCACTGCCGCCGCGGGCGTCCCGCGGTTCTGCGGTGTCGGTGGAGGGGAGGCGGACATCGCTGCGGATCGTTGAAGATGACGTTGATGAACCGAGCGCTGGTAACGCCATCATCTTCCAAGTGAAATGCAGAGGGCCTCGGCGAATCGCGCGAGGGAGAGGCGGCCGGCCCCTGATGATGACACCTTATTGGGCTGTCCTCCGGAGATGTCATGCCGGGGGTCCTCGTCGTGATGAGACTGCTCCATCCGGTGTAGGCGAAGTCTCGATGTCACGGCAGCATCCGGCGTAGTTGTCGTCGAGGGCAGCGCGACCGCACCGTTGAACTCCTTTATCTCGGAAGCCATGGGTGGGGGAATCGCCCCGGTCTCCGGGCGGAGCCGATTCGGCTAGATTGGGCCGGAATTGACACGTAGATTGGAGGTTAGAGAGGGGGAGGAGGATGATGATGGAGGTGGCGCGGGCCGGCCGGGGCGGGCGTGGGCGGCGGGGCGGCGGGCAGAGCGCGAGCAGGGGCGGTGGCGGCACAGATTTGAAGGCAAAGAGATATTTTTATTTTTCTTGCTTGTCCCTTAGAGATTACATGCCTCTTGCTTATATAGCCCCACTAGTGGGACTTGTAATCTAAGCAATCTCTATAAGGTTTCTTATATGATTTGGAATACCTTTTACAAGCAATTTCCTATTTTATTATTTTCTAATAAGGGTCTCCCTTATAGATGAGATAGCCCCTTGCACACCAAAATTACCTAAGATAATCCTAACTTGAAGGCGAAGCAAACTCGGAGTAAATGCGGGGAGGGAAAGCGGCGGCGGGGGCCGGCCTCCCCTAAGGAGCCTTGCCCCCTGCCCCCCTCCCCGGGGGCGGTTCGCGTTTGGCCCAATTAGCCACTCTCGAGGCTGGCCCACTCGGATCATGACAAAACCCCTCTTGTTGATTCTCACGGGAATGGATACGGCGCCCGGATGGAGATGAGCACCATACTACGGCGGCAATGGGACTCAAGACATTGTTTTACAATGATGAATGTCGATTTTACCCTTTGTTAAAAAAAGAACTACAAAAAGTAATTAACACTCATTTATTAGGTTCCTAATACCATAATTTTTTAGAGGCGTTGAGAAGCGTTACGTGTCATATGGCTCACATGTCATACACATAGAAACGTCTCGACGCCTATGACACACCTCCCCAACGCCTTTTCTCATATTGGGCCCACATGTCATGGACACGAAGAAAACACCTCCATACGCCTCTCCGACCATTGTAAAAAAATTCTACTTTTAAAATCATATCAACCACTTTTATATTTTTTTCCTCGAACGGTGTCCTTCTCCTTATTCCTCCCGTCTTCCACACGGTTGCATAAAAAAATTCTATGTACGGAAAGATTGGGAGATGAGCTAGAGAGTCGTTGGAGAGCCTTTTTTTTTCTCTTTCTTGCCAAAAGAAACAAGATTGGGGAGTGAATTTTAGAAACTCTCGAAGATCCTATAAGTTAGTTGAATTTCCTTCACGCTAAAAATAATTTTTTTTTTTTTTTTTCTTGCAAAGCAAGGCATTCAGACTTAGGCATCGGGTATTTTTAGATTTCCCGTTTTTTTTACTAGTGAAGTCACCACATATATTTTGGACTGCCATGTACAAATTGTATAACATGCTTTGACTTTTTTGTTAAATCAAATTTGCTATGTACCTAGACATAATGTTGATCTAAATATATGGCAATATTTTTTAACATGAAATACATGACAAATTTGATCTACTGAAAAGTTAAAGTGATTTAGAAATTAGAACACAGTGAGTATTAAGAAAATTAATAACTATCAATTCTCCAACTGATGAAGATATCTGAAATCAAATTCAGTATGGACTTTGGAATAGATTCCACTACAAGTTCACGCTAACTTTACGTTTAAGGCATTACCTTTTTAAGTGAAAATTCAATTTGATCTAGTTAATAATAATAACTTAAGATTTATCACCCATGTATAAATTAGATAATCCAACCTAATCAATAATTTGATCTATGTAACTGAAAAAAAAAAAAAAAAACAGAATGACTTGTAACTTAGAACAGAGATAGTTATCATATCATTGATTATTAAATGTACAGCCTTGTATTTTGTTACTAAAAACCAGATATTATCTTTGGCTTTGCACATGGACGCATAGTACGAGGGAGATGCTGAAATGCAGTCTAAATCGTACCACTCGTTTTTGCTTTGAGTTTTGCTGGAATGTGCCACCTCGACTTTCTATTCTTCGTTGATTTGCCCCAGATTTTCCTTGGGGAAAAAATACAAGGCCTAATCACTGCCAGACCGACTGCCTTGTAAAACAACCAGTGTCCATCAAAACATCAAAATTTGTGTTTGTGCAAATCTAATTAAAAACCATTGCCTGCCCTACCATGTGTCCTAGTGCGCTGAGCAGAGATGCATTCACTTTGGAGCACTTCTTGGTCGGTGCAGCCTATGGTGCACGCCGAAGTCGCGAGTGCTACTCTCCTATGGGCCATGCTTGGGTATCTTGTGCAACTAGTTCCCAAGAAACTACAAGATTGCTCCCCTTTTTTCATAAAGAAGAGTTGCCCATGCATGGTGTTTTGATGGTATTTTTTTAAAAAAAAAAGGAAGGTAGACAATAGTAGTTATATTTTCTGAACATGGAAGTATCAGCCATATATTTTTTATTTTGAAATTGACCAGCAGCTGTGGGAGGGTATTGCTCAAATAATGGGAATGCAGTTAAATCTTAGACTCTGTTTTAGATACCCTCCGATTATAATAATCAGATTGTATAATTACATTTTGATCCAAACATGATTGACTACAAGATGTATTACTATAATAAAATCTCTTGATTACCATAATCCCATAATCCAGGTTAAACCAGGTTATAGGAAATTATGGGTGTCGAAAATCCATCTTTCCCCTAGCTACTGATTGTCTAACTTACCAAAATATAAAGGATAAAATAGAATTTCTCATTTAAACAAATATATCATAATCAATCACCATAATTCATTGAGCTAAACACTATGACCATTATTATTATTATCTAGATTATGCATTGGGTTATTATAATGAACCACGATCAAAACAAGTCGACTCTATATGGTGTCCACTCCAATGGATTGAGGATCGTAGTTCTCATGAGCTAGAAGCTCCTAGTGTCAGGGCGGGATTGGGGTTCGGGGGATTTTTCGGTTGGGGAAACCGTGATTTCTTCTTAAGAACAATGCCGGTGAGGCGGTCTTTCCCCACCGACCGAGTTTTTATACGGTGTACAATATATGATCACTTCAGTGGCTTTATGGACCACTCTATCTATAGAAATAAGGAACCATTTATGTTTTGGGAAGGACCGTGGCTCAACTTGCAGTGTTTATGGGTGAACTTTGGCTGCCATATTCATCAAGAAAGGCCCACAGTTTTACTGAAATTCTTGAAGTATTCTTTGTTAGGGTCTTTTTTTTGTTTTTGTTTTTGTAGATGATGGTTGATTTGGAGAGTGCGCAGGCAAAGTTGTAATGCATAGGCTCTGAGAGCATGTCTGAAGAAAGGAATTGTGCTGAAATTTTACAGCAATCAATTTCATTTAATAAAAACACAGGAGCAAGAAAAAATTTCCAAATGGTCCTAATCATCTGTCTCACGTCACTCAATGATGTGACATCTAACTGTTCTGCTGCCGTAGCTCATCTTTTTCCTCCCTATTTATTCGCTGAAAAAAAAAACCCGGAAGTAGCCAAAAATCAAAGGAGATTAACTCACAATATTTTCTAACTTGGTTATTTTTTTTTGAAAGCAACTCTAACTTGGTTATGATTATGATCATCTTTTAATCTATGATTATGATTTTGATCATTCTTTGTGTGGCTTTTGGTTAGCTTTAATTCTAGTCTAAAAATATCTAGTCATGCTTTTATTGCGTTTGGAGAGAGGATTAGCTAGAGCCTGTGTGACAAGAAAGGAATCGTTTGGTTCCTAATTAACCTTGTCGTCTACTCACCCGAGACGACTGAGTGAGACGTACGTACAAAGATTAGTGTGGGCTATACCTAATTTCTTACACCGGCTATGCCGGGATTCCTGAAACCACTTGGGCGATCGATCTCAGCTCCATTTTCCCGGTGAGGATGTCGCTAGCTGCATATACGTACGTACGTGCGGCTGGCGATGTGCCACGTTCACCAATGCCACCAGATGCTGCACTCTTTGGCAACAGGGTTCTCTGCCTCGGCACTCCACTGGCAATAGTAGCACGTCCTCGTACGCCTTGAACGTACCAGCAGGACTCGGCTAGTCGTACATTACGTACACAAGAGGCATGCAGTAGACCAAGTCCTAAAACGAAAAATTGCTTATATGAAAATGCACGCCAGTCAATAGATTAGAAAGGGGAAAATCTGAGTAGCAAATGGCTGCACTACGTGATGATCGATCTCATGACACATGAGCACGTGGAAGGAAGGATGAATCATCATGGAAAAGGCTGATCAAATCAAATCACCAACCAAAGTGGCAAATCTTCAACACAGGCCGGGTCGATCGTAAAGAAAGTACCCCAGTAAATCTTGAACACTGAGATCCCCACTTTTTACCCCAGTGGATGAGCAAAGCATGCTGCAACACCAGCAGGGGCTGTTGGGCTGTGGCCTGACATCACGTAGTAGATCTTCTTTTTCAATCTTTTTTTTTTTTTTTCTTCAAACGTGCATGAGCACAGCTTTCATTAAGGTCATGCCCAACGCGGTGCATGAGCACAGTTTTTATTAAGGTCATGCCCAACGCGGTGGCTTCGCTAGTAGCCCTGTCAGGCCAAGGTGCCAGCCCGTGTAAAAGTTAGGTGCCCTGCAGGTGTCAGGGTGGCCTGCAGAGGCTCCTATAGCCCAGGAGAGAATCTCATGAGAGAGGTAAAGGAAAACAATGACAACTTTTGTTGGTTTTGTGAAGATTGAATTATGTGCTTGTGATGGGAACTAATAGTCTCATTTTGTCTGTACCTACGCGGAGGGTGGCACTTTTCTGAAGCCGATGCTTTTCTCTCTTCGTGTTGGCAAATCGAGGACTACCGTCGGTTACGCATTTTGGTGAACATGAACGCTGACAATACCTGTTTGGAAGGTTCCTGGGCGATCTCGCGTTGGCAAATCGAGGAACGGAAACCGTCGACGTTTGTGACTCGCTGGACGGATGTCGTCCGGCGCTGGTGTTAGAAGTAGGCGTCGGAGGTGGCGTTTGCAGACAGCAGGGGCTGTGGTTGGGCTGTGCATGGCATCACGTAGTAGATCTTCTTTTTCAATCTTTTTTCAAACGTGTATGAGCACAGTTTTCATTAAGCAGGAAGGAGTCTTTTTCAATCTGTCATCAGAAGAATAAAGCACCAAGGTATCTTCAGTTATCCGTCCATGTTCATTGTTCAAGGATGGAGCAGCTAGCAGGTCACCAGTAGGAACAATAGGATATTAGTGGACCCTTCATCTATTTTAGCAAAAACAAAAATGGTAATAATGACGTTGACCCATCATTCGTCATTATGCATGACATGTGCGCTTAAAAAAAATCTAAACGGAACTGTGGACTCTGGATGGCGAAGGTTTTGTCCGTGCACGCTTGTTGGGTTGCAGAATCTCCAGCTCCATCAGGGACATGTAACATTGCGTCTGAACCCAACCTATTATGATCACAGGACACACACAGTAGTCACACAGTGCATTGCATCCACAAATTAGACGTACTACCAGACAAGCCAAGTAGTGTTGACAGATGAAACTAGCTAAGCCAGCAGTGAATTTGCGTGCAGAAACTTGATTTCCCCGGAACGTTGCATGCTCACGTTGACTATGAAGAACAATGATTGTATGAACTGACACAAGAAGTTACAGTATTGCTGAATATACTACTACGTACATACTCCTATTCATGTGATGTGGGAGAGAATATACAAAGCATCAGCCGAATCAAACACATGATGATGTCAGGGATTCTATTCCGTGGACCACACGACGAACGGATCGTCCTATGCATTGCAATTTGAAGGGACAACAAGATGCCTGACAACGTCATCAGCTGTTGGAAGACTAAAACTGCAAGCTTTTTAGTTTTCACACCGGCTAATATTAGCTTCATGATAGAATCTACAGTTCTGGGCCGCTGCAAGGCTGCAAGTCCGGCAGTGGCCTAACGTATACTTTCTACCCAGTTGTGCATCAGCAACTTATTAGAGAGACCACTCTGCAACTCTCGCAGTAGTGTGGGGTGCGCTAGAGCAGCTGGTGGACGCCGATAGCAGTTTGAGTTTGGTCAGGAAGAAGAGAACTCTGCACTGTACAATGACTACTTGGACGCAACTGCATCTGCAGGAAAAGACTGATATATATGGCTGGATCGAGATGACACACTAACTACAATTGATATTATAGACCTCTATAACTACAATTTGACAGTTCGTGAACCGAGACGACAAGTGGAGAATCGTTTAGAGATATGGACTGATCGAGCATGATAGTTTGTGAATCAACGCATGTATACATGGATCACATGTCAGATTGTTTTTTCCCAGTTTGAAAAATCAGATAAATTTTGTTTGGAACCAGTCATGTTTGTTGTTCAAACAAATGTTTGCTCTTTTAGAACGAGAAACAAATATTTTTTTTTTTTGGGAGAAAACAAATATTTGCTAGTAAGAAAACAAAAAAGTTGAAACAGAAAAGCATGACGGACGACCAGGAGAAGGCCCGTGCGGATGCGCTCCCACTAGGCCTAATAGGCTGAATAACCGGAACTACCGGAACCCCGAGGAGGAGGGAGGGAGGGGCATAAGGGCCACTGCCCCGGCCCGTAACAAAACAATACGATTTTTTTTTTTATATAATATTATCTATGTCTATATTAGAAGACTAAAAATAAATAAAATCTTGTTATATTGTTCATGGTGCTGTACAGTTTGATGGATGCTGTGATCCAAGGTTTATATACTAGTTTGATGATGCTGTGCACCGTGAATATTAATTCTATCCTTGCCTATTTAGATGAAGAAAAACTAATAAAAGCGCTGTTGGAACTCTGTAAAAAGACGTTTAGTTTGTTTTGGTAAATATTATCCTACTATGGGATAACTAGGCTCAAAAGAATCGTCTTGCAATGTACATCTAAAACTGTGTAATTAGTTTTTACCTACATTTTAATACTCGAGCATATGTCTTTTGGTGTATTTAATGTGATGTGATGGAAAGATAGTGGAAAAATTTGAAAGTTTGGTTAGAAATTTTAGCCATCTAAACAAGGCGGATTGCAATTATTATGGTTTGGAAATTACTATTGTGTTGTGTGTATTCTGCATTTAATTGTGGATCAACCTTGGATCTGTGGATTCCAAAGTCAAACTCTGAATGAGTGTCTTCAGCGGTTACTTGTATC
Source organism: Hyparrhenia diplandra (assembly GCA_015847255.1). Classification (NCBI taxonomy): domain Eukaryota; kingdom Viridiplantae; phylum Streptophyta; class Magnoliopsida; order Poales; family Poaceae; genus Hyparrhenia; species Hyparrhenia diplandra. Next base: position 115,387 of record JADLZK010004765.1, read on the forward strand.
AAAACCTAGCAGCTTGCAAAAGAAACTGCTCTTTGCTACATGATGGATGGATTGAAACTGCTCCTTTTTTTTTTTCCTTTGCTCCTGCTACATGATGGATGGATTGAAAGCCTTCGACTTTCAACATGTGAACACCTTGTAGCTTTGCTTGCATATGTGGCTCCGCTGCCACTGGCGGAGCAGGGGGCGGCAGGGGCCATAGGCCCCTAACAACACGTCAAATTTGTTTTATATAATATATAATTTAATAATCTTCATTATAAATATATAATTAAAGCTTTTATTATATATTTTTTCATGACTTTATTACAATCACATAAATTTATAAATTTTCTTTGAGCAAACCTTCATGTATATTTTTTGGCTCCGTTGTGGTCAGTCTACTCGAAAAGAACAACGTGGATGGTTAAATGCTAAATATTGAATAAATTTAGAAAAATATAAGTGCCTAGTCCTAGTGCAAAAATCCAAACAAATAAGCTAAACACTTTTCTTATACAAATGAAACTTTTCACTTTGGGCCCCCCTTATGCATACGGTTGAGATCCTCTCGTATTACACTACTTATTCCCTACAATACTGCTTTTAGTTTCCAGAAGCGGAACCCGAGCTAAGGAGTTACTCGGAATGCCAAGATATCAGTATCTTTGGTTTCGTACTTTCGGAGGTGTAGTAAGTCTATTTATAATCCTTAACACCAGCTTTAAATCCAACACTCTAATTGTGCTTCTTCCCCTTCTCCTCCTTACCATGGCAAGTCTTTTGGGAAATAACTCCCATGGGCAGAAGGGGTTAAGAGACAAATCATAAGGTGCCTTTCGCCTTTCAAAATCTGTAGCAAGTTTCTGCGTATAAATTCTGGTTGTGGATGCCATACACAAGGGGTTTTAACCAAGTCAGTGAATTATTCCATGTGTAGGGTACAACTGATGAGATTGTTGACTGTTCTCATGGGAGGGCACTATGGGGGAACTATCCAAAGTGAAATACGAGCCTCTATGGGTCAAAGAGGGAACCACTGTAATTTGGAACTGTACCCAGAATACATTAAGCACCTAAAAAAATTTGTCAATGCCATAGAGAGATCGCCACCAGTTGATGCATGTTTTCTAGAATGGAGAGAGTATGAGTAAATCTTGAACACTGAGATCCCCACTTACCCCATTGGATGAGCAGAGCATGTAGTGCTGCAACTAGCAGGGGGCTGTCGTTGGGCTGTGGCATGGCATCGCGGCCTGCCAATCTTTTCTTTTTCAAACGTGCATGAGCACAGTTTTCATTAACCAGCAGGAGTCTTTTTCAATCTTTCATCATCAGAATAATAAAGCACCAAGGTATCTTCAGTTATCCGTCCATGTTCATTGTTCAAGGATGGAGCAGCAGGTCACCAGTCACCAATAGGAATAAATAATACTCCCTCCTGCCCTTTATGTGTGTCATTTCGGGAAGCGCGTGTTCAGAAAAACACGGTTTTCTAGAAGACAAACATTTATTCAACAGAGGAGTAGGATATTAGTGGACCCTTCATCTATTTTTTATTATCTCTTTTATTAGCAAAAAAGAAAATGGTAATAATGACGTTGACCCATCATTCGTGCAGAGTCCGGATGGCGAAGGTTTTTTGTCCGTGCACGCTTTGTTGGGGGGATAGTCCCGTGGTGGAGGAGTTTGATTAGCTGCTTTCAGGCTTCGGCGGGAATTGGCTCATCGTTGCAAACAAAAACGGTTTTAGTTTGACATTGACTTCCATCGGCTCCTCTCGGTGGTGGTGGTGGCGGTGTTGTGTGTGTTTTTTCTTTTGTTTTTCTTGGTGCCTTACGGTGGTGGCTTGTGTCGACGTCTAATCCGACCCGGCGGTGTTGGAGCCTCGTGTTGATGACCCAATCCAACCCGGCGGTTTTCTTTGTATATCTTGCTCCCATCCAGTCGGTGTTGGTTGGGTTGTAGTAGTGGATCCAGTAAAGGTGGAGTGGAACACTCCTCTAAGGTTGTTGAGTGAGGCTAACCATATTTAAGTAGTTAATATTGGTACCTAGGTGTCGGGTGGAGTAGGGTACCCTCCTTATTTGTATAGTTTTTCGACCGGTTTCGGTCAAGAATATTGCCTTTTCTCTTTTTTCCGTCCCAATTGCGGCAAATCTTTTTGCCGTCCTTTCTAAAAAAGATCTCAGCTTGGTGGGGACTCGAGGGGACATGTAACGGGGAGTTAAGGACACAGTAGTCACCGCGATTATATTTGCATCTGCAAAGACTTCTGAGACAAGCTAAGTGTTGTTGACAGATGAAACTAGCTAAGCCAGCAGTGTGGACGGGGAATAGCGTTTTTGGTCAAGAAAAACAACTCTGCACTGCCGAGCAGCGATCTAAAATTGCCGCGATGCATGATACTCCCTCCGCACTTTGCAATCGTCGGGAAGGCGTGTTTGATCTAAAGCGGTTTTACGCACGAAACATTTAGGGACAGAGGGGTAATAATAACATTACATTGAGCAAAACCAGAAACATTATCGTGGGCCATGCTGACGATACGAGAAATCTGCTGGCATGAAATAAATAAGTCTTCAAACAAATATTTGCTTTTTTTTAAAAAGGAGAAACAAATGTTTTTGATTTTTTAGGAGAAACAAATACTATTTTGCTAGTACGCATGACGGACGGGACCGCCCAGGATCTGAAAAGGCCCGTGCTGGTGCGCTCCAACTAGGCCCAATGGCCTGAATAACCAGCAGACTAAAGGATAATGCCGTCCGCCACAACTTCACCACATCTCTCTCGTACCTCCGACGCGACGCGACGACTGGGTTGCCCGCCGCCGCGCCGCCGCGCAACGCCAGGTGTGCCGAGGCCTCGTCGGTGTCCTCGCCGTCGACGAGCACGCACCAGGTATTCCTCTTACCCCTTCCTTCCCTTCCCTTCCCTTCCCTTCCCTCTGCGCGGAACCGAACACCCAAACCCTAACGCTATGTTCGCCGCCTAATAATACCGTACCGGGAGTTTAATTAGAAGAAGATCAGTATATTAGGCGGGATTAGGGCGACCCCAATGCCTCCACGGGACAAGATACACGGCTGTCAGCTGCGTAAGATGCCTCCGAGCACAAAACAAAAAGAGGCCTCCGAGCCCAGCCGTGACCCGGGCGCCCGGGCACGGAATAAACAATAATGCAGTGAAAAGATCTTCTCCGAGAGTGAGATGCACAGTCGTAATAAAAAAGAATTCAATTGCGATCAATTTGAGCGCAATATTGTATCCCCCGTGGTGGCGTGCGCTAGACACTAGCGCACTTAGCATTTTTGCTTTTTTCTGTTTTATATAAATAATAAATGTGATATTTTCTTGAAACTAGAACAATCCAAAGTCGTTTTAAATGTGAGAGGTTAGCATGCCTATGCTCATTGATCTCTTTAAATAAAATAAAATTACAAAGGAAAACAATGAAAGATACAACTTTAGTCAACTGCACACATTTTGTTGTAATTGTGTTTGCTCATTGTCTTATCAGTTATTCAGTTATCTGCAAAGGATTCCAACTAGCTTTGGTGCAGGGGCTGCCAGACAAAACTGGTCACAGAAGTTGTACTGCAAATTGTATAGTAGCCGTCCACTATCCATTCTCTTTTTCATTAAGGAAAAACATGATAGTTGATTCATTGTGTTCTCTGTTTTTTTTTTTTCAGAAGTGCTGATAATCTTCCAGGGGAATGGAACTTAACGGAAGGTTAAATGTGGAAGAACAAAAACAACATATATCTTTCACTTTATTTATCTCATAGGAAACATGTTGTGTATTCAGATCTGTCTTATTGATGAGAATATGAGATAGATTATTTAAGAGTCAGTTTACTATGACACTAATTGAAAATTTTAAAAAAGAAATTACATGGTATAAGTTTTGCATGTCTAGTATGTACTGCAAGGGATTTTTAGGTTTATTTAAGATTATTACTATTGTCGTTATCCCTTTTCAACAATGCTAGAAACACAGTCGTGCCGGGCCTACCATGTTGGTATGGTAGATGGATAGGAGCTACTTGTGGAGATGTATCATGGGGTGCAAGAGGCCAGTGTCCTCTCCCATTGGTATAGCACTGGCCCATAGACACATAATATACTGATGCCCAAGTATATGTTACATATTTATGGCTCACTATACATATATATTAATGTGTGACCTATTTATGTCTGACTATACATATTACATATGAACGCAGATCACCTCACCACCCACTGAAGCTTGGCTGGAGGAATGGTGCCTCCGGACGTCTGAGATGCATCTGTAGCTGTAAGCTACCTGAAGAAGACGACTGATAGCCCAAGCTGCTGCCATGGGATTGAATTGCCATATCTAGGGTCGATAGTAGTGATCAGATGTGGAGAACTGATCCTTAGTTATTGGTTTCTGGGAGGGATAAATATGAGCTTTTGTTGGTTGAAGAACCTGTGTAATGATTCTGATGTTTCACTGTTAACTGCTGTAAACCCCTCAGGGGTACTGGTGATGTTTTATTCCCTGGAACAATAAGAAAAATGATAATTCATGGGATTATTTCTCGGCCTGTAGCTTGTGCAGGAGCTCAGTTTGAATTTACATTAGAGCTACTGATTAATCAACCTGCATACTCGTATGTAGGAACATATGTAATACAACATAAGTTAGTTTGTATAGACAGTTGTTTTCATCCAACAGCGTGCATTGTGGATTGTGTTCATAACAATCTCTTGTGACACCATGCGTGAGTCACCATACGGATTGTGTTATTATTACCAATAAGGGGAATAGTATATCATTGTCTCTTGCAAAACACAAGTTGTGCCCTTGGACTCTGATGTTACATTTCATGAGTTCTATTGCATGCAACAGGTGTACTAGAGTTGTAAATTGTGAGCCATAGAGGTGTGGGCGGGCGAGAGAGGAGAGCTACTCTGTTTTGGCTACCGATGAAATAAACACATAACTGATCGGAGGTGGACATGATGTCCGGTGTCTACCCTGACTCCCTGAGCCCCCAGCTCTTGTTCCTTTTTTTTTTTTTAAAAAAACAATTTTCCAAATTCCCTCCTGTTATTGTTTTATCCAGTTCGTGATCATGGTTGATAAAAGATACCTTATCATTCCCTCATGTTCTCTCGCAAGTTTAGTCGCGTCCGCCTTGCCAATTGGCAACTGCTCCCTTCCACAATGTTTGCCATCTCTACCGCTGCTTCAACTCTCATGGTCATAAGTACTCAAAAAAAAAACTCTCATGGACATCTCCATGAATGGACTCATAAAGAGCTTGTTGATCTACAGACAGGCTGAAGCCCCAGTCCAGTAGGCGCAACAAAGTCCTAGATACAAACCATATGAAAAAAAAGGCAGCCTTAAAAAAACCGAACTATATGAACAAAAACAAAAAAAGGGAGAACGCCTAAGAAAGCTAACAAAAGGCAAAATCAAATTGTCGAGTGTGAACCAAATCACTCTTAGTTTACTAAATAGACCATTTAATTATTACATAACATATATCACTGTGTAAAAAAGAGTAAATAAAACCTATACAACACAAAAATAAACATATGAAACTCGATTCTTGTAATCACTCTTGTGAGGATTGCAATACCATCCAGATTTTTGTGGAGCTAGCAAAACGGATCCTGAGTTCCTGACAAACTTGCCAGCAGCATCTGGGAGCCTGTGCAGAGGCCGGACCAGGCACAACCGATCATGCCTGGCATTAGCCTGTAGCCGAAATGGCAGCAATCAAAGCTGGCCGGGCCGTTGCACCCAGCACTCCAATGGTAATCCCCGATCATCCGGCCAGCAGCCTGCAGGCCGATCATTGCCAGGCCGATCGTCACAGCCCACAGAGCATCTGTCCTGAGGATGCTCCGTTGCCTGTTCTGGGTCACCATCATCCTGGGGATCGTGCATTTGTGGCAATCAACGATGATATTTGTTGTTGGAACCTGTAACTGCAGAATTTACCTCAAACAGAAGGTTTTCCATATTCATTTAAGGTTAATGGCAATAAGGCGGAATAGCATGCATTGGTCTCTTCGTTCCTGCTGGAAGGAAAAGACGATTTTTGTAGAGTTACTGCTGTTTCTGGTCCAGACTGTACATGATCTCCCACATCTCTAAATCCTTGCCCCTCTCATATTCTCTGATGTACTGAGGAATCTCTGCAGGGTCTATCTGCTTTCCAACAAAACCTGGTCCATATCCATCGATTGGATCACCGTGCCCTGCGATAATAATTAGGATGAAAGGAAAATATTTAGATCACTTGACAACGCAGAGATCTTTGCAGACGAGATTGTATTCTTAGCAAAGCAGAGATCTTTTGTAGACGATTTACCATCTTGAGCTGTGAAGAAACTGAAGTGCGCGTAACCATTGGCCACAACGTCTAATTCATCTAGACTGAAGTTGTATCTCTTCTCCAGGGCCAAGTATAGCACCTACAGAATGCAAACAAGAATCTTGACTCTTCGCGTTTGGGGATGGAACCTTAACTCAAGACTCTGGAGCTGAACACTGGAATGGTAAAAGGTGAGTTCGATGGTACCTTCCTAGCACCACTTGACATCAGTTTCTTCACCGTGTCGAAGAACAAATCTGTGAGATCATCACTGTAAATAACGTCTGCAGCAAACAGGACTGTTGCTTTCTCAGCCTCCTCAACTTCACTTGCAGACCATAAATACTGACTGCACTTCAAAGAAACACTTGAATAAAACAAAGGCTATTGTATAGAGGAGTTAGAGAACACCATCAATGTCTCTGTAGAGGATACTGTAAATTGGGTACTATCAGGTGGACTGTGGACAACCTACGACCAGTCTCCTTGCACCCATGCCCACCCCATGCACAAAAAGAGTGGGGCAAGATACAAAGAACTGCATCAATTCTCCTTTTTCTATGACCAACTACCATCTTTCCGGAGGATGTTTCTGCCCTTGTTTTAATCTGTACACTGGGTCTTACTCCAGTCACTAATATAGGCATAGGCAATAGAAGTAATAGAACACATGTAGGAACTCAAGTGCAGGTAGGGCTCCCCTCCGTGGACCATGGCCTAGAAGCCCCACTGATTAAGCAGTGTACAGGTCAGAAGTAAGGTGTCTTCCTTTACACCTGAACTCGCATAAATCCCCCATGTCAACTGCGATCAATTTTACATCTGGTAGCTTACACAGTTAAATTCATGTCTTGGGTTCTACAATACAAAAATGCAATGCAAAGGCATACTGGAATATATTTTTTTACAAGAAAACAGGAAGTTGTAAAGCAACTTATGATCTCATATTCAGTCTCCAGTTACAATATAGTTCTTATGCATCACTGTTTTTTGGTGCATGATCAATGATGAAAGTGAAATAAATAAATTGGTTTAGAAAACCTTGGATCAGAAGGATCACATGTACCCACAAGTGGAGGCCATGACGTTTTTCCAGTCCAGTTCCGTACACAGACTTTAGCTTCGTCAAACTTTAGCATACCAGAGTTGATATGGACATTAGCCAAGCAATTATCTAGGATATCAATGCCTCTATCTGTTCATTTCCATTGGCAAATAAATTTTTGTAAGGGTTGAAGGTAGCAACGTGGCTAAACATGAAAAAAGAAAATCTGTATATATATTGTACTTCAGGGTCCAGCGGTGTCATATGAACTAACAGGGGATATACATTTCAATAATGCAAATGACCTAAATATATTTTTTTATAAAAATAAATCATATTAAAAAATAGAGAGAATCAGGAAGCTAGACAGTATATATGTGGATGTGCCTCTGAATTTCCGAAAGCAATCACGTAATAAGGATTGCAATTGGAATCACACTTCCACAGGTACTGAATTTGTGATTCCAGCCAAGTTTTCTTATTTCTGGTTGGGACATCTCAAACAAATCTATTTGTCGAACAGAAGCAAAAGGATGAACTTACTGTACATATTAGGTCGACAACTTGACATGGAACATGAAAATTATTCACTGAGTAAAATGCGATGCAAGCAATTTAACCAAATTAAACTCTAAAGGAGAAAAGTACCTGTAACAAAAATCCTTCTAGCAACTCGAGCTAGTGCTAAACCTACTAAACCTGACAAACATTGCTGAGTTAGGAATAGGAAGAGATAACATAGTGGACTTGTACAGAGAGCTTCAGAGAATATGACACAAAGCAAAAAGGAACTATCATTCTATAGACTAGAAACCCATATGCACTAATATCATGTTTATCACCTGTTCAGCACCTATCTCAATGGCAGTAACACCATCAAAGTTGGACGATGAAAAGCTTTTGTGTAAAACAAAGTCAGCTAATAGTAAGGCCGCTTTCCAGACCTGCACACCAGTAACAACTATGAATCATACATGTACACGTGACAGAAAAGCACCATCAATCTTCTTTTCGAACCTGAAGCCCAACGCTCTTAAGCGAGCTGGTAACACCATGCTGAATAGTGAGCAGATGGCAGTCACTTCTAACTGCATGCCAAGAAAGCGTAAATGAGAAGCTTCCTAATCACAACAACACGATAAGTAGGCAACCAGCAATTGATGTACCATATTTGTTTCTTCTCCGCCTCCGGTCCAGAACGAGATCCCCATCCTCATCCACGGCTACTGCGTCAAGCGAATCACCTCCTCAACACAACAGAGTAAAACATGTCACCCCAACAAACAATTCAACACATTCCCTCCAAACTAATTTATGCAAAGACACATATCCACTGATCCACAGTCCCATTCACTTACAACAAGAACCACTCGTTGCTGCGGCTAACTCGCTCCCACCGCCACCAACACCATCGTTGTCCCCAGATGGCCCTGAAAACACCGAATCAAAGTTCAGGAGCGTACAAATCATGCCGTGTCCCGACAATCTCTCCTCGGTTAGCACCAAGAGGCAGTGCAGGGAAGGTGTGTATGACGAAAAAGCGCGCAAAGGAACGCATGAGCTGCTGGTACCTATGGGCCGTGAGGAGAAGCTGAAGTGGGAGATGTGGAGGCCGGAGAAGTGCGGCGGGCAGCCCAGGTGCACCTCGCTCATCACCTGCTCCTCCCTCCCGGCTCCGCCGCCTCCGGTTTCCATCGTGGTCGCCGGTCGCAGCGCACAGAGTCGTCTTCCTCTGCTTGACAGACCCTGGCTTCGATTGGGCTGCTGTTGGGCCGGCCCTTTATAACCGTATTCCTCCCCCCTCCGATTTCTTGTTTCCCCGTTTCGCCAACGGCAATTCCCCTCCCGTCCCGCGCCCTCGTCCTCCCCTCCCTCCCCTCCCTGTCACCGCCTCCGGCAATCCCAACGCCAAATCCCCAACCCGTCTCGCACCGTCGCTCACCGGCAAAACCCCCATCCTCCCGCTCCCTGTCTCCGATCCGCGAAGAGGAGACACCCGCCGCGCCGCCCCCACCCCACGCGGCCACTGGCGCCGGCCTCCGCAGGACGGCTTCCCCGCCCCCGTCCGATCACCGGGGTCGAGCGGCGCCGAGATAGGCCGCCAGGCGCCCGCTGCCCGCCCCAGCTCCCTTCCGCCGCCCGTCTGCCTCGTCCGCTCGGCGCTTGCGAGTCGCGGAGAGGAGACACCCGCCGCGCCGCCCCACTCCACGCGGCCACCGGCGCCGGCCTCCGGAGTACGGCTTCCCCGCCCCCGTCCGATCACCGGGTCGAGCTTCGCCGAGATAGCCCGCCAGGCGCCCGCTGCCCGCCCCAGCTCCCTTCCGCCGCCCGTCTGCCTCGCCGAGTGCCAGCCCCGCCGCCCCCGCGCCCTGCGTCGGTGTCTTCTTGGTGAGTACGCTAGTCCGCCCCTGCACTCTGGCTCTCCTTGGCCTGCTCCTGTCTCTGCTTTTTCTTGGTGAGTACCCATGTGTTTACTTCTGAACTTCTGAATTGGATTTACTCCTGAACATCTGAATTAGATTTACTCCTGAACACGTACTCATCTAAGTTTTCAAGACCACTGCTCATGAATAATGGTTTCAACATCTAAGTCTACATATGCATGTGCTATATATGTGAGCTCTGGATCAATTTATTCTTATCTTATGTTTTCTATCTTTGAAAGTTACTAATATACGCCAGTATTTAGCTCTACCAGACCAATATATTATCACCATACTTATAATTTGCTTTTGGTCGCAATTTCAGTTGATCAGTTGTATGATTCATTTAATGTAGAAACTAATGGTATATCAAGATCGTTATACTTCTTTTAAATGTATTATGCAGTTTGGTTAATTTATAGTCATATATACCGAATCTTCTTTCTTGCATTTACCGAATTGCATATGAAAATTTTGACCAGGACTACCGCCAATGGACACCCGCCGGATGGACGGCGAGACCCTGGATGCCGTTGCCAGCGCCATCACGTTCTTGGGCGAGGCGGCCCTCTGCGCGAATGCCGCGAACCTGGTGACGCAGGCCCGTAGCGTCGCGCAAGCAGCCGAAGGTGCGAACGGCCTTCAGGAAGCTGCGACCGCCCTGGAGTCTGTGGAGAGCGCGGAAAGAGCGCAGGCCGTGTCTCGTCTGCTGAGAGCTGCGACCAACTTGGAGGCGGTGCTCGGCGCCGGCCTCAAGAACCTCGGAGATGAAGCTGCCTCTTTGGCGCTCAAGTGCGGAGAACGTCGGGAGGCCATAGCTGCGATAGAGAAGGTGCATCAGCGCCAACAATATCAGTCTACACCTTGGTGGTTCTTCTGGAGGCGTCAGTCACAACGCCAGTGCGACGTTGAGAGCCTCTGCCAACTCTTCAGGTACGTAGTTGCAATTCAGGCTGTGGCCGGAGGACTGTATTTGGGATGCAATTGAGACAGAACTGTGGAGTGCATTGATGTTTTACATCTTGTTCGATGCTACCAGGCGCCAAGGATCATGGACGCCGCGAGCAGTCATCGACTTGCTCAGCAATGAGGCAGCGAAGCCGGGCCCTTTGGTAGCGCTCGCAGACAAGATTGTTGAATCTGCAGATAAGCTCGCCGTGCCCATTGAGATGCTGAAAGAGGCGAGGAATGCGTTGCAGCGAGCAGACAGCAGCAGCCTGAAGAACGCCGTGAATGGGCTCGAGGCAGCGACCACGGGTGTGCTGAAAGAAGCCAGTGCTCAGTGGATTATCCTCCAAAGACCAGCGGTGCAGCTGGCGGCTGCTTGTCAGAACTACCTCGACGCTTCTGATGCCATGACTGCAGTGCAGCTTGCCGCTACGGAGCGGGCACGCGCGAGAGGGAGCCCTGTCCACAACGCGCCGCCGCCGCCACCGCCGCCTGGTCCTGAACCTGGTCAGGTGAGAATGGATTCGGTGGATTATTAAAAAAAAATGAAGAAGAATGGATTCGGTGTCCCAGTTGCATTTTGCTCACCGTGCTTATCAAACCGTACTGTATGATTTCTGCAGGGGAGACGACAGGAGGTCCGGTTGGCTGGGGTATGCCTTGTCTGGCTCGCTCAGTCTAGTGCCGTATCTGATGTACGCCAATGCAAAGCCGCCAAAGCCTCTCGAAACCAACGATAGACTGACGACAAGTTTTGCGCTCTCTGTATGGTGGTCAGTGGTGGCATCCGGCGCGGTGTGCAGCTCGTATGCGCGATCCCGGATAGAGGTGTGCTACGCCCAGTTTGCAGCTCGGATTGGGATGTATGGTATGGTCTCTGACGCTCTATCTTTAATACTAAATCCGTTTTAAATTATAGTTAAGTTTGACTTTTCAACCCCAACTTTGACTACTGTCTTATTCAAAATTTTGTGTAAAAATATCACTTTTTTGTTGTGGATTGCTTTATTAACAAATACTCTTTAACAATTACTTAAATTTGACTAGTTTTTGTGCAAACTTTTTGAATAAGGCATTGGTCAAACTTAGGTAAAAAAACTCAAACGAACTACAATTTGAAACGGAGGAAAGTAATTCTTAGGGAATGTGTAATCCGTGAATGTTTAAATGTGCTTTTTAAGAAAGAGAATAATCAAACCGTATAAGTGTCTTATAATCTACTTAGTACAATCTAAAAAGCAAACTTACATGCTAATGTACCTTAAAACCGTCACTTTTTAAACTATATAAAATCACTCAGTATTGGCTGCTATTAATTAGCGACAACACTATACTACCGGCCTTATTATGAGTCTGGCATATCTTGTATTTTGATGCTCTCACATGCTTTTCCATTCCCAATGTAGGTATTAACATATTCGCCATATACTTCTTTTTTTGGATACTACTCCATGGTTGAAAAGGAAGACGTTTTGGAAAAAGGTTTGGGTCAAACATTGGGAGCGTAAATCATTAATAACTTTTAAGTCGTTGAGTTTAGAAATGTGAAAATCATATCAATAGATTTGTCTTGAAAAATATTTTTTATAAAAGTATACATATATAATTTATTAATAAATATTTTTTTTATAGAAAAGAAAAGTCAAAATTGCGTTTTTGGTGACCGTGCATTTGTCCTAAACGTCTTCTTTTTCAACTATGGAGGGAGTATTGGGTTCTGAGAATACTGATGCCCGTTGCACCTGTCTTTGGTTCGCCACCGGTCTACACTTTCTATTCCTTGCACTGGTATGTTTTGTAACACTACACTACCATATACTGATATACATGCATGATGCCTGTACCAGTTTTTCACTTCACAATCATAATGATCGGTATACTTTCAATGTAGGCCTGTTGGTGGCGGGACCCCTGATTCAACAAGCCTATACTAGATGGAACGAGGGCGGGACCCTGATTCAACGAGCCTATACTAGATGGAAGGAGACCCAGGCTCAACTTGGTATTAGGTGTATAGTAGTTGGCATGGATTGGTGAAGATGTTGCAAACCTTTGGATGATACTTCTCTAAATCGAAATCCTTTTTCTCCTGTTAACGTCAAGCTCACAGAGTGCCAGATTGCCATAACGGAACAACCTTTGGATGATACTTCTCTAAATCGAAATCTTTCAATATTTTCTAAAGTATATGTATCTTTGATGGTACTGATCTAATTTTCCCCTAATAATCCTAAAAAGTCCCGGCGGTCATCATCTACTTACCCCTAATCGCTTCACTAATGGCCTCACCCGGCCGGCTCCCGTGTGTCGCGCGTCTATGAAACCGCCGCTCGCCACGGCGCCAGCTCCCCCACGGCCCACCCTTCCGCCCGACAGCAGCAGTTCCTTCCCGCCCGATCCGTAGTCGCGCTGGTTCACTTCGCCCCCTCGAATCACAGCCCCAAACCGCCCAGAGCTGCGGCTTAGCATCCCGCGGCAGCGGGGCGACACACCGCGGCCGAATCGCCGAGCGTGCGGCCATATCCGGCTTACATCGCGCTGTCGAGGGCTTGAGCTGCGATGGCGTCGGCGCTTCGGCCGCTTGGTCGGCGGTGGGCGGCCGTCTTGGCGGCAGCGGTACGCCGCCTCCCTTCCGCTCTTTCCCGCGTCTCTTTCCGGGTGTGTTCCTCGTCATACGCGCTCTAGAGCGGCCATGCAAGCGTCAATCCTTCTCATCACGCGGGTGGGGGCAATGGCTCGATCCGGGCGCGTGAGCCCAAGCGGCGGCGGCGGCGCCCGGTTCTGGGAGACGCGGGTGGCGTGGCGGTGAATCTCGAGACTTTTTACCTATGTGCCCTTAAAAAGATGGGTTGGATCTATATGCTCCTCGAAGTTCATTGTTTACGCGCGCGCCAACTTCAATTTCATGTTATCCTCCATACCCTTCCGTGCATCATCCGTTTGCTTTCCTCCGTTAGGGCGGACTGACGAGTGGGGCCATCTAGTGAAAAAGACCGGCTTGCCCTTTCTTTCTTTCTTCCCGTGACTGAGCGCGACCGACCGAGACTGAGCGCATCCTCTCCCGTCCCCGTCCTCGCGAAACCCTAGCTTCTGGTGCCGGCGGCGGCGGCGCAGCGGGCAGCGGGCGGGCGCGGAGCAGGCGGCGCATCTGGCGGGCGCGGCAGCGGGCGTGCGCGGCAGCAGGCTCGGCCGGCGTGCGCGCGGCACCTCTGGCTGGGGCGGCGGGCGCGCGGCGCATCCCGCTGGGGTGGCAGCAGGCGGCGCCTCCGGCTGGGTTGCGAGGCAGCGGCGCATCAGGCTAGGCGATTGGGACCTAATAGATGTTATTTCTGCGCTCTTAAATCATCCAGGTGGGAAAATAGTCAAATGAACTTATTTCCTCTGTCCTAGAAAGAATGCAGTTCTAATTTTCTTTTCGGTTCATCTCAAATTAGAAAAGTTGGCGGAGCTGCTGGAGAGGATAGAGTCCAAGCTGTGTGCTCAGAGAAAAATGGATGGCTGATTTGTGGAATATATGATGGGTTTAATGGGAGAGATGCTGCAGATTTTCTTGCAGTAACTTTTATATGATAACATTGTATATTACTTGTACCTGCTGGAGAATCGGATAAAGCAACAAAATGGTTTATACAATTCATCTGAAAGCTCTCTCAGTGGTCTTAAAAGCGAGTTAACACTAGCCATGAGAAATTCAGAAAATGAAGACATAAAATTTTCTGAAACATTTCGGGCTGGTGTGCTGAATTGCCTTTCTACTGCTGTTGAGCAAGCTGAGAATGACTTTTATGCATGGTTGAACAAGAGATGGATGATAGACCAGATTTAGTTTCAGTAGGGTCTTGTGTTCTGGTAGTTCTTCATAGAACAGATCTGTGCATCTTGAATATTGGGGACAGTAGAGCTGTGCTTGCTTCCATGCCATATTTAGAAAATGGTGCTTTGAAGGCTACCCAGCTAACAGAGACCCACTCGCTTGAAAATCCTTTGGAGTACCAAAGACTATTAGCTGATCATCCCGACGATTCTTCAGTTGTCAGGGGTAACAAAATAAAAGGAAAGCTGAAGGTTACTCGTGATAGTTTGATGAATGATGAGAAATGCTACTTTAATTAGGTTGTGTGATGAAAACTTCTCTGTTATGTGATATGTGCTGTCAAGACATGTACTGTGATGTTTCAAAGAAAATTGTCATTTTCTCTGTTATGTGATATCTTATCTATATCAATGTTGAAAAAATATTTCATTCATACGTACAACCATCCATACTATCCAGCCATTTGTACAGGAAAAATAAAAAAACCATGTCCAGCCATCCAATCGGCAGCCCATAACATTTTTTGAGGCTGAGGGTATTTTTTTGTCTTTTGTAACTAGAGTTAACATCCGTTAGCTCCATTCCTTCACAGAAGGGCATCCAGGACACAAAGAAAATGGAGTTGGGCACACGAGGTAAAGTTGAACTCGAGGAGGGGGCATAGAGATCCAACCCAACTTTTGTAAGGGCATACAGGTATGGTCGCCGGCGTGCTCATGGGAACCCTCAAACTTTTGTGTGTTTACATTTGTTATCAGTCTCCTGATTGGGGATGGGAGATGGGGAATAGCATGGCATTGCGGAGTTAGGAATCTGGATCCTTGCCTTCTCCCAAGACGTGGTCCTAATTCTTCTAGGAAGTTTCTACTGCAGGTGAGATTACCAACCGCTGCTGTAGTACATGCACTTTCTATTGTTATATGTAATTGTGCGTGCCTGTCTGAACACACTTCAACCAGGTATTCCTAGAGTTAAACAAGGCTTGCGCGGGTTTACATATTGTTTACTGTAGTTTCAGTATACCACGGTTGCATGGCTTGCCCTGGAAAAAAATACTTTAAGAAATCAAATGTTCATCCTAAGCTGACATGAATGATATCATGATGTGCGAAACTATATGATAGAAACTTGTGGAAGTTAATGTATCTTTCATACTTTCACTAGACACTGCTACACTAGATCCAATTTCCCTTCTGCAATTGAGTGTAAAGGAATAGATAATAGGAGTCTAGGACCATTTACATTTGTGCAGACTGCAGAGCTCTATCTCTGGCACAAGGAACTAAGCTGCCCTTTTCTTTTTGCTTGATACCAGATTGATGAGGTAATTGGCCAAACTCAAAGCACAAATGTATCCCTTTCCAATCAGGCGGTCTTGTATGGGGATATTCAATGAATATCAAGCAGTTGGGTGAAAAGTTTCAGATAATTAGAGGTCTTCTTGTTAATATTTTTGATCCCTTCTTTTAACGCTGCAACACTGGTTTTTTAACGCTATGATGCAATTGTATTAACGCTGATGTCTAATATTAAATTTCCCATGGACTCCTTGGCCTGTGTTACTACATCCATATAATTATGATGCCTATCTATCCTTGCAGAAGCCATTAAGCGGAAGAAATCAAAGGACACTAAAATTATTCCAGCAGCGGCCTGCACCATCTTTTTGTTTACATGCTTTCAAAATGATGGGATCTCACCTGAAAGAAACTTCCTAGTTATCCCTTCTTGCATACTTCTACTGCAGGTCTGCATTTCAGCTCAGCCCCCTAATTCTTGGTATAGTTTGATACTGGGACTTGGGATAAGTTTATGATAATACAATGATGAAATACTGTGTGAAACTATAATATACTTTATGCACAGTTTATTTGTTTCTTCTTCCCTTAGTTTAAATCCATTTTTGTTAGGTGCAAAATTTTTTCTACTAAATTTGCAGAATCATTCAGGTTATACATAGTTGTAATTTTGAGACCTGAAATCCTCTTGTGGGAGTTGATGATAAGGTTATCACAGTGGTTTTCCTCGAAGGTGACATTGAATTTACAGCCACCCAAGAGCTGCAGTATGGTCCAGCATTGGCCTGTCCACGTTAGCGAGCCTTGGCGATGTCGACATTTGGAATGCGCGGTGCCGCAGCCAGTGGATGCAACGTTGTGGCCCTTCGTCCTGCTGACTGTTCTATGGCGATTATGGGACGCCAGAAATGGTGAGATCTTCAGGCGATTGGGTATGTACTTACTCTCTTTAACGCCCCTCGTTAAAACTCGTGTTTTTTGTCATTTAATTATAAATGAAATTGGTGGGGAAGTTCTCCCCGTTTGCGTTCAAAAAAAAAAAAAAAATTACAGCCACCGTGTTTGATGTTGGGACAGCTAAAACAGTCAGCTTGTTCTGCTTCCAACAGAAGTATGATGCATATATTCTTTTAGCCATATTGTGATAATTTGTTTGCCTGGACACTCCATCCAGTATACTATGAGGCTGTGGCGCTGTTGATTTATAAACAAGTTAAGTAATCATTGGGTCAAATATATGCCCTGTTCTTGAGGTTAATATGGGCCCTGCAGGAAGCAACTGGACAGAAAGAAGCCCAGGGAGCCTCTGGAGCCCTTCACTAATTTGTGCCTTGTTCTCTCTGAATTCACAATTGTTTTTTTTTCGAGGAAGGAATTCACAATTGTTAACATAGTACATAAGCACATGCATGAAGTTTAGATCTTTGCCTGTGTTAGAATGTATTTACTAAAGTACATTCCTGGCATTTTGTCTATAGGATGATGACGGCGGGCATCACCTACGTCGATGAAAAGGCACTGCTACGCGGCCTGCTGTGCGATGTGCATGCATTGGCGGGCAGCCGTGCAACCTTGGAGCAAGGTAAGAGCAGTTTCTTGATTGCCGCTTGCCTGCTTATTCATCTGTTTGATTATTTTTATGCCTCAATACTTTTGAGTCTGGAAAAGTAGTAGCGTAGGCCCCTTCGTTCAATTCACCACTTAATCTGTTTGGTTGGGCTAAGGGCAGCAGTTGCACTTGTGTAATTATGGTTGTGAATTTGCCTGCTTATCTGAATGAACATCTTTGGAACTTCGGAGCTTAGTAACATCTCCTTGTCCTATCCTTGGACATGTGATTGCAGTTTTTTAAGGAGGATTACTGTTGTTAACTGATTTTTTTTCTAGTGCCATTCACTGCTTTAATGCTTGGAGCAAGTACTTATGATGGATTTTCTATACTGTATCTTAGTGTTGCAGGAAATGAGAGAAGGTTGTGAAGTGAGGCAAGCTGAACTTTTTATTGATAAAAAATGACACTCCATGAACTATCCACAGCTTCATGATGTTTTTGCCATATGCGTGCCTTATTTTTGGTGTGGGGTTCTAGATGGAGGTCAAGGAGACGTTGGACAGGGGGATACGACACTGCCTCATAATATGCCCACGCTGCGCCGCCAGTAAGCTGCAGCAGAGTTATTCATTAGTGACGTAGATGACAATGTGCATGTTGCTTGAGATTGTGGGGTTCTGGGTATTCTTCGACTGAACATTCTTGCTATTTCCTATAGTTGTGACAGAAGAATTTGAACCGATGAATGATAAAAAGATAGGGTATATATCCAGCTCCCATCACGCCGAGAGCTAAGACGGTACGGCATATCATCATTCTAGCACATCATCCCTTGGACACAGCTTCATCACGGTCGGCTAGATAGGGTATATATCCAGCTCCCATCACGCCGAGAGCTAAGACGGTACGGCATATCATCATTCTAGGATCTTGCAATGTAGGATCATCATGGTAAACGAACCGCGACACAAACAAAGAAACCAGCATCCGGATGCCCATGATAGTCGAGCAAATCTGCATAACACACGATATAAAGGTATAATATAAACACATATGGATCCAGAAAACAAATAAACTGATTCAAGTACTATTGAGAGAATGAGGAGATGTAAGGAGTATACAGAGAAGCAAGGAGATAAGCTTTGGTACCATCATGGCGATTTTGAAGAATCTCCAGACGGCAGTCTCGCACCTCCCCGGACCTCTGGTTGTGGTAAGGCGTACCCTCCTTCCTCCAACAACCTGTGGTACGCGTCGACTCAGGCTCTGGCTTCGGCGTGGACGGCGGCCGTGCGGCGGGCGTTTATTCGCACAAAGATGGGGATGAAGGCGGCCATTGAGGGACGTGCTGTGTGGCCGGCCGGGATAGGACCCTGTGATGTGAGCCGGAGGATGGATTTGCTTTGCTTATTAGAAGAGAACATCGTGTCCATATATAATATACTAGGAGGAAGGGCTTCTCTCGCGTTGCCTTGATTCACGACGAAAGAAATGTATCTCAATGAGCTCTACAATTACAAATAAGTTCTATATGAGAGAATAGTAAGTTGTTAAAGAAATTGAAACAACATGCTATGTGTACATAAATAATAAATTCAAAGTATAAAATGGGTTCTAAACATAAATGAATTGTCACCTAGCTGTCGTTTACTCTCACTGGACTCGAGCTCATCGCTCATCAGAAAACTTTTAAAAAAAACATACCGATGGCTAGACGGACTTGAAGAGTTAAATTAAGAAAAAAAAAAAAAAAGAAAAAAAAGAATAGGCTGCATCCAGCGGCGTTCTTTGCGGGAATTAAAACGACGCAATGATCATAAGAGAAAATTTCGTGATATAAATCTCTGCGCGATAGTGTTTCTTATTATAGAAAGGTGAAATACTGGTGTATTGATTA
Source organism: Hyparrhenia diplandra (assembly GCA_015847255.1). Classification (NCBI taxonomy): domain Eukaryota; kingdom Viridiplantae; phylum Streptophyta; class Magnoliopsida; order Poales; family Poaceae; genus Hyparrhenia; species Hyparrhenia diplandra. The sequence continues at coordinate 134,705 of JADLZK010004765.1, forward strand.
TAGACAACTATATTTTAAGACCAAAGTGCCAAGTTGTTTTGAACTAAAGTATACAGAATCGAGTATAGCGAAAAACTTATTAAGCTTGCACAATGTATCTTAGCGGTAATTTAAAAAAGGACTTCGCAATTATTTATTTAGTGAGTCCTTGGCAGCTGACATAATTCCTCCTGCTTAGTCCTTCATGGTTGATGCTGAGAACAACCTGCAATGGTTAACTATATTAATATTTTTTGAGCATAGTATAGATTTCAAATATTATTATTGATTGATTATTTGGAAGCTTTTGCTGATTCAATAACTTTTAAAATACCTCTCAATTTGTCTTTTTGTTGTTTTCCTATATTCTATAAGAACTCCCTTAGTGTATTAAAGGAATCAAGTAAAAGAACAATATGACACCTCTTGATAACTTCATGGCGTTACACTTTACATAAGAAAATTATATAGGATTTACATATAAGAAGAAAACATCATATAGGAAAATTAATAGTACCATCAAAAGAACACTATGGTGCTTTGTCATCATAAGCACATTTCAAGACTGCGTTGTTTGGAAGAATCTGCATGACAATGAAAAAACAAAAACATGTCACGTCTGTCAGTAAATTGTTGTTTCAGTCTTTCAGATAGCACGTGAACCTTGATGAAATGACATATGTCTTCATATCAGTGAGCCTCTGAATGTTTCAGAACTTCGAGTGCACTTGATCTGATGACAAGACCTGACATCGATGTCGCACGCCATCTGTAAATGCAAAATCTGGGAATATATATGTAAATGTAAACGATATGCCATCTGGGGAAGCAACTACCATTAGTCATTGCTGTCAGATCGAACAGCCATGTATAATTGACGAATTGCAATGGAACCGATTTCCTGCAAGACTGAGAAACAAAGTAACAGTTATCTTCAGTGAAATGTCAAAACTATCAGAAAAGAATGTGCATGCTCAATCACAGCTTAAGCAATGTAATAAGATAACTTCAGTCAGAACGGTGGGAGCAAATAATCATTCATTGCAACTGACAGGATTATGGATGAGAAAAATAGAGTAAAATAGTACTCCATCCATTTCAAAAGTACATGGCCTATAAATTTGTAATCTTACTTTGATATATAAGGCACACATGCAAATTATGCTCCCTTATTTATTCTCATCCCTCTCTTCAACATTTTCTACTAAACAACCCACAGATTATTCCATACATTATTTCCCTGGTGAAATTAACATCTTGGATATCATGGTCATCTCCTTGTGTCCCTCTGTGTTAATGGTATCCTTAATCTAGGTGCTTGATCAAAATATGCTTAGAAATGGGTAGAGAAATAAGAGCTTATACATACACCCACAGTTTACCTGTAATCATGTGCAGGAATTTTTGGAACTGTGCAATTGAGGAAAAATCAGATGCCAACTATTTCGAATTTGGAGATAGGAAGGATCATCATCAACAGTAAAGAAAGTGTATATACAGAATAAAAGAGACTCTGCACGTTGACCAACCATTGCCTGTTTTACAGTTTTTCTTTCTTTCATTCATTGGACAATAACATCCATTTGCATTTGCATTACTGAGTTTAGTGGTAGATCTGTGAACACAATGGGGGCAGTCAATAAGTTTGAGCCAATTATTATATAGATAAATCTGTCTAGACAAACCGAACCTGCGATTCGATTGATGGATGGAGCCGGAGAAAGAAACAGACGTGCGCAGGGAACCTCACTCACCTGCAACGTTGGACGGTGCTGCAGGTGAACTCCTGGGAGGTGGATGATGGAGCCGTTCTTGATGAAGCTGTCCCTGGCGAGCGGGTTCGATGAGGGGGGGGAGCATAGACTGCACCGTGTGGACGCCGTCGGACAGCTCCATCCGGAAGCGCTCGTTGTTGGGGTTGACCATCTTCATCTGAGAGGGGACATAGATTGAGAGAAGAAAAAAGGGTCGGGCAAAGGGATCAGGGAATACTACTCACCATGGTTCCGCAGGGTCCACCACGCCAGAGCGGGATCTTGGTGGTGTGACACTCCAGTGCAGGCCTTGGTCTCGCCGGACGCCGGCGGGCGCTCGTCGGATCCATCGTCCCGCTCCCATGCTGCAGCGTCGGCAGAACAACATTGAAACAGACAGGGCTACCCAACAGACACGGAAACACACCAACCCGGCATCCAGAACACAGATCGAGCGCGGATTCGGGCTCACCTTCTCAATGGAGAGTCCATCTCCGACGAAAGGACCGGCAGATCTAGCACCGTGGAACCACTCCCTTCCTCGTCAGTCTCCAGCCTCGCGAAATCCCCCCGGGTCGGCCCTCCGGCACCCGTAGCCACACCCCCCTGCGCGGATTGGGAGGTCGATCCGTGGCGGACGACACTCCTGTTGCGCGGTTCTGGCCACTGGACGTCGCGGCGGCGGCGGCGCTCGGGGACACGGCCGAAGTGGGGATCCAGGCGGACGACCGGCAAGGCGCGTGTGAGGGGGCCGCAATGGAGAGGGGTGGGGGCGGGGATGGTCCGGAGGTATCGCGTGATGACGGTCGGAGGCTCTAGGTGGTGGGCGCGCAACGCCTGTCGATTGGTGGAGGCGGACGGCTGGAAGGGGAAGGACGTCCATGATGACGGGCCATGGTGGGCGCTCGACGTCGCTCGAGATTCAGGCGGAGGAGGGTGGGGAACAAAATCGGCGCTGGAGTATGGGGAGAGCTGAGGACCTTTCGTTTTGCTTGTGAGTGCGTTTATTACGATGGAGGGAGGCGGAGAGTCAGGCACGACGGGAGGACGGGCGAACGGGTGGGTGGAGCTGCATGATGGGGCTGCCTACGTGGACGCCCCGCATGTGGGAGAGAACTCCCTAAGGGCATGTACAACCCGTCGGTAGCTGCCGTCTGTATACCGGTGATTTTGCAATAAGCCCCTGCGTTCGGCCACAGACGGCTCCGTCGTCGCCTCCCGAATCGACGAGCACGTCCGTTCCCCGAGGCTGAGAAGACGCCCACCGCCGGGTTGTAGAGGGGGCGTCGTCTCGAATCGCCGGTGTCTCCATGGATCCTTCGCGCCCGAGCCCGCGCCTTCCCCGCGCGAAATCCTTCACGCCCGCCGCCCCTCCCGCCAAAAGCTCGCGCGCAGGCAGCTCCTCTGGCCAGATCCGGCCGGGGGAAGAGGATATCCGGCAACGGCCACCCCGGATACGAGCGCCGCCGGCTGCCGTCGACCTCGCCGCCGGCGGCCGTGAGGTGGAGCAGCGAGGGGCAGCTCGCAGACGAGGGAGGCTAGCGGGGAGGGGAGAAGGAGTCCGCCGGGGAGGAGGACGCCGCCGCTGGACGGGAGGCCGTCGCGAGCTCGGCATCGCCGCCTCCCTGATCCGCTGAGTGGCCGCCGCAGCTTTGCCTAAACCGCTGCACACGCTCGCCCTCCTCCACGAGCATCCCCGCCGGCCGCCCAGCTCACCCATGACGCCGGGTGCAGCGCGCTATCCCGCCTGCCACCGTGCTCGCGCGACCCATTATCTTGCTACATCTCCTGATTCCTGTGCTATCTGAATGTTCTGAATGTTTAGCTATGCGTGCGTGTGTGTGTTCGTTTACTGCATGCGTGTGTGTGTTCGTTTACTGTGTGCGTGTGTGAACTGAATGTTCTGAGTGATATTCTTTTGCAATTTTAACAAACTAGATGTGAGCAGTATTTTTCTTATTAGAATGAGAACGTGCACAGAGTGGTTTTATGAGAGTTCCTTTTATTTTACTGCATCATGTAATGGCTCTGTTGTATCATGTATGTGAACTGGTGGCATGTGAACTGAATATCAAGTCCAAGAGCAGATCTTTTGCTACTATCTGAATGCTTATCCTGTGCATTTTTAGCTGCACATTTGGCTATACAAACTACATGTGCAAACTGAATTTGGCAAACTGATGGTTTGTGCACACTGAATGTGTGTGTGTAAACTGAAACTAAATTTTAGCAAAATGAATGGTTGTTCAAACTGAATGTCTGTGCGAACTGAAAGCTAAATTTTTGCAAACTGATTGTAAACTAAATTTTAGCCACACAATTGTATACACAATTACATTTTGTAATTGATCTTTAACATACATGCATGACATTAAATAACTACTGAGGGCGGACGCATGCGTGGGTTTGTATGAGTTGTCTTTATATCATTTGCGTGATAAATTCGAGGGTTCTACCTACGCACGGTGAGCCCGGTGGGTTGGGTTACATACACAAGTGGGGGTTTAAAGGTATAGAAGGTTTAGATATCTCCATCAAGCTTGGCCGTGGCGTGTCGTGTCGTAACCGGTTACGATTAGAGGCGTTGCTGTCGATTCGTTTCGGCTGATCATATCAAGGCCGGAAAGCCCTGGAGTCCGACCGGCGCGAGGTTGAAGAAGTCTGGCTGGCCGCTTGGTGACCTGATGCGTGTGCGTATCACCGTATGGCTATTGGGCTTTTTTTTTTTTTTTGGGGGAGCCACTGGTGGGCCTTCTAGGCTTCTTCCGTCTGGCTGGGCCAAGCCCAATAGAACTTAGCCTTATTATATAGGAAAAAGTCTAATCCCCAGTCCCTCCAACTTTTTAAGAAAGTTCGATTTTAGTCCTCAATTTCCAAAACCGGACAAAGCGGGTCCCTCAACTTTTAAAAACCCGTAAGCAGATTTCATCCCTCGGTGGGTTTTGGACGGTGGTTTCGCTACAATAACTCCGGTTTTTTTGCAGTGATAGCCGTGGTTTCGTTTTTTTTTTTTTCTTATTTATTTAATTTTGAATCTTTCAAAAATCATAGTAAATCACGAGAAAATTCATAAAATAGAAAATCAATTTTGTTGGACTCCACATGAGTAGAGCTACGCAATGAATATATAATATGGTATACTTTAGTACAAAGTTTTTGCTAGAAGGTTTTGCCTTTTTTTTTTTTATTTATTTTGACTCAATCTTTAAAAAATCATAGTAAATTACAGAAAAATTATAAAATAAAAAATTCAATTTTGTTGGACTCCACATGGTAGCGCAATAACACGATTACATAGTTACTGTGGCTCTTTAACTAGGTTAGGTTAGCTAGGTTTCTTTGTCTAGTCTAGCGTCACGTCGTCTGCTGTTTTTGTAACTTTGATCGATGGATCGGCCAATAAATTAAATAGTACACCTATATATCTTTATTGTATAAAAGATGTTCATGTGAGTCTAGCAAAATTGGTTTTCAATTTTATGATTTTTTATAATTTATTATGATTTTTTAAATATTGAGATGAAATAAATAAAAAGAAAAAGGCAAAACCTTCATAGCAAAATTTTATATTAAAGTATACCATATTATATATTTATTGTGTAGCTCTACTTATGTGGAGTCCAACAAAATTAGATTTTCTATTTTATGAATTTTCTATGATTTACTATGATTTTGAAAAGATTTAAATAAAATAAATAAAGAAAAGGAAAAAAAACAAAACCACCTTCTTTGTAGCAAAAACCGGAGTTACATACGAAACCACCGTCCAAAACCCGGGCCGAGGGACGAAATCAAAACGGTTTTGAAAAGTTGAGGGAATCCGCGTTTGTCAGTTTTTAGAGTTGAGGGACCAAAAATGGACTTTCATAAAAGTTAGCAGACGTAAAAGTGGACTTTTCCTATTATATAAGAGAAAAAAGTCTACTTTTGGTCTCTCAATTTTTACGAAAAGTTCGATTTTGGTCCTCAACTCCAAAACCGACAAAACGAGTCCAACAAAATTAAATTTTCCATTTTATGAATTTTTTGTGATTTACTATGATTTTTCAAATTTTTCAGCCAAAATAAATAAGAAAAGAGAAAAAAAATGAACCACTATTACCGTAGCAAAACCGAGTTATTGTAGCGAAACCACCGTTTCAAACCCGCCTAGGGATGAAATCTGCACGGTTTGAAAAGTTGTGGGACCCGTTTTATTCCGGTTTTGGAGTTGAGAGACCAAAATTGAACTTTTCGCAAAAGTTGGGGGACCGAAAGTAGACTTTTTCCTTACTAGAAACCAGTGCGGCGTTGGGCGCATCTTCCTAGAGTGAGACCATTAGAGTGGAGGATTATGTTTCTCCGCTTCCTAAAAAGGATCAAAAGGATTGTATATATGTTGTTTTTGTTTATTCACTCAAAATGATGCGAAATGTAAGAGGTGCCGTAAAAGATAGACTATTACTTCAAGGATATTAATTTACAATGAAATCTTTAGATATTTTTGAGAGTAAGATATACATAAAAGAGAAAGATAACCAAAAGCTGTTTATGTGAAGGAATGTAGATGGATGAACATATTACTTCATAATGATCTCTCTCCATGACTCTAAATATTCAGCTCAATGGTAATCCGCTGCTGAGAATAATTTATAGTTTTGATGTAATTTGCATGGTTTTAAAATTGAGGGGACGTGTTTTATCTAGTTTTGGAGTTTAGGGACCAAAAGGACTTACATAAAAAATTGTGGGACCAAAAGTGCACTCTTTTATTTTATTTTATTTTATTTTATTCTCTTTTCTTTCCTCCTTTGATGAAAAAACTATTCTGTTCTTCTACAACCACGGCGATATTTTATATGAAATTGGCATCACGGATATCAAAAATTGAAATGTTGGCTTCACGGATATTAAAACCTTCATAGCAGAAATTGCTCAATCTTCCCGTCAATTTCATTTTGAGTATTAGAAATGTAATTGCTACAAATGAAATGTTGGCATGCATGCACGTGTACATCAGATTGATAATGTATTTGTTCAAACGTCTTGAGTACATCAGATTGATAATGTATTTGTTCAAACGTCTTGAGCGGTAGAAAGGTGTGATCATACATCATTCAATTATGTACACACAGCTAATTTAAATTTAGGTGTATAGCAATAACACATCACACTGAGCCGCTTTCCAGAATGGTTGTAAGTTTCATACAATTGGAAGAAATGAATGTCCACTAATAAGACAGTAGGCATCAAATTATTCAGTGGTATGGTTTCTATATGATAAAAGTCAAAAGTAGTATACTTAACAAATCTGCAGAGAAACTTCTTTTCATTCTTTTGCTAAACAATTCATTACTGGTTTAGGACAATTCAAGAAAGTGAAGAATTGAAGATACAGTACACCCTGCAGCAATTAGCCTGCCTAAATCGCTGTACGCACCCGTGCAGTGGCACATGATTGAAGCACATCATCCCTTGGACACAGCTTCATCTTCATCACGGTCGGCTAGATATGGTATATATATCCAGCTCCCATCACGCCGAGAGCTAAGACGACACTGCATATCATTATTCTAGGATATTGCAATGTAGGATCTTGGTAAACGAACCGCGACACAAACGATTTAACCAGCATCCTGATGCCCATGATAGTAGAAAAAACTGCATATATAACACACGATACAAAGGTACAGTATGTATGAACACATATGGATCAGAAAACAAAAAAGTACTATTGAGAGAATGAGAGATGTAAGGAGTATGCAGAGAAGCAAGGAGACAAGCTTTTGTACCATCATGGCGATTTTTCACGAATCTCCCGGCGGGCGGTCTCAAGACCTCCCGGACCCTTGGTTGTGGTGAGGCGTACCCTCCTTCCTCCAACAACCTGTGGTAAGCGCCGGCTTGGGCGTGCTCGGCGATGAATGGCGTTCATGTGCACGCGAAGATGGGGATGAAGTTGGCCATTGAGGGGGGGTCATTACGAAACAAAGCCGCCGCTGGGGTTGCTCGTGGAAAAAAAGCGCAGGCGACACCACGCCGCCCGTCGCCCCCGTGCCCCGCTCCCCTCCGCCTCGCCGCCGCCGGTGGTGACGAGGAGCTGGGGTCCGTCTCTTCAACAACCTGTCTTCGTAGGGTCTTGGTCAGTACTAGGTCTAGGGTTTGTTCGCTGGCCGATGTTCGGGCGGTGGAGTTAAGTTTACCGAGGAGCGTGGCTCCTCTGCGGTTTCTTTTCCCCGGCGACGCCGGGCGATGCGGAAGCGACGACGATAGCCGAATAAATTCTCACAGCCTTCTTCCGTTCTCCGATGGCGCATCTTCTCCGGCGCCAACGAAGAGGCGGGAGACTCGCCCAGAGTCGAGGGGCGGCACATCGCCGTCTTCTTGGTGATGATGTTGTTGACCCCGCAATCTCAAGGAAGATGTTATTTGGTGAAAATCGAGCTTTGCTCGGGTTGCCGGCGGTGGGAATCGGCGGATGCGCCGTGGGGTGCGGAGTTGGCCGATGCGCCGAGGGAGGCGGTGTACTGGCTGATTCAGCCTGAATAAGCCCCCTCCTTGCGGCCTCCACCTTGTGGAGTTTGGCTCAGTGCCCGGCTTGACGATTGGAAGCCCCCGGCGGTGACAAAGCGGATCTCCGAAGGCTACGAGGAAGATGAGCGGGGAGTTTTGTACTTCTCTGTAATTTTCCTTTTTCGGATCCACATGTTTGTAATAAGGGGGCGGTGTAATGCGTTGAGATCAATACATGTTCCTTCTCAAAAAGTTGGCCATTGAGGGCAAGCTGGGTGGCCGGCCGGATCGGACCCTGTGCTGTGAGCTGGAGGAAATATATACGATCGACGAGTCTTTGCGGGATTTGCTTGCTTATTAGAACAGAGCATCGTGTCCGTCACCGCTTGGGCGTGGCGTGGCGTACCCGGTTACGATTAAAGGCGTTGGTGCCGATTTATTTTCCGTTAATCAGATCATATCGACGTGACACGCAGGGCGAGCACACCAGAACGACGGCGGAGTCCGACCGGACGACGGCGCGTTCGCTGAGGGCTTCTGGTTTCGGCCGCGGGTATGTGAAGGAATTAGCGTATGGGTATTGGGCCGGCCTTCTAGGCTTCTTCCGTCTGGCTGGGCCAAGCCCATAAAGCCTTAGTATTATTAGGGAAAGAGCACAGGCGCAGTCGGTAGTTGCGGTGTCGCGCAGGCGGCTCTCCGGGGAGTGCTAGGGTCCGACCTCCCAAATAGGCGAGATCGTCTGACCACCTATTTGGGCCTCACTCGCGCGGCCCATCTCGCCTAGCTTCTTTGCGGCGCCCACGCCACCCTACCGCCCGGTTCTACGTGCCCTAAGCGCTCGCGGTGGCCCTTTGTTCCCCCTCCCCGCCGTGCTCCCTACTGCCACCACCATGGCCACGGTGACCGTCATGCGGACCCACCATGGCGGCTCATTGTGGAGCCCGACACCCTTTACACCAGGGGCACCCTATGCCGCCCATCCTCCATTCCCACCACCTCTCGCCTACCTACCTCGATGCGCCCAAAAATCCATAGTCCATCGGAGGTGGGGAAGAAGGGGTGCTCGGGCCGAACCCTAGGTCACCGGCACGGTTGAAGGCGTGGGCGAAGGTGGTAGGTTGCGGGAGGGAGAAGTGCGCCTACCCGAGCCTTATGTCGTCTTTGGGCGAATCCGGGCTTGGAGGAGGGATAAATAGTGGCGGGCGAGGAGGGGTTGGGGGTGGTCGGACAACACTTACAATGTCCGCCCTAGTCAGACAGGAAGATTTTTTTTATCTCCCCCAACTCCAAGGCTTGGTAGGTGTCGGTCCGCGGCTCCCTCTCCTATTCTGTTGTTGCCTCCCGCCCTCCCATGAAATTGCGGCTCCTCTTGTCTCCTGCCACGGCTCTTACGCCGATGGGCAGCGGGCAATGAAATGAGCGACCGGCCAAGGCTAGAGGCCGCTTGCCATGGTGTCAGGTAGGCACCATGCACTGTGGTCTGTGCCTCTGTGCGTGATCTTTGATGTTGTCAATTTTGATATTTGGTGAGTGGTCATGGTTGGCGAGAAAATTTAGATAGCTTCAGGTGTAATAAAATCAACGATGATCCTTTTGAAATTAGACATGTCTCTAAATTTCATAGTGTTTGATGTTTCACATCAGAATGTAAAAGGTGCGGACTCATTCTAGTGTCATTAAGATCCCGTCCCGGGTGTGGCTTGTTTGATAATGGCAAGCGGGGCGAATCCCATTTGTGGGATGACATAAGAGTGAAACTCACGATTGATAATGTCAGCATTGCCAGTTTCTCGCACCAAAGTTGCAGCACTATAACGCAAATGTAAAACAAATTAGAGTTGCTAATGTTACCGCCACACGTACCATTTGACCTGATTTTGTTTCCATTTACGTTATTGAGAAACGAACTAAAACAACACGTAAGAGGCTGTACAGGAAAGTTGTATTTATGATGAAAAGCGCGCAAAGGAGCGATTGGCGTGAGCTGCTGGTGCCTTAGGGCGTCCGCAACGGCGTAGAATTGCTAAGCGAAATCGCTAGCTGATTAGGATCGGAAGAGGTTCGGACCGACGTGGCGCGTCTTCGAAAAAAAAAGCGGCGACGACTTGTTAGGTCGCTAGCGCTTAGCCTTTAAAGTGCTGCATCTTTGTTATTTTATTTCTAAGCGCCAATCCGATGCATGCGGTAGAGAATAAAGATACCATTTATTAATTTAAGCATGTGGGGTCTACCATCACCCGACTCCACGTCATTTGTCGATTTCATTAAAGCACCATTTGGCGCCCTTATGGGCAGTGAGGAGAATCTAAAGTGGGAGTTGTGCTTTTGCATATGCATCGGGAATTTGTAGATCCTCCAAACCTAAAGTCCATTCTTGATTCCTCAACTTTTGCAAAAGTCCATATTGAGTCCCTCAAATTCAAATCGGACAAAACACATCCCTCAACTTTTGAAACCGTGGAGGTTACGTCTCTTGGCTGTTTTTCTTCACAATGGTTTTACTACAACCACAGGTTTCCCACAATAACTGTGGATTTGTTTTTCCCCTTTTTATTTATTTTGGCTCAATCCTTTGGAAAAATCATAGTAAACCACGAGAAAGTTTATAAAATGGAGAATACAATTTTGTTGCACTCCACTTGAGTAGATCTACATAGTGAACATATAATATGGAATGATTTAGTATAAAGTTTTTGCTACTAAAGGTTTTGCCTTTTTTTATTTATTTTAGCTCAACCTTTGAGATCATAGTAAATTCTGAGAAAAAATCATAAAATACAAAATCCAATTTTGTTGGACTCTACATAATAAATATATATATATGATATGCTTTAGTCTAACTAAAGCATATATCTAAAGCTGCAAAAAAAAATGGATTTTTATTTTATGAATTTTCTATGATTTTTCAAAGATTCGAGTTAAAATAAAAAAAAACAGGAAAAGCAAAACCACGGTTACTGTAGCAAAACCATCGACAAAATAGTCGAGGGACGAATCTGCACGGTTTTAAAAATTGAGGAATGTATTTTGTTAGGTTTTGGAGTTTAGGAACAAAAAAGAGTTTCATAAAAGTTGTGGGACCAAAAGTGGACTCTTCTATTTTATTTTATTTTATTTTATTCTGTTTTCTTTCCTCGTCTGATGAAAGTAAAAAACTCCAAACTCATAATGATTCTGTTGTTCTACAACCATGCCGGTATTCAGTTCTAGGTGCCATGGCTAAGTACGGGCGGCGAAGCCTCGTGATCGCGTGGCCGGAGGTCAAGTCGGCTTCTTCTAGCACAGACGTAGGTGGGTAACCTTGTCCTAAATTTAGGGTGAGAGACTAAGGGCTAGATTATTCGTATATGGGGACTATACAGGAGTCCCAAAAACTGAGAGATTGGTTTTTAAATTTAGCGGATACTCCATATTTGTAGGCTCCTTTCTTGGTTGGAGCAAAGATTTTACCGGTTGTCGTAACAAAACATTAAAGTTTTTTTTTTTTGTTAGGCAACAATTAAAGATTTAACTACCTTTTTTAGGGAAAAGAAGATTGAAGTAAAATTTATATATATATGTCAGTAACGCATACAGCCTGTCAGTAGCTGATTTCATTGTCCAAAAAATTTCATTGCTGATTTAAGACAATTCATCAATGAAGTAAAGAATCGAAGATACACTACTGTGCAGCAATTTGCCTGCCTAAATCGCTATCTGTGCCTTGTCTATAACCTGTGCTTGCAGGCAGGCAAATGAAGCAGATAGGGTACATCCAGTCAATGCGAAGAAGACAGAGTATCTACAAATCGTTCAGCCTTGGGTTTAACATAGCACAGCTTCAGTTAACTACATCTCCTCACGATCGACTATAGCTGGTACTAGTGGTACATATCCAGTTCCCATCACGGCGAGAGCTATGAAGATAAAGGCCAACATCCTATAGGGATGATCTTGCAATGTAGGATCTTGGTACACGAACCGGGACACAAACGTAGAAACCAGCATCACGATGCCCATGACAGTCATGCAACTCTGCAGAACACACAATAAAGGTATGAACACATATGGATTAAACTGACATAAAAGGAGTTAAATGCAGAGGATCGAGCAAGGAGACAAGCTTTTGGTACCATCGTGGCGATTTTCACGAATCTCCACGTGGCCTCGCTCACCCTCCGGACCTGTGGCTGTGGTGAGGTGTACTCCCCTTCCTCCAACCTGTTGTACCCGTCGGCGACGGTGACTGCGGCAGGGCGCAAAGAATGCGATGAAGACGGCCATTGAGGGCACGCTGGGTGGCCGGATCGGACCCTGAGCCGGAGGAAACACGATCGACGAATCTTTGTCCGGGATTTGCTTGCTTAGTAGAACATCGTGTCCGTATATTTTCGTCAAAAAAACATCGTGTCCGTATATATCCATCTCCATCGCTTGGGCATGGCGTGCCGTGTCGTAACCGGTTGGGTATTGGGCCTTCTAGGCTTATCACCGATTGGGTATTGGGCCTTCTAGGCTTCTTCCGTCTGGCTGGGCCAAGCCCATACGGCGTTATAGGGAAAGAAGGTCGCAGTTGCGGCGCGTCAGCTCACTCTCCTGTTCTGTCGCCTCCCGCCCGCCCTCCATGAACTGCGGCTCCACCCGTCGCCGGCCACCGGCTCTCCTGCGTACAGCCGGTGGGCAGCGGACAGGGCAAGGAGCCAGCCGGCCAAGGCCAGTGGCCGCTGATCCTTTCCCTATAACGCTGATATTGGTGTGGCCCAAATTTAGAATTTTCGATAGGTGGTGGTGCCACAACCAAACACTGCAAGGTCCTTGATCTAATAATTTGAGGAGCCTCGCAAGTTGCAAGCTTTATTTCCATCAAAATAAAGGACAACCAATAAACATAATATATCAAGTAAATATTTCTAGATTTAATTACAGTGCGAATATTTACCTTAAATGTTTCATCTTGAAAATTAGACATGTCACTAAATTTCATACTCTTTGATGTTTCACATCAGAATGTAAAAAAGTTTGGACTCATTCCAGTGTCATCAAGATCTGGAAAAGTGCAAACTAGATGAATTAGAAGGATATCTGATGCACTAGAAACATTAGCTCATTAATATGGTGTCACAGTTGCCTTCGAGGGGGCAGCGGTGACAAGGCGGCGCGCCCCGGCGGTGGAGGCTGCCCTAGGGCAGGGGGTTTCCTATTTTATTTCTATTTTATTCCCTAAATATCTAAAATTTTGTGAAGGTTATGGCTTAGTGACATCAATGATTAAAAATTCTGGATACATCAATGATTAAAAATTCTAGATCCGCCCTGTGTACACTTCGATTCAAATTCAAATAGTATGTGTATATACTTTCATCAAAGAGTATGCATATATACACTCCAGTTTAAAAAGTATGTGTATATACACTTCACAATTTAGTACGTATGTGTGTTACTTCCATCCAAAAAGTATGAATGCATACTAATACACATAAAAGGTATGTGTACGCACTCTAAAAGTGTGTGTGTAGTGAAGTTTTTTTTTTTTTTTTTTCTAGCCAGGGGTAAAATGGATATTTTATATCGCCACTTCACACCGTTAACCCCGAATTCTAACGGAAGGCGGATAAGCAATAAACTTTCATTTTGAGGCCAAATAGACAACTTCGAGAAAAAAAAAAGGGGGCCATATAAGCAAGATGAAGTTTTTTTTGAGCCAAATACCTTGAGCAATTATCTCAAAAATTAGATCAAAGTACATATGTATGATCGGCGTCAGCAACTTCTCGTGATATGTTGTGCAGCTTTTTTTGCCCCCTTCATATTTCTCCTTGTGGCCAGGATGCCTAGTTGAGTTGGGCTTCAATTCAATATAGCAAACCATAGCGGCGATGGCATGCGTCGGACGACAAGTAGCGGCACACATGAATCATATGTAGACAATAGTTATGTCTCAAAATCTTCATCCAATTAGCATGCTCGTTTAGTCAGGTTTCCTTTTCTCTCTTCCAATCTCTCCCTATATAGCTTGAAAAAACAAATTACTAATCGAGTCGAACACATAAGCTATGCATCAGATTTTCATACGCTTTAATCTATTATTAGAATGCATGGTCAATAACTGACTAAACTATTTAATAGCCTTTTGGATGATTATATAGTGACTTTTATTGAATAGGCTATGTTCTCACAATTGTGTGAATAAGAAGTCATCAACACTTTCATGGCTATTAGAAGGCATAGGCCTAACAACAAGTAACGGCATATTATTCTGGTGTGATGGTTCAATTTTATGTTAAGAAACCTATACTCTGTTGAGAAATAATTGATATGAGGGTGAATCTTGAAAGCAAAAGGAGGAGGAAAATAGCACTACTCTAGAAGAAGAGTCCTGAGTATCAATGAAAATATCTAGAGAGGGAAATCGAGGAGCCCGACTCCTTCTATAAATACAGGCTAGTTCCCCGCTATAAAAGCATTTAGTGAAAAAACAATAGAAAGAATAGACAATTCCCATTTCTTCTACTTTCTACCACGTGCTTCTAAATATACTTGTCTATTTTATAAGCTTTGTTTACATTTTCTCTTTAATTGTGTTTTTTGTAATACATATACTTGTATACCATATGTTAAATTTGTAGCGGTTAATAAAATTTTAGACAATGGACCACTTGTAGCTACAAATTCTAGCTATGTCACTGATTGGGAATTGAGGATTGGGCTTACAGGGAATCAAGGAGTATATTCATGTTTTTATCTCTTGTTCGATGCTAACAACGGTTGGGCCACGATAACGGCCGCCGACTTTTTAACGTGCGATGAGTCGGGCGAGGAAGACCGGGCAATTTGGTAGAGCTCGCGCAAAAGATCGTTATGTTCTGCGTGTAACCGACGCGTGCCCGATCAGAGGCTCGCAGCGGCAAGGGGCGTGTTGCGAGGAAGCGGACAGCCCGATCGGCGTGAAGGATGCCGTCAATGGCCTCAAGGCGAGGCCAACGTTGTGAAGGAAGCAGCTTCGGCGTTAAGCGGGTTATCCTCCTTAACCCGATTGATACAGCTAGCGGCCAAGTGCGAGGACTATATCAAAGCTTCAAATGCCATGGGCCTTGTGGAGCCGTTCGCTTCTGAAGGCGGGCGCGAAAAGCGAGAGAGGGTGCACTTGGCGCGTCGAACACACCGCCCGCTGCCCCCGCCAGTCCCGATCCTAGTCCCGGTTAGGTGAGCCCGCTTCGGGTTATTATTGAAAATGTTTTCAGTTTTCAACTGCGCGGCAATCTGCATTTCGCTCCTTTGTGTGTTCTCCTTTATCAATTTGCCTTTGTATGATTGATGCTGGGAGGCGATAGGAGGTCCAACCGGATGGGGTGCGCCTTGGGTGGCTCGCTTCGTCTAGCCCCATACCGATGTTCGCTAATGAAAATGCAGCTAAGAATCTCGTGCTCGTAGATGATGACAGGTGGTATATAAATTTGGCTCTCTCACTATGGTGGTCCATTGTAGCGTCCCGACACCATTTGCAGCTCATTTGTGAGATCTTCCGTAGAGGTGTGCTATAGGCACCTAGCAGCCTGGGCTGGCATGTATGGTAGGCTCTCTGTCTTTTGATACTACTTTACCAAAGAACACAATTGCGGGATACACATCGATCAATCTAAGTCTAACCAAATTTATTGTAAAAAATGGTATTTGTATTTATGTGTTCAAACAAATTTATCATAAAAAAATATATATATATTACATAACTAATCCAACTGTACTTAAAGCTCAAACAGTTTGTTTATTTGCTCTCACCTGCTGCTTCTCCGTGTTCATAGGTATTAACATGTTCGCTATCTACTTCTTTCATTGGATGCTGGGCGTTAAATCCGCCGCTATTGTTTGTGGTTTGTCACGGGTGCGCACTTTGTTTTTTTTCGTTCAGACGTTCTGTAATGCAACTATGCTATCATATACTGATCCTCGCGGCCTATACTTTCCTTTTTACAATCATAATGATGGTGTACTTTGCAATGCAGGCCTCTTTGGCGGCAGGACCCTTGAGTCGGCGTCATTCTATTAGACATACAGCTAATTGTAGCCCATGTTTGAAAACATGTTTCATCATTTAGACTATGCTTTGCACAGAGAGACTTGTACATGTTTCTCGGTGTTTACTATGAGTTTATCGATTTGCTTATTTAGTTGCTCTCACATGTTTTCTCCATTTCCACGGTAGGTATTAATATCTTTGCCATATTTTTTTTTTTTTCTATTGAATATTGGTCATTGAGGATAATGATGTCTATCGCTACCGTAGTTCATCGTTGCTCTGCATTTTAGTTCATTATGCTTGTATGTCATTGAGGATATTGGCTACGCTACCATATACTAATACCCATCATGCCTATACCGAATTTTCTCTTTGCAACCATAATGATAGACATACTTTTTATCGAACTCAAAGTGACCTAGCATCTATTACCCTTCTCGCAACTATCATGCTTATGAATGGGTTGGGAGGCCAAGGAGGGGTGCCTCTGTTTATAGCCTATGGGGCTCAAAGGATGACATGTGTGTCCCCTTCTAGTTAGTTCCAAGATAAATATATATGTTCTACATACTATGGTTTTATGGTGATAATATCTAGTATCTTAATGCCAAATATCTAGTATGAGAAAAGTTTAGAAGCTTATAAAAGTTTACAATCCAACCTTCGAACTTCCTTCTATAGCAATGTCGAGTGCCTCTCGAAGTTTTTCAAATTGCTCATTTGTCTTGGTGGGCACCATTTCAATCTCTCCCTCTAAAACCTTCTTCTCTTATGTAGTGATACCTGAAGTTCTATATGCTTGGTCCTTGCATGTAAGATTAAGATTTACTGCTAGGCGTATAGATCATAAGTTGTCAGTTCTTACCTAATAATATATTCTTTGATGAATGTCTTTCATTAATTGTTTGAGTCAAATACTCTCTTATGATGCCCTTTTTTGACGATACTCCACTTGAAAGAAACTGTATAAGAGACTTAATTTACAATGGTAAAAGCTAAAGTTACATTTTGATGTTGCAAATTGACTGGAATGTTGGCAAATTGCTTCAAATGAAATGTTGGCTTAGATTGACCGAAAGATGTTGCAATTTGATGCCTGTACTAGAATGTTATCAAATGGCTATATCTTTGTAAGGTCCTAGATGGCTAGAGGGGAGGGGTGTGAATAGCCTATAAAAATTTCTACAAACTACACTAAACAAACCGGTTAGTATAACAAATGGCGATTGCGGGTTTGCACTAGCCCTAGTGGTCTTGCAAGCCTTCTAGTGACAAGTCTAAATATAACTATGATCTCTAAGTCACACAATGGCTATGTCACTACTCTATCTAGTGAACAATCCTAAATATGATCCTTAGGCTAGCAAGAACAACTACACAAGCAAGAGCTAGCTCTCTACACAAAATAAGCTATGAAAGAAGTACTAGAGAGGTAAACTTGATATACCGATGTGTAGAGGCAATGAACCAATCACCGATGTCGAGGATGAACAATCACAATACGATGAATGAGCCAATCACCAAGGATACAATGAACACGTCGATTTATCCCCGGAGTTCACTTGCACACACCGACAAGCTAATACGTCTCCGTTGTGTCGACCAACACCTTGGGTGGTTCCTCTGTGACCCTCAAGCCACTTGTCCCGCAAGACACGCGCCCGCAAGGCACCGCAAGACACCACACGCACAAGGGAGGTACTCACCGACACGAGCAATGTATTCCTTGCAATTTCGTCGTCCCGACGAGGAATGCGTGATCCTCTTACAATCACCGGAGGTGGCCAAGAACAATCACCTTCTCTTTCCAACGCCTCCACCAAATCACCAAAACCGCTAGGAGCGGTGTCTCCAAGAGCAACAAGAAACCAATGGCTCACAACGATCCCCAAGTGCCACTAGATGTAAGAAGTCAATGCAAATGCACTTGGATATCCACAACTCTCAAGATTGAAGCTCACAAGCAAAAGAATGAGAGAGGGGAGGGCTTTTGCTCAGCTCTAGGATATTAGGAATGATTCAAATGACCAAGGGAGAGAGCACAAGCCATCCAAACAAGTATATATAGCCCCCAACACGAAATGTGGCGTTTCGAGGGGGTAAGCTGCAATTCAGCGGGGCGGCCGGGCCGCTCCGCCGGATCGCACCCATGCGTCCGGTCAAGCTTCGGTCAGAACCGCATAAGCCGCGCGCGTCCGGCCAAGCTTCCGGTCAACCGACAAGCTCGTTTGGCGCGATCGCGTCGGTCAAGCTTCCGGTCAGGAACCGACAAGCTCGTTTGGCCCACCGCTGACACTTCGCGGGCGCGGCGCCCGTCCGACGGGTCGGTGGTGACGGACTTTCGCCCGCTCCGTCGTCGGTCGAAGCCAAGAAATCAGCTCTAAAAACATGCTCAAGCGGACTCGATCGGACGGTCCGTTCGTTCGGACCCAAGCGTCGGTCAAGAGTCCGGTCGCGGTGGTCCGGGCTCGGCTCGAGCCGCGCGAAAAGTCATCCTTGTGTTGTCGTTCCTTCACTTATGCTCCAAACCAGCTTCCGTCACTTGATTCTTGTTGCCAACACGTCGAAGAACACCTCGAGCACTTGTGTTACCATTTTGAAAACCATTTTCATCAAGCGCCGGGTTAGCTCTCTAGGTTAGAATGCATGCATATGAATTTTGAACCTAGAGGCACATGAGGACCCGATATGTGCGATAAGTTTCCCCTCTTTATAGTACGGCTTATCGATCCTATAATCACTCACACCCTCTATGGTGTCTTGAGTGCAAAATCAAACGCCCCTATGGTTATACCTTTGCCTTGAGCCCATTTGATCTTCAAACTTCTCCAAGTTGGACACTTGATCATCTTTTGGATCACCTCGATCCATCCTCCATGATCACCATGCTCCAAGCTTGACATGCCCAATCTCCAATCTAGTCAAACACTTAGCATCGAGAGATTAGTCCTTAGGTGTCACTAATTATCCAAAAACCAAACTAGAGATCTTCAATCTTCCAGTCAATTTCATTTAAATATCAGAGATCTAATTGCTACAAATGAAATGTTGGAATGCATGCACACACACTTCAGATTGATAATGTATTTGTTCAAACGTTTTCAGCGGTAGAAAGGTGTGATCCCTATTTGTCACCATACCATTATATAAAACCAGTTCGGTCAACTGGAAGATATTACAAATTAACTTGCATTTAGCGAAAAAAGGAAAAGACATCACGCAATAATGTGTGCACATTTTATTTAAATTTAAGTGCATAGCAATAACACATCACACCGAGCTCCTTTTCAGAATGGTCAGGCGAAAGTTTCATACAATACGAAGAAATGAATGTCCACTAAAAAAGATAATAGACATCAAATCATTCTTTTGCTAAACAATTCATTACTAATTTAAGACAATTCGATAAAGTGAAGAACCGAAGATACACTACACCCTGCAGCAATTAGTTTGCCTAAATCATTGTATGTTTGTGCCTTGTCTAAAACCCACCCGTGCATTGGCACATGAAGCACACCCCCGTTAGTGCGAAAGAAGACATACAGAACGCATGAGCACCTACAGAATGTTTAGTTCAGCCTCGGGTTGGACACAACTTCATCAGGTCTCCTCACGGTCGGCTATAGTTGGTGTATATCCAGCTCCCATCACGCCGAGAGCTAAGACGACACGACCTATCATTTTTTTTTCTCAATCACGCAAAAAATAATTGTGCATATTTATATTTAGCGAAAGAGATTAGTATGATACAAGGGCCGACCATTACAAATATAACAACAACGCTCAAGGCTGCACCCGAACACACACAAACACAACGAAGAATTAGGCGTTAGCCGATTACTTGTTGAGCTAAACTCCCTAGCCCCTTGCCCCGGACTGCACCCCAAGCCTGGCGGTGAGCATGATCGTCATGAGTAGTGCCGCCGGCTACATGCAGCCTCGAACAGGCTAGCGTTCCTTTTCCTTCCATAGCTCCCACGCCACCAGTACCAAAAAGCTACAATCATGGAGAAGGAGCTAGCCATAGAGGAGGAGGGAACAAAAAAAATGCCCAAGGGAGCTCCAAATAAAAACTTTTGAAGAGAGCTCCTTTAGCTGCCATGGGGAAGGAATGGAGGGCCAGAGGGGCAGCCATGGCGGGAAGATGACAAAGACCGGGGGAGAAGGAAGGGGAAGGGGATCTCACCAAGGGGGTGCCAAGAGTGATGACGGTGGTCGGGTGGCGAGGGCTCACCACAAGGTGCTGAAGAGCGGCGGCCGGGCCGCCAGTTGGGGGGAGAGAGGGAGAGCTCAGTTTTAGTATATATTTTTTCAGCCGGACGGACCAGCCCCTTTATCCCTTTGATTCCTCAAATACTGTACTAAATTGACTGTAAATTACTTGTTTGAGGCTCTAAACGAATTCAAATAAAAAAAATAGTCAATTATAAAGTTTCATAATTTTTCAAGATCTACCCTTAGTTTTTGCATCACAAGATGATTTGCAATAAAAAAATTGTCAAGTCTAAATTTTTATAACTTTTTGTCATGAACCAAATTAGGTGGGCCTCAAGAGGGGCAACGCCACCAGCCCAAGAGGGGCTTGTGCGGCGCACGGGAGAGGCCGTGGCCGCACGCCCGCCGCCATCGTCCGCCATATGCGCCCACGTCGGTTGCTTCGCCAATTAAGTAAAGGAATATTTAAGGAATAAAGATAGGAATAAATTAGGAAATAAATAGATTGCTTGTAAAAAAAGAGGAATTCCAATCTATAAGGAAACCTCTATGGATCTTTCTTAGCATGCAAGTCTCCCCGGACTATAAATATAAGGGGCCTGTAGCCGTTGAATCTTAAGCGTAAAAATAAAAAAGGGTAGCTCCCTAAACAGACTTATCTCTCCTCTCTCTCTCTCTTGCCCGCAGCCACCGCCGCCATCATCATCGCCAAGGCGCCCCGCGGCCGCTCGACGTGGCTGCCGCCACGGCGCGCGTCAAGGCCGCCCTCGGCCGCCGCCATCGCCACCCCCTCTCCCGATCTCCCGATCTTCAATTGGGTGTCAATTTCGGCCCAATCTGGCCGGAATCCGACAAATACCGTATCCGAGACCAGACGATTCCCACCCACCGACGGCTTCGACCACCACCAACGCCAAGATCCGGGCGGACGCCCACAAGATCGCCGAGCCCGTGATGGAGATTTGCGAAATTTGCATACACGAGGGAAATCCAAGAAGCCACCCTCACCGCCTCCCCGGAGAAGCTGGATGAACAGCCCGCCCCAACGACGCATAACGACGACACGACCACGGGCGCGCTAACAACGCCGCCGCTGCCATGGCCGCCTCCCGACATCAACAACCTCCCATCGGACATCCACGACGACCGTGGCTAATGACAAAGAAGAACACCGCAGCACGCCTGCCTTGTCGGCCCGACGCACGCGCTTACGCTACCTCAAATTTTACCACCGACGACGCCCCCGCTTATGGCGCGCCGACGGTCGACGACGCCCACGGCCGCCACGCTACCCTCCAAGATCATCGACGCAAGCAACGAAAGCACGCCACCCCAAGGATGCCCTACCGCCGCGACCCGATCGGGATCGGATCGGGGAGGCTACCACGGCGTCCACCGGCCGGCCGGCGTAAAAAGCCTACCCAACTAGGCCAACATCTCGCGGCTACTACAATGGCGTGAGGATAAGTTTAGCGATCACTACCAACACCCTCTTTGACATTGGGAACATCCGGAGTGCCAACATGGACGACAAGACGGCGTCACCGACGTCAACATCGACGTCGCTAGCGTTGACATCGACGTCGCCGGGATCGACATCCTTAACGACATCGCCACCAAGGACTCCAACGGCAGCGGCGCCCCTCCCAAGGGCGCCACCATCGACGGCAGCGACGCTACCATGGGCGCCATGAGCGGGCGACGACGCCTCAAGGGCGCCATGAACGCCGGCGACGAACCCCCCGACGTCAACTACGCCTTCGTCATGCCTATCATCGACAACAACTACAAGGGCATGAACCACGACGGCCCCCTCACGGCCAACCTCGACACGGCAGCCACGACGTCAACCCAACGGACGCCGCCACAGATGAGAACACCGACGTTCCCGGGCGCACCGAGGAAAACGGTCGCTCACGGCCGACATACGACAACAACAATCTACTACACTGCTGGACATCTTCCGGCATCAACAATGGTGGAGAACACCATCGGGCAACCTCGAGATCCAAAGAAAGGCGCCACCATCGCATTACCCGCGTCGCAAAACATCGGTTACCGCTTATATTTCCGACAAGAGCGGCACTCCTCCTTCTCTCGGGTTCGTCTACATGCCAACCTGGGGCGACGGGAGTCTTTGGGACACCTCCACACGGTGTCTTCTTCGCGGCCTCAAGCCGCCCATCAATGGTGACACCATGACTACCGGCGCTACTTCAACGGAACGGCGACTTGATCGACTACACCTATGGCCCCGACACCTCCATCAAGAACATGGGCTTACACGGACACCCGGCGCCAAGCAGCGACCATCGCGCCATCGACTACTTCCGGCTTATGACAGCCGGGGCGACTCGAGCCAAACCGGTTGGCTCCCATGTTCCTCAACGACATCTACGCCCGATGACGACTACGCCAACAAACCGTGGGCTGCAATACACCAGCGGCGCCCACCATAGGGAACACGGGCGCATCTACCTCACCCAAAAGTTCGACGTCTCCATCTTCGGTAAGCCTCGACTTGTGTGCTTCACCGACGGCGACAAGAGTTACATGCCACCCACACCAAGCACCTACCTCGCCGACCTGCGTCCACAATCCAGGAGACTCTCATTCCACCTCAACTTGCTACATCAACGCTTCACGAGCCACGGCAAGGCATACAAAGAAGCTTCTCGGCGGGAGCACCCGGTTTGGGCGCCGGGAGCCAATCTTCTTCCTCGACAACTACCACTACTATGCCCGTAATTGTCAAAGGTCCTATGGGATGTTCTCGAACGGTGGGATAATTTTGCACACACTTGAGGTTGGCTTTCACTGTCGGACGTGCTGCGCACCGATGCAACCACCTCGAGAGAGCAATGGAATTCAATCAATTGAACCAAAATCAATAAAGGTCGGGCCGTCTTCATCTTAGCCCGGCTCATTCCCCGACACAAAAGTGGATGCGGCGGTCTTCGGGCCGTGCTACTTCAATCGCGCCATCAACAACGCGATTAACCGTGTAGAACCATACCATGAGGGGACGCTGATGTTGAAAAAGGGGGAGATGTCATGAACCAAATTAGGTGGGCCTCAAGAGGGGCAGCGCCACCAGCCCAAGAGGGCTTGTTTGGCGCCAAGACGGAGGCCCGTGGCCCGGGCCGCGCGCCATCATCCGCCATAAACGCGCCCACGTAGGTTGCTTCAAAATTAAGTAAGGAATATTTAAGGAATAAAGATAGGAATAAAATAGGAATAAATAGATTGCCTTTGTAAAAGAGGAATTCCAATCTATAAGGAAACCTCCGAATCTTTCTTAGCATGCAAGTCTCCCTCGGACTATAAATACAAAGGGCCTCAGAGCGGTTGAATCTTAAGCGAGAAAAAATTAAAAGGGTAGCTCCCTAAACGGCTTATCTCTCCAGCTCTCTCTCTCTCTTCTCTCTTGCATCACGCGTAGCGCCATTCGGCCTTCCCCGCTCGACGTAGCGCCGCGCCCGGCCCTGCGCCCGCCGTCAGCCGCCCCCCCTTCCCTCCTCTCCCCGATCTTCAATTGGGTGTCAATTTCGCCCAATCTAGCGGAATCGACACTTTTGAGATCTACAATTTTTATTTAGAAAGTTTTTCCCATCCAAGGTCATTTAAAAACCGAATTTAATTTTTTTTTCAAATTCAAACGTTGATTTGCATAACAAGATGATTTCAAATTAAAAAGTTTTTCTACTACAAAGGTTCATAACTTTGAGAACTACTAAGTTTACTTTGGTCATTTATTCATTTGAAAAAGTGTTAGTAACATTGTTATTAATCTATCTTCTTGTTCCAGAAACTATGAGAGCATATGAGAGAGATGCAGGTTTTGTGGACAACATTGCTAGCGCTTTGTTAAATGAAGAAATGAACAAAATAAACTTTGTAGGTCTTAACAAGTTATGAAACTTTGTAGTTGAAATTTTTTTTATTTGAATTCAATTAGGGTTTCAAAAGTGTTTTTGAAAAACTGATTTGCCGAGTGCCAAAAAAAAAACTTTCGGCAAAGAGGCATTTTACCGAGTGCTTTTCTTTTGGCACTCGCGGGAATGCCTTTTGTCGAAAGTGCCACAAAGCAAGCGCACTCTCGGCAAAGACGATTTTGCTGAGTGCGGGAAAATGTCACTTTCGGCAACATCTTTGTGCCAGTGCCAGGAAAAAGCATTCGGCAAAGATGTATTTTGCCGCTTGCCTAACAAAAAAGAACTTGGAAATTTTGTTTTTTTGTCGAGTGTTTCGTTTTTGACACTCAAAAAGAGCGTCGTCGAGTGCGAAAATAATACAGTCGGCAAACCAATTTACAATCGGCAAAGGTCACGTCTCCGGTAGTGTATACACTAGGTGTCTCAAATTTGTGTTAAACAAAAAAAATACTTCTCACAACACTTACTTGGGTCCACTCGTCGGCCACCTTGTTGTTTGCAGAGTTAAATTAGTTCTTATTGTCATCCTCTCTTCTGTCCCACGTTAGTATTATCCATTATTGTACTCTCTGTAACCACTTAAGAACGAACTTGGATTCATTTGGGGGCAGAGAGAGCGGTAGTAGCAATAATTGTGGACATGAGCCAGCCAGGCACACTGTTCCATTCCGTACATCCGTGTTCATCCACATCCAACAGCACTTGTATGGAGTAGTACTACATAGCTATAAGAATAGCAGAATCAACGAGGAGGAATATAGGAATAGCATCATCATCGCTATTTAAGGACAGAAAATCTTCAAGCTCCCGATGCTCAAAACCGCTCAAAAAAAAACCCCGATCGCCTCAGTAGATGTTCTTGTACCAACGTCGTATTAGACCTGGTCCTGGTCCTGCCGGTGCCAGCTGCATCCGCTCCTGTCGTGGTCCTGGTCCTGGTCCTGCCATGGCGCAGTGATGACGAGGAGGCTGCTGCTCGCCCCTCTGCCACTGCTTACACAGATAAGGTAACCCCGCCGGCGGGCGGAGGCAATGCAAACGGCGGTTCGCGGCCACTGTTGCTGGCCCGGCAACCCCAGAAGATCATCATCATCAGTCGCCGCCGGTGGTGGCCCGATCAGTGGCTCCAGCGGAGCCACTGTTGCTGGCGATGGACGACAGGCTCAGTAGTGTGTCCCAGCTGCAGCGGGCCACCAGCTCCAGCTGCCCGCCACAGAGGGAATCCTGATGATGCTGCAGCAGCGGCGCCGGCGCCGTCGTCGTCGTCGGGGCCGGGGCGAGCGGTGGCGTACGGCGGCGCCCAGTTAATGCCGTTGCCGCTAGGAGCAGGGGTGGGCCTGTGCTTGCGCGAGGCCCCACAGCGCTGCCGATCTGCTGCTGATGCTCGTCGGCCAGGTGCTGCCGGGTCGTCGCCAGTGTTCGTACGTGTTCACAAGAAAGGAAACCGATCGAACCAACGATCGCTGATTAGCTGCGCTAGCTGATGGATCACTGGTACATCGTCACGGATCGAATCGTTTCGAGGTTGGTTACTGTGTGTGTGGGTCGATCCATCACCATGCATCAGTGATGGTACGACGAGCGGCGGCATACCATCTGCAGCTGCATGTGCAGCGTGTCGTCGTCGTCGTGCCTGCTGCCGGGGTGGCCGTGGTGGTGGTCGTCAGCCGGTCGCCAGAACATGCCGGTGGCAGTCGGTGCCGGAGGCCTGCTGAGGATGCTCCTGTGCGGGTAGCCGGCGCTCGTCTCCTCCTCTGCCGCCGGCAGATCGAGCTGGTTTTCCGGCAAGCAATGCAATGCACACAGTTCCAGTGTCAGTGTGTCCGAGAAAGTTCAGTCAGGTGCACAGCACAGCATTGGTCGTTAGAAAAACGCTCAGCGTCGGCCATGTATGCCCACACTGTAGATACTTACCGTCAGGGTCATCGTCCTCTGCTTGCTGCCCGGCGCGGAGCTGAACGCCTCGACGGCGGCCGTGGACGGATCGCTGCCGGCGCAGCCCAGACTGAGCTCGAGATCCAGCTCGCCGACCCAAGCTGCACTCCGGCCATAAACATATATAATAAGTTCAGTTCAGCACTGAAAGACTATGGATCGATCTTTCGTGAAAAACGAAAAAAGGAAAACACAAGAAGAACAAGAACTGATCAGATCAGGAGCAGGGCTGCTCACCGCTCACACTGCAACTGGGCTCGTTGTCGTAGCTGTTGGCGTCAAAATTGGTCACCGCCTCCCTTGCCGTAGCACTTGATGGCAGCCTTATCATAAGCCCTGATGATTAGCAAAAGCATAAGTTGTCACATACATGCCGTTCTGTTCTGGGACACTGGTAACAGAAATTCAGAGGAGCGCAGGAGCGCAACACTTACTGGGCAGCCTCCGTCTCTGTGTCATACAGGCCCAGGTACACGTACCTGCAGCAAACAACAAAGGAGACCAATCAAGCCAAAATTTCCCAAAAATTAAGTTCCACAACAAAATTCAGCACTACTAAACTAATTACTAATCGCTGTTCAGCATTGATTAATATTACTTCTTGCCCATGAGCTGGCCGATCCTGGCCTCCCACTTGCCGCACTTGTGCTGGGTGACTCCCGGAACCTGGAGCTTCCCTGACGAAGCCGGCGCCCTGCCGCCCGGAGCACCTGCACGAACTCCTCCTTGCTCAAGTTCTTCATCTGAGAATGCCGCCATGGTATCCCATGGCAACAAGAGCAGAATAAGGCGTCATCAAACAGTGAAAGTGAGAGAGAGATGCTAGTTAGTCGATGAACAGAGCAGCTGCGGTTGTTTGCTCTGTTCAGTTCATTCATGATGGTGGGCTCTTTGATCTACAGTTCATCTTTTGAGTTGTACGGATCATACCTTCTTCATCTCATCCTTGTAGTCGTCCAGGGTGAAGTTGATGTCTGCATTCACGCCACGGAACTTGATGGCAGCTTTGGTCATAGGCCCTGCAAAAATATACATACATAGGGCCAAAGTACAGGGCCGGGTCATTTGTTCAAACAAAAGAAATAGAAATTTACTACCTATTTTGTCCGTTTATATGTAGTTAATATGGAACAAAATGCGAGGAAGAAATCTATGAACCTTGCAGCAGCCTGTGCAGTGTCAAATCCACCTATAGAAAAAGAGCAATGCCAACACCTGATTAAATGCCATGAACATGATGGGATGCTAGTACAGTAGTACGCTTGAACATGATGCTAGTAGTACGTGATTTAACTTTTTTTTTTTTTTTTTTTTATCAATTGGACAAGAGCTCACCCAAGTACACCTGCTTCCCACAGTCCCTGCCAATTAGATCACACACACAATCAAACAAGAGAGGGAGAGAGAGACGAGCATGAAATAGAGCAGGAAAAATGGAGATTGAAGCCGAGAAAACACCAGCAAAAGAACGAAGCTAATTCAAAGGCAGCTGCATGCAGGATTGATGCATATGCAGGTGATGGCTGACCAGATGTGGGACTCCCACCGGCCGGTGCGGCGGTAGAAGGTGACGCCGCGGTACTGCGAGCTCCGGGACCGTGGGCCGCGGCGGCTCTTCCTCGACGCCGACCGGACCCACTGCTCCGCGGCGCTAGTACCACCGCCGGCGGGCACGTCGTGGTGGCACTGCTCCTCCGTCGCCGTAGCCCGCTGCTGCGCCGGCGCTGCGGCCGGAAAGAACTGCTGGGTGACGGTGGCCGGACGCACCACGGTGGGCACGGGGAAGCCGAAGATCATGGCGCTGCTGGCGCCTTCTTCATCCGGTCGTCGGCCGACCTGCGGCAGCAGCTCGGCCTCCCCCCCGCCGGGCGCCAATGTCGTCGACGCCGTAGTGGAAGAAACCTCTCCAGCTGGCGGCCGCCATGGCCGGCCGTGTGTGCTAGCTGCTGCCGGTGCGTAGTACGAGCGTGCGTGCGTGAACGGAGATTGATGGACACACACGGCGTTCTTGGCTCAGGCTCTTCTCTGTCTATGCGAGGCTTTTTCTTCTCTGTCTATGCGATGGAATGCATCATTGCAACTTTTCGTTTTTTCCTTTTATGCAGTCGATGATATGATACCAGCTGAGCTATAGCGCTGATCTCTCTCTCTCTCTCTTCTCTCTCTCTCTCTCTCTGATACCAGCTGAGCTAGCTGAGCTCTCTCTCTCTCTCTCTCTCTCTCCCTCCAGGCCTGTCACACACGCACATGTAGGGATGTGTGTGCACACTTGCACTTGGTTGCGGCCTGTCAAAGAATCTGCAGGCAGTATCAAGGCTAACTGGGAAAGGGAAAGATCTCTGACCACAGGCTATCACTTCATGTCAAGCGTCGTCTGTTTATGGGGTTGGAAAGGAAACACCAGTCCAGCAACAAGCGGCTAAGCGAGCGAGACGGCTCCCCTCTATCTGTTTACGCATATCACTCTATGAATGTGCTTTTGGGCTTGTCACAAACCATCACCCCATCATATCTGTCTCTT